>OY728155.1:1817970022-1818486659 GCA_963277665.1 Viscum album
ATATAAAGTCCAAGGTAATCACACTTAGTAGTTTTTTGATTAATTATGCACATACATCATCAAGGGAATGTGAGTGGAACACCCATGGGGTAGTCTGAATATTGGTATTAACCTATAAAATTTTCAAAGGGCTTCCTAAGGGATATATATAGTAGGATAGGTAATTAAATTTAAGGGTTAGGAAATTTATGATCAATGCTCAGAAAATCTAGAATGGGATATAATGTAAATATTTTTTAAATGAGAGAGGATTTATGCAAAGAAAATAGACCACCTTCCTCATACTTAGGATGATCCACTGATCCAATATCATTCATTTATTTGATCTAAAATGAGATAAAATGAAATAATTGTCAAACTCTCTAAAAATAGAGTGAAATATCTAGCATAAAGTTAGCATTGGATAAGGATAAATAAACTATGAAAGGAAGGATGATAAGTCGTATTATTACCGATATGATTCCAATAAAACTAATATTTATTGAATCAAAAAAATAATGAAGTAAATACACCCATTTAAGAGGAAGGAAGATTAGGATCATGTGGGGGAGACTACTAGATAAAAGGGGAATAAAAATTGTGCAAACCCTATATAAGGACAGAGGGGGAAATGGTCAATTTATCCTTTAAATGAGGTAAATGATTAGGATGTACAGTTTGGATAATGGTGTTCCAAAATTAAATCTATCATTACCTAATATCCAAACCCCTCATGGTTTGGATGAACATTTTGGGATAATTTTGCACCAGCTATGGAGTGTTTCTGGTTAAGTTTTACTAACCATATAGGCTAGGAATGTAGTTTGGAAAATCATGCACAACCTATCTTCCCACCTCGAAATTTTTTTTTTGAAAAATTAGAAAACTATACAACCCATCTTTAATAGTTTAAAAAACCATTTTACGCCCCTTACAAGGCCACACAATTTCTCTTAGGGGCACACATTTTAAATAAACTATATTCCATGTCTGTTTCTCTCGGAAACTAATTTTTCAAAGCCCAATTCTCCCAAAACTCACATAACTTTTTTAGACATTTATATGTTATTAAACCTTATAAAAAAATCAACTTTAAGTTACCAAAATCTCATAATTATGTTCTAAAACTCAATTTAATATTTGGCCTATTCACCAAACAGAATGTTTTAATTCCTTTGGAAATTTCAACTCTGTCTAAAACTCAGGATCTTACAACATAAGTATTACCATTGTTCCATGTGTGGTTAAATTATTGGAATACAACACAAATAATTTTTTTTAAATACATTATGTTTTTATTAATTACATGGCTAAAACATCATGTGTATTGAGTACACTGCATGAATATTAATTACCAATGCATTCATTGATGAAATAAATACACGGTGTGTATTAATTACAATAATACTGCATCATGAGTATTAATTATGCACCACATGAATTAATTAATTACATATTGTATGTGTATTATCTATACACCGCATATGTATTAATTAATTAATTTATTTTATCTGATTACCACATGACCACCATGTCGTGTAGGGTTACCTGACGCATAGGAAAATTACACCTTATGTAACCCTAGAAATGGTTTGTAAAATCCAAATTGTTTTTTAATATGTTCTTCATGTTTTATTAACCTTTTATTTATTATATTAAAGTGAATTAAAAAGTAGAATAAGAAATATTTTTTTACATAATTAAAGAACAAATTTATAAAAATGAAAAAACAAACAGTAAATGAATATAATGATCAATGATTAATAAACAATTATAAATTTAAATATGACTAATCCGATACCACTTGAAGTTTTTGGGTGTTGAAGAAGAACCAATTGGTCATATGGATAACCCATATTTTTTCATATTCAATGGATACTATGTAATGTACATGATGGTGAACATCATGACCAATGAATGTTTTCTATAGAATACTGAAAAATATAGATGGAACCAAGAAAATATATTTTCAAATGAAGTAGTAATTAATTTAATATCAAGAACAAATACCTAAATCATAATTTCATTCATTGATATCAATGTTTATCATCTAAATATCATTTGGTTTTATTTTCATTTCATTGGTGTGGGCCAAAATTAGAGCCCCTATAGCGGCGATCCACATGTTCTTCATTGATTATATAACATCATCGATGGTAATCAGAGTGTGAGCATAGTGATACCAATTATCTTTCATCTCTCCCTTTATCACTACCATGATCTCTTCAGTTATGAAGTAATTACACTTGATCTATTTTACTTGAGAGGTGGCAAAGGAGGAAGACAGAATATCTCGAATATGAGAGAAAACCCTAGAGATGTTCCTTATTGAGATACAATTATCTTTGGAGGGGAGTGTAGTGTACAAAGACTAACATCTCACAATTCTCATAATTTAATATATCTAGATAATAATCTAGGGTTTAATATTAATTAATATTAAAAGTTCCATTAATAATATATTTAACCCATAACAAACTCTATGTCATTTAAAATAATATTATTATTGTTTTATTTCATGGCGTGTGTTTAAGTACGCAATGATAAATATTATTTTATAGTATGGTAAATAAATTTTTATCACCAGACAAATAATTAGGTCTCCTTGTCATCATTTAAATTTATTTATTTCCATAAAAAATATTTAATTAAATATTATTAAATAAATAAATAAATATTATATTCATAATATGGAAAATAAAGTGTTTATTCTAATATCCATGTAATTAAATAAATTATTTATAAATAAATAATTATTTATTACCTTGAAAATAAAAATAGATAAATAAATATTACATATACATTTAATTAAACAATTACTTTATTAATAAATATTTATTTAATATTTGTGATCAATAAGTTTTGAATAAATATTACTTCTCGATTTAGATAATAATTTTTATTCTAAATGATAAATATAATTAATATTTAACTAAGATCAATGGAAACAATTTATGTATGAAACTATAGGCCTCTTCTTAAGTGGAATTAGGTGGGTTTGCCTAATTTACAAGAATATTGTCTAAATATGGGTCAATAAACCCACCAAGGATGAATACATGTATCCAAAATAACGACTGCATAAAAATACTCACTATGTAATATAATATTTTTTTCTCGATATCTCATCAATCAAGTTTCACACTTGTTTCATCAACTTATCTTCTTAATATGTATTTCTATAACTATCTCACATGAACATTTCAATACATAATGGCCATGAAATTTATTTCAATGGTTTTATTCCAATCAAAGGGATGATATATCATCTCCCATAAAGATAAAAGAGACAAAATATTTCTTGACTGGATCATTATAAATATATCATGGATATACCCAAAATCATTATGTACATATGTCTTAATGGTTTATGATAATGCATCAAAGTACATGAATTATGATATGTATTAATAATAATATTAAACTCTAAGGATCATTACACACACCTAAGATAAAAATATATTATGACATGAAAACACGTGGAATTCCTAACGGTAGTTTTATTCTCATAATCTCTTATCTTAAATATTACCAAGTATAGACTTCATTATATGAAGTCTCATTTACGTATGATTATAAAAAACATACTATAAACCTGATACGTGTCCCATATATATTTTTATATAACCAGAGAATAATATTTAAGAATAACATTATTTCACTTCAAGGATCTCAGCATAGTGGGAAATAGCTATGAACTCTTTAATACAATAGATATTCTAGGATATTATCATAATAATGTTATGCATAAGAACAATCAATAAGTGATAGGGTGTTTATTAATATTAATATTCTTCAATATACTTGTGATATAAATTAAAAATTAGATGGTTTTAGGTAATCAACATCAATAACAACATATTTGGAGCAGGTGGAAGAAGAAAAAAAGGAAAATGAATGAAAAATAAGTGATTGTATTTTTTTACCTTACTCCTCATAGAAACTCCTTGAGCCTTCCAAGAATGGTCTTTTGGTGAGAACAACACTTCTAAAACTTTGGAAAGATAGTTGAAAATGTATTTTTATAGATTTTTACTGTTCTAATAGAATTTATATATGGGGATAAGTGGAGTGGAAAATGGATCCTTTTATAAGTGAGAGGAGTGTCATTTTCATAAATACCCATTATTTTATAGTAAATTCATGTCACTAAGTGTATCCAATAGTATAAAGTAATGGATAGGTGATGACTCTAGATCAATCTAAATCTCATATATATATATATATATATACTTTATAGGGTTTGATAAATTTTAGGTATTTCCCCCTTAATTTAACTTTTTATTCTAATTTTCTTTTACCATGGTAACTTATTTTTTTACCTAAGAAAATTATTTTTATGAATCAAAATGAAATCAACCTTATAGATAATATATATATTCTGATTCCAAATATAAAAAACCATTTTATAATATTAAATTTCTAAAATTTATAAAATTTGAATCTAAAATAATAAATTTATAATGAATAAAATACAATTTTGAGAAAATATAACTTACATTCCAAAATGTTAACCATGTGTTTTTAAATTAAAATTAATATTTTTAAATATATAATTTCACTTATTAAATAAATATTTTTTCATGAAACATGATTCATAAAATTTAAATTCATGATGATATCTTAAAGGTTATGGGATTTGTAAAAACTATATTTTTACTATTCATCTAAAAATCACCCTTTTATAAAAAAACCTACAAAAATACTAAGCTAATATTTTCATGATAAATCCAATAAAATTAATTTCATTTTGAAAATTTTCAATTTGAAAGTTTTTTAACATAACTTTTAAATGGAAACTTAAAATATAATGAAAACGTTTTTATAGGAAAATTAATTTTTAAAAATATTAATTGTTTTTATCTTTATTCCCAACCAATTACTAAATAAATTAGTTTTAATATATTATTGATATCAAACATATATTTTATCATCATTTAATCATAATATATTTAGTTTCTTAATATAAAAAATCATATATTATAAAAAATATTGTTTTAGTAATATAATTTTTTAAGAATAGAA
Source organism: Viscum album (assembly GCA_963277665.1). Lineage (NCBI taxonomy): Eukaryota > Viridiplantae > Streptophyta > Magnoliopsida > Santalales > Viscaceae > Viscum > Viscum album. The sequence goes on from OY728155.1 coordinate 1,817,975,027, forward strand.
CGATCTTATAAGTTATTTACCTCCACTAATTGGATTTTATTAATAAATTATCATTAAAAATGGACTTCCTTTTTCTTTAAAATTGGAATTGTAAATTCAATAAAAAAATGTGACATAGATATAAATTTAGATATAATTTATTATTTTTGATAATAATATATTTATATCATTCTAAATTTTAGTTATATAACCCTTCAAGATCTCCACATAAGAACTGAGGATAAGATAGAATAAGTGGTCATCATGGATGGTGATTTAAGTAGTATATATCTCATAGTTATTTCCATGATATTTAATATATCTTTAAATCAATTTCACTCAATACATACTTTTGGGAGTTCAGTTTGGGATTATTCTAAGGAAAACCCTAGAGAAGCATCCTCTCTTCCAAGATCTGGCAAATTAGCTTCATAAGGAATACTTATACTAATTGATATCATTTATTATACTTTTATTATTGATTGAAAATATAGCTACTTATATTTATATTTAGTAATTAAATGATTATGTTAAAGCGGCCATATTTTAATTTTAACATGGTTCATTCTCATTCTTTGTTTCATATAAAAAATCTATTATAACTCTAAGGTATTATATTTTTGTGTGGGTTTATTCAACCCCCTACCCCTTAAATAAATTCCATCCTTTAAATTTTAATTATCACTCAGTAATAAAAAATGAGTATATTTAAAAGATTTATATAACTCAAAATATAATTTCTTATGAGATATCAACACTACTAACTTGGGTAATGATGGGAAACATAATAGCTATATCCTCAATATTGATTTCATCTACAATCATTTGAGCTGAAAACCCCTTTTTATTGGGTATTAAGACTCATGTAGTGGATTTAATTTTACTAGAGATTTCATGACTAGCCTTGCACTGATCAATGATCATATTTTGATTTTAAATATGAAATGTGATTTCTCTACTTAAATAATTAATAAATATTATATATGGACATAGATAATACATTTCTAAAATGATATCAAATATATCTAAAGTAAGAATAATAATATTATCATAAATCATATTCCCAAAAACTTCAACTAGGGGTATAATAGTTATACAACTATAATTTTCTCTAATAATTCAATATTAAATCATTGGTGTGGTGATTTGATTCTCTTATAAAAATTATTAAATATACTGGAATGGAGTATAAGCATACCTAAATTATAAAAATAAACTTTAACAGAAGTCATTGTATCAGTTCTTACTTATTCTCTTGGTTTTTAGGGTTGTTGGGGCCTATTATCCCCACTATTACTTGTTCTAGGAAATTGATTTGTGTAATGTAAAAAACTCTTTACATTGGAAGAATTTAAGTGTAGGAGGTGCATTAGTTGGGACCATTATATCTTCCATTTTATTTTCAAACCTTTTTATATCCCTTTGAAAATCATGGTATTGATAGTTAGTCCTTCCACACATGAAAATTTTTCTTATTCATTTTAGAAAATTTCATGGGTGCTTCATCAAACATTTTTTACACATTGGGGATTGAATATTATTTTCTTTGTGGTCTTATCACTTGAACTTTAATGAAACCCCATTTTTTTATTTTGGGTGTTTTTTATTTCTAAAAGTTTTAAATTGTTAATAATAAATCAAGATAATTTTGTAATCATGACCACAAGATTTTTAATACTAGAACACATCCTATTTGGTTTCCCCTTGGGATAATCACTTCATTTTCCATCGTATCAATTATCAACTTGGTTCATTCTAGTTTTATCAATTACTTATAAAAACGAAATATTAGGGATAGGAATACCTAAATGTATAAAAAGGAAAATTATAATGTTAGAATAAGTAACTCATAAGTGACATTTAAACCTTGACTTATTAATCTCTATATTTAAATCTAGGATATCTATGGTCATTTTCAAGTCAGTTTATTTAGATAAACTAGTTATATAGCACATCTTTAAATCCAATTTAAACTCTTCATAATGATTCATAAAGATTTTGTGATTAAACCAAACCATAACCCCTGGGATTTTCAAACCTAGTGAGTTATTAGGCCCATTAATTGTTCTCCGGTGAATATAGAGTTAATACTCAACCAACCTTTTTCATGGATATTAACCCTTGGTGTATTTGAGCTAGATCCTATATCCACTTGTTTACATCCAGTTAACGGTTTCATTGCCGAGGAAACCACACACTCTCTACTTAACCAAAATTTTAAAATGTTTTCCTGTAACTAGTCTTATCTCTAGAGTTAGGTAAGGGTTATAAAACCCACTATTAGACCTACATGCGACTTTAGTGATATATTCCGTGATAGTGGGTGAATTTGGGTATAAAAATCATTCAGTCTTCCCCCACATGATAGTTCCCACTGTCCTAACTGATCTTGGCCTCACTTATTAATAGGCTCACTCTTATGTTTACCTATTAATTTATGATTTGATTAAATGGTGTTTTTATCTTAAAATTAGTTATATAAGATTGATGATCACTAAATCCACTATCATTTATTATCATTCTATAGAATATAATAAATGAAGGCACATAATAAAATATAATTTTACTTAGTTTATCCATAATAGGCTAAATCCAAGGATCACACACCATCATTTTGTAGATGTGCCAAAGTCCACTAATCCTTACTAGTCTTGTGGGTATGATGTTTTGGATATGGTCACTTTATGCCAAACTCACCACCTTAACAAGATTTAGGGTTTGGATCACTACCACCCAAGGGTTACTCCTTTTTTCTCTCCCTTTTCCCACTACTTCAGTAGAGAATTATTTTTGACACACAATCTAATAAATTACTTAATTTTCTAATTGATGTTGCAATGACCTATTCTCATTGATCTCCACACTCCTAATTCAAAACCTGATTGTGAACGTCACCATAGAAACTTCACTTTCCCTATTGAACTAGTGTTCAATGAATACCAACTTCCTTTTTAAATTTCTTCAATAAGTGTCAATTAAATTTTGTATTTTTTTCCTGATGTGAATACCCAAAACTCAATTTCAAAAAAAATCACTTTTTTTGCACAACTCTTACATTTTCTCACAACTTACACAATTTATGCAACCTCACATGTATTGAAAAAACTCTCCAATTTCACACAAATTTCACTATGTCTCAAAAAACCAACCTTTTCCAAAACTTTCATGGATATCTAAACTTTCATGAGACTTTCCATATTTCAGGAATCACACTTTGTATGTAGCACACAAGTAGATTTCTTCAGACAACTGATGTTGGTGTTACCTGTTTTTTGTAATATGTTTTTTCATGAAATTTAAGTTTTTATGAATCCATTCATGAAACTCACTTTTTTAAACTAACATAATTAATTTATTCATGCAACTCATGTTTTTTTGAATGATTTAAAAAATAAATACCATCATGCAACTCTTTCATGAATCAAAGTCTTTGGATCATCCACAAGTCCAGCTACTTAAAATGAGGAGGTATCCCCCTATTTATATATGTTTTCAACCTATCATTCAACTACCTTGTACACCACCTTCCTTGTTTTAAAAAATAATGGTTCACTAAACATCCATGATTTTAAGTCACATATAGTGTGTAGCTCACCACCATTACACAACTCCATCTATATTTATAGGGTTCTCGTAATTGTGACTTATTCATACAACTCCACCTTTTAAAAAATTTCACACTTTCACAAAAAGCCTTTATTTTTCCAAATATTAACAAGGAAACTTCAAAACACCACTTTTGTAAAAAATTTATCTTTTTTTCACAACTTTTATTTGTATGATTATTATTCCTTTGATACATTTTCATATAACAAATTCCCACACACATTCAAACACTTTTAGGCCCATTTTTTCATGAATACGTCAATTTTTTCACAATCCTATAACTTATCCATGAACTTTACATGATGAAACCCTATCTGATTGTACCTATTTCTTTGATAAATTCTACCCATCTTTCAATATCATCATGATCAATATTTCGGTCTCACACATTTATTTATGAAATATACCACATTCACTTTATCAGAAATACCATATTCTCATGAAACTATCAACATGGAGAGTAGAAAATACAATGTTCAACATCACACCATGATAATCGAAATATTTCATAAAAACCAACACATCAGGGTTGATAGTGATAGGGATGAAAATTAATCCAAGACACAACACATGGGAATTCCAATTCTCATTAATGTCCAAAAATATCCTCCCTTGGATTTGTTGTTAAAACATTCATGAATCATTTTCCTCTATCTCTATGCCACCTGATAAACCTTTGTTATTACCAAAATCCTATGAATAAAAATACCAATGAATAATAGGGACAATTATTTATTGTTGTTGGTGATCAATATCAATTGTTTAATAACATGTGGAACATGAGAAGAAAATTTCTTCAAACCCACTAGGAAACTAATTTCATAATAAACTCCTTCCATGACTTATCTTCATTGAATGAACATATTCAACGTCATCATATTTACATATTTCACTTCATACTCCCCATATGAATGGTTGGGTAGGAACACACATTTATTCGTGATCCATTCCACTCCAAGAAGAAATTATATATGGATTCATGATCCTTTATTATCCCCATTTGATATCAAATCCAATGTATAATTTATTCCATATAAACCAGATATAGAATCACAAGAAAAGTTATAACTTGGGAAATAAGGATATCAATTTTAGAACTATAGCATTATCCCCTTATTTATGTGACTTTAGACAACGTAATCTTCAATACTTCATATACCATTGAGACCATGCATTATGTAATTCAGATTTGTATCCCTTATTAATAGTGTGTATAGATGTATTTCTACTTATCTTCTTTTTTCAGCATGATCCTTACAATTGATAAGGAGATATAATTCCCCACTATGATATGAATATCCTCCACTTATTAGTCCCACTAGTTAAACCAAAATTTCACTTCTTATCTTTCACCATTTCTTCATATATTACGACATTTTTTTAACCTCTATAACTCAAAAAAATATTTCAGTTGTAGATGCTTTCGAAAATATTTTCTATGGGTTAACTTATCACTTATAATTGATCCATTAAAAAACCTATAATACTTTAGAGTTTATATTTAGTGTAGAAAATAAGTGATAAAGTAAATAACACCATCAGTTTCCATTACACTCACTTAAATTCATAAAATGCATGCATCCAAAGAAATTCATATTATTTAAATTAATTATTACATATTTCATCTTCATATCTAGACACCAAGCTAATAGAAATTTATGAAAATGATACCAACTATCACATATATTATCTTGATGTATGATACTATTTGTTGAATCTTTCTTGATACCAAATTGTTATATGATGACACGTATTTTCATCTTTCAATATCACTTCCTAAACTATACTTGGTAATTGATTTCTTCTCTCGTCCACTAGGTGACTTTCCTTATTTTTTAGAAATACCATCTATAAAATGTTCATTTAACCACCCCCCCATCATTCTCATATTTTCATCTAATATAGCACTATAATTAATCATGAGAGTTATCCATCCATATTAGCCGATTATGTCCTGAGAATATTCGGTTGATATCAATTGTTAGCTAAAAATAAATAAAATAAGAGAGATCCTTTTTATGCTTCCCCATTTTTCTATAATCAAGATCTAAATTCAAATATATCAAGTGCTCTTGACATAAATACTATATGGATCTTGATACCATCTTTCAACTCTTGATACCAATCATTTTGACTCCTCGTTAATTATCTAACTCTTATTTTTTTCTCATTCATTATGGTTCCAGATATAGAAAAATTTCTACTTCTGCTGATTTGAATCAGTTGGAACTTTGGATCATTTCACAACACCACTTTATATCTTTTGATGAAACTTTACCATGGATCATACCTCCCTTAAATCTTGAAACAATTCAACACTAGTTAATATAATTTAAAAAAAAAGGGGATAGTATGTTTCACTTCCTCTGGTTTATGAATGAGGCCAGATATGATAAACCAACCCTTCAATGTCGTAGTTTTCTTTTCCCCTTTTCATATTTGAGGAAAGTAATTTCATCACCCCATAAAACTATTCTTCTTCCTAATAATTATTCGTGGTAATCTTATTAAATTTATTTTAAGATTATCTTTCTTGAGTGATTCCACTTATACAAATTTCATTTCGGATGTTTTATTTGGGATTCTAATTTCCTAGATTAGGCATTTCTTTTTATTCATAACTAACTCACAAACTCTTCTTCCTTTGGTGATCTTTACAAAAAGGATATCCTCACATGTTGCTTATTGGATCCTTCTTATCCACATCTTCTTACATATCTGTTAATCCCCACCTCATTTATCGTCTTTCATAGCACATATCATATATTAGAATGTCATTTTAATATGAGAAACATTAGGAGACCTTTCAGTTTACCAAATCTTCATCAATTATTTAAAATAACCCTTATGTTCAAGTGTTGATTTGAAAATTCAATTTATCACAATTTTTTCATTTATTGGGAACTCCCATAGTTATTTTTATCTATTTATTTATGGACTATTTTACAAAACCACTCAGTAATGCCTCATATCTATTCTCTTTAATAGCTAATAGATCCACCTTAAATTTTTTCATCCTTGTTGGACCCATATTTACATTTTATTTCATATTTATCATAGCTAGAGAATATTCCTTATTTTTCCTCTATATTGTTTTCTTTCCAAGAGTAATTTGATGAGAAAAATAATGTTGGTGCTTGATTAATCTTTCATTAATCTCTATTATTTTCCTCTAGTGAAAAAAATATATTCTCTAGATTAAAAAACATTCATTCAATTAAAAATTTCTTCCCATTAGTCATAGGAATTAAGTATTTCCTTGTAGCACTTTTAGATACCTTTTTTATATAATTCCTATACATATGACCCTGGTTATAAAAAATAAGGCATATCCTAAAAAAACACCCAATATAGTGATGCTTCAATTGATATTTTGTTTCATCATATTTCCTTCAACCTTTGATCCCTTGGTCTTCTTGGAAAGCACTCCTAGTATGTCTCATGATTTTATAATAATAGAACTTAATGGATACATTCCTCTAAGATTTATCTATTTTAGGTTTATAAAGATTATTATACTTACTTACTAACTTTGAATTTCCACATTTTAGGACTCCAGTTATTAATTCTTCCATGGGATGGAATACTATATTCTCATTGTGGTTTTCATCCTCACTTTAAACTCATTTATATTTCCATCCTTCTCCATCAGTTGGGTAGTCATCTTTCTTATACTTGAGATTGCATATTTTCTAGATTTTAACCACTATTCCAATTGTGTTTGGATATGGATAATATTATCTTTTAGATATTTATCTATGGATGTCTTATTTTCCACTTCATGTGAAATTTATTTAAGTAACGTTGACTCTTAATTATTTCACCCATATTCTAAATGTCATTGTTCTAAGACACCTTTACTTCACATATCCTTTGATGCTCCTCAAACAACTCTACCATGTGTGAAACCAATTCATCCTTCTTGGCCCTTATATTTTGAAACTCTTTTATGTCAAGGATCTTTTATTTGGAACCATCTCTACACTATTTTAATTTAGAATAAATTTACTCCAAATCCTTAGCCCAAGTATCATTCTTCTCCCTTGGATATGTAGTGACATAAATTAGTTGTGATATAAGTATTTTCATTTTATTAACCTAAATTATTAGTGATTCAACATGGATTCCTTGAGATTAATTCTTTTTTATCATCTCTATGTTTTTTTATTTATCCTCTGTTTAAGCTTCTTTGATATGTGGAAAGCTTACACCTTTGAATCTCTTGTTATCTCATCATTATCAATAGTTCCAACATATCTTGGAAAATCAGGATCCTTGAATAGTCCTACAAAATCATTGTATGAACAAGTAGATAAACAATCAAATTCATCCATACCTCTTGGTTGTCGTCTATTGGGTTCATTTAGCTCTATCACACACTTCTCAAATATTTTTACATTATATGGAATTTCTTTGGAGTTTTTCTTCTTCGGATTCTTCCTATTTCCCATATCATATGATAAGAAAGGATTTAATCTCCAAAGACCAATCAGCTCAATTCAGATCAAAACAAATCTAACAAAATAAACCTTCCCTTTGATATCAATTGTTATACTAACATGGGACTTTAGTGAGAGATTTTCTAAGAGGGGGTGAATTAGGGTATGGAACTCATCCATATTTCCCCACATGATAATTAAACTCTCATTGTATTAATCAATCTTGAAAAAACTTTCATGTAGGGTCACTCTTGTGTTTTCCTATTTAGTGATGATCTGATTAATTGGTGTGTTTATCTTAGCCTTATTGAAATAATATTGATGATCACTCAATCCAAAATAATTTATTATCATCCTACTGATTATAAGAAAAGTAAATGACCCAAGGAACGTAAATTTTAATTAGTTTACCCAAACTAGGCTACATCCAAGGATCACGCACTAATGTTTTGTCAATGTTCTGAAATCCACTAATCTATTCAAGTCTTGTGAGTGCAATTTTTCATATACAGTCACTCTATGTCATGCTCACTTTCATTACAAGATTTAGGGTTTAGATAAATACCACCTAAGGGTCAATCCATTTGTCCTATATATTTTCACAATACTTCATGGGGAAATTATTTTTGGTACATAGGAAAATACATGACTTTACTATCTGGTTTATGTTTCACTGAATAGTTCTCATTGATCTTTACACTAATATTTCACAAATTTATTGTTAACATCACCATAGAAGCTTAAATATAGAAATTAAACTGGTATTTAAGGAAATTAAAAAATATTTTAGAAAGGTTTTTAATAAGTTACAATTACTTTCTGTACTATTATTCTAATTCAAATACCCAATACTCACTTTAACATAACTCTGTACATTTGCATACAACTCTTACACTTCCACACAACTTTCACAATTCACTCAAATTCACAAGTATTTCAAAACTCTCATATTTTTATCAATATTCACTATGTTATTAAAATACACCATTTTGTGAAACTTTTTTGAATCTACCAACTTTCAAGAGATTTTTAGTATTTCGGGGAACTCACTTGGCCTATAAGACACAAGTTACTTTCTTTAGGAAAATGATGTTGGTATTACTACTTTATGTAAGAAGTTATTTCACACAACTGATTTCCACATGAATTTATTTATGAAACTCTTTGGGTAAAATGGAAAAAAGTTTTTTATTCTCACAACTAATTTTTACATGAATGCTTCATGCAATAAATACCTTAATGAAACTCTTTTACTAATAAAAGACATTAGATCTTCATCAAGTTTGTCTAATTCAGATGAGGGGGTATCCCCCTATTTATAAACATTTCAATCTCATCACATTAATACCTTACACGTCACCCTCCTTTAATGAATCATTCCTTCTTCCCTAAACTCCCATGATATCATATCACCTTTAGTAGGTAACTCACCATTACCACACAACAACATTTTCATTTCCAGGGTTCGTATAACTCAAACTTCCTTTTGTAACTCCACCTTCCTAAAATCTCCACAATTTCCTTTTCCAAATATGGAAGATGAATCTTCAAAACACCACTTTCACAAAAATTTATTATGTTTTCATAATTTTTATTATCATGAGTATTCTTTATTTGTAACATTTTTTTACACTAAATTCCCACATGTACTCAAAAACTTCCAGACCCATTTATTCCTAAATAAATCATGGTATTAATGGTCCGAGAACTTCTCCAAGAAAATTTTATAATGAAATCCTATATGGTTTCTCTTATTTATTTGATACCTTCATGTTTTCTTTCAATATTATCTTGATTGACATTATAAGCTCACACATTGCTTCATGCAATCTTCCACTTTCACTTTGTCAGGAACACCATCTTCTCATGAAACTGTTGACATATTGAATATAAAATCCAATGTGGTCCATGAAACCTTATTAATTAAAACACTATATCGAACAAATAACACACCGTGGTAGATAGTGAGAGGGTTGAAAATGAATCCAAAATAAAACACACGGAAATACCAATTTTCATTGGATTCCAACACCCATGTATTTTCATTTTGATTCTCCTCTTACCCATTTTATAATATAAGTAAAAATTAAAATATAATTTCAGATATTAATTTTATTATACTCTGTTGTTTTTTCATAAGACTAAAATATTTATTAGTTTTTCTCATCTGTTAATCACTTTAAAAACATCATTCAACTAAATTGGTTTTATACTGCGTAATTGAATGATGATGTTTTATTTTTCACATATTACTTCCATGGATATTCTTAAAAATAGATTTAGTAGTTTAATATAACATAATAATCAAATAATTTCTTTTCTATGGTTTTATAATGATATAATACATATGAGAATAATGATTTTAAATGTAAAAAAATCCTAGTCATCCTTAACTATCTAAAACAACCTTACCGAGGAAGGTTATTTGAATTGTTACTACCTAATAAAACATTAAAATCCATTACTTATATAATAACATGAAAACTATACCATGAAAATTTAATATCTTTTTTAACATTGGGACAATAGATATTGATATTTACCATTACATTGAAACATATTTAGAGTCATGAACTGAACAACCTCAAAATGATTTACAAAAATATTATTAATTTAATAAATTAATAAATTATTATAATAAATAGATTATATAGATGAAACAAACATAAAAAATTATCTAAGTCAAGTAATTAATGATTTTAACATGGTTATTCAGGATATTAGTTTGGAATCCAAATCAATTTTGGACTCAAGGTATGGGGTTTTTTCTGACCCTTCTCATTCTTAGGGATATATTATTTATCACATTATATATCTCTCTATTCATATTTCTCCCATCTAGTTATGTTATTTATTTTTTCATTATAAATATTTCCCTAATGTATACAATTACATTCTCCTTTTATTTTCATGGGATATTTATGTCTCACTAGTTCCATTTATAATCATTTCTTTAAATTAAACCCAATAAATGGAATAATTCTATTTATTCTACCTATTAAAGTTTCACTCTTATAAAGATTATTTTATATATTTAATTTTCAAAACCATCTTTTTAAACCGCAAATATGATTATTTATTTATCTTTTTTGGGAAATCCTATAATCTTATCACTTTTAAATATTATTTTACCAATTTCCTAAACGTTTCAATTTTCATTCATATTGTATTGTATTTTTTATTCTATTTGAGATATAAAATATTGGAAAATGCACCTATACCTGTAGTTTTGAACCATGAGTATAGCTCCCAAAACCATGGGTATAGGCTATACCCACATTTTTGGGAACCATGGCCGATTTAGTCATTAGTATAGCTCTAAGATATACCCACGGTTTGAAAATTATATACCCATGGTTTCAAAATATTTATAATGGGTGTAATCCATTATGTCATTAACCCAATAACCAGTGTTTCAAAACCCTTGGTATAGGTTTTTAAAAAATATCAGCAGGTTTTAATCCATGGACCGCTTGTATAAAATTTGCACACCTAACTACAACACAACATTTTCTTGTAGGTATGTAAATATATATTTACTTATATATATTTATCTAAATCATGGCTATATGTTTAAAACTATGGTAATAGGATTTCCTATGGATTTGTTTTGTCTCAAAGAATTTTTTTTCTACCTTAACATGGGAAAGCTATACCAGTACATGGTTTTGGAAAATTGTGGGTAAAAGAATAACCTATACCCATAGTTTTGGGAGAATCATGGGTCTAGGTATTGAAAAAACCCTATACCATTGGTTTTTCAAAACTCTAGGTATATGTGACAATTTCCAAATTATACCCATGGTTTTCCAAAACCATGGTTATAGGTTCCCATCCAATCCCTATACCCACAGTTTTTGAAAAAACATGTGTATAGGTTCATTTTCCAATAATGATATTTTAATGACCAATGATACTTTATTTAATAATGAATTTACAAAATTCCTTAATCCTTTTTTGGGGATCCTATATAGTAACTTGATGATTAAAGATTTATGAAATTATTCTAGTTCCCATTTCATTATCATATGTTTATTTCATGTTTATGATTAATGTGTGTTTATTTTGTTTATGGGAAAAATATGTAAAAAATATTATGCAAATGGGTCCACCCATAATTATATATCCCCAAAATTGATTAGGTAATGATTTATATATCACAGGATCACTATATGGGGGAATGATGTAGTTATCTTTGTCTGAAATGTTACGATTGGGCTTGATGAATTTATTTTCATTATGTTATGATATATTGGTGGTGATCTATGTCTTATGTTTATAATGAAATGACTTATTTTTGTGCCATGTTTTATGATTCTCATGATTACCATGGCCCTATTATATTTTTTTCTTATTCCATGTTTTCATGTGACATTTTACGATGATTTTATTTTATGATTCCATGCTATGATTTTTGAATTTTATGATTTCTCACCCCATGATTATTCTATTTTATCCCCTTTGGATCACCCCTTATTTTATTTATATACCTGGAATATTCCATAAAATTATAGGAGTACATTTATCTCTGTTAAAAAATTATAAATATGTAAATAAAATATTATATAATTCATTTTAAAAAACATTATGGTGTTTCTAATCTCTTAATGACACCAAAACTCTAGATTTATGGGAGTCTTTTGTGAATATTTATGTTAATAATGATGTGATATTATATATAAGATATTTAATTCATTATAGTTTCAGTTTAACTCCTTAAAATGGGCTCATAATCACTCAAAAATATTAATAATATATCTTTAGTATTTATTATGTTTTTAAGGATATTCTTAGTAATGATCTTTTAACATTCACCAGTATATGATTAGTATCAGGTAGTTATTCTCAAAGTATAACATTTTTTGATTTTATTACATAAAAATGTGTAGAGGATGGATCTTACCACAGAATCATAAATAATATCATTCATATGAATCCTCTTTAAATTAGTAAAAGGAACCTAATTTTTTATAATAATCTCACCATGAATTATTGGTAAAGATCACTTATTGGATTTATCTATGTTATAAATTTTATTAATTTTACCAATATAATTATTTTGACATAATAAAAGTAACATCTTTGATTTATCTTTAAAGATATTTACATTATGTATATAGTTTACTTTTATCATGTTTTTCATCAAAAATCATTTTCCCAACTAAACCTTCACATATTATAAAATTAAGATATCATTTATAATAAGTAATATATTTTATATCTACAATATAAGAAATAAAATAGTATTTTGACTAGAATTCATGAAAAAAATGATTCATCTATGTTACTAATAAAAACAAACTTTTTTATTACATCATCAAAACTAATATTCTAACTCTAAGAAACTTTTTTGAATCTATAAATAAATTTTTGAAATTTTTAAACCTTTGTAAAAACCATTTAGATCTTAAAAATCTTCAGAGTGTATCATATACACGACCGCAAATAGATTTCCATTAATAAATGTAGATTTTTAATTCATTTTTATATTTTTTAATAAAAAACTATAATAGAAAGTAAAATTTGATTTGAATTTTTCATGGATACTAGTGAGGAAGTTTTATCCTGGCTAATACCATGATTTTTTTATAACTCCACCAAGATCACCTTGTAGGTAGATTGTCTACCATCTTGATTAAATTTCTTCTAAAAAATCCATTTACTCACCATGGGTCTTACTCCTTCATGTGGATTAATACATTAACAAACATAACTTATATTCATGGAGTATATTTCTAATTTCATGTCATCTAACCATTTTTTTCATAATAAAAACTCATGAAAACCTCTTGATAGGCATTAGGTTTATCTTTTAAGAAGTGAATTTCATCATAATTTTCCACATGAAATTAATATCTCATGGGATAATGATGTATCCTATATGAAAATTGAGATTATTTTGATACTTGATTTGATTCAGTTTTTTCAACTTCTTATAAAACTGTTTCATAATTTATCTCATAACCAAAAACTATTTATTAGTCTTGAAATTTTATATGCATAGTTTTATTTATAATAATTCTTGAATAAATATATTCCTTATCAAAAAATTTACCAGTTTAATCCACATTCAATTTCTTCTCAGTAGAATATTAAAATAAATATCCCTTTATTTCATTGGTATTCCAAAAAATTGGAATTTATCATATTAAGATCAAATTTTATTTGAAATATAGTGTTTCATATAATATTTACAACCCATAAATTATCATAAATGATAAATTGGGACATTTTCCAATCCATGTCTCATATATTATCCTTATAAATACCATAAAATAAATGTGATTATGTAAAAAAGTAATAATTTTAAGAGAATAAATCCAAAAGGATATAGAAATATCATATTAACTCATAATTTATAAAACCACATCTAACAAGGTACAATTCATATTTTTGGAAAATATTATTCCACTATGATGTAATTGAAAGTGTTAGTTTCGAAATGATTCCTAAATTTATTATATGGTCAACTATTGGCTCAAAACTTCATACCTTGATCTGATTGAATTATTTTAATACTCTGACAAAGATGATTTTTCACTTTATTTTTTAAAATAATGAACATTTCAAAGGTTTAAAACGTGTGTTTCATAGTGAATTCATAACCATACTAGATTGAATTTATCATTAAAATTTATCAAGTAATGATAACCATAACTAGTTTTTATACTCATTAGACTATATACATGAACATGAATTAAACCCAATAGATCATTAAAACTTTCTCCTTTTCCAAATAAATCTATTTGATCATTTTTACTAATAAAATTTTTCACATATATCAAATAATTCATAATAAAATGATTTCAATAGTTCATCCTTTAGAGTCTTTAGAAACGTTTATCATTTATATATCTAATTTAAAAATTACAAAGGTATGTGATGTTAGAATCATTGACCATGACCTTATTATTATGAATTTTATAAATTGGGTCATCCATGTATAAAATATATAAATTATTAATCAAATTCCCTATTCCATAAAATATTTTTTCATGTATATAGAATATATTTTACTATTAACCATGGAATAAGACCTATTATTATCCAAATAAGAAACATAAATAAAATTTTTATGTATGTTGAGGCCATAATAATAGTTTATTAATTATAGACCCAATCCACTAGGTATATGTAGATGATATATTCTCACTTTTAATGCATAAAATCTTTCTCTAATTCTAATACATGGATCTAATTATACCTTGACCAATTATATTCTCTTTATAAATACATTTACATTAAAAAAATATGTGATACACAAATAGTATCTAATGCCCATGAATTAGAATTAAAAAATATTATTTCTTTAACATTCATTTACTTATACTCATAGATTATCCCATTATAAAAAATAACTCTTCATAAATTATAATACTAATTTATAATATTGTAAAACTGGTCTAAAAGAAATCATAGTGACATGAAATTTTTGTTAAATTTCATTTTAAAACATAAGATATTTTTTGATTATGTTATTATATTTTATTTAAGTATTAAATAAAAATATTTATAACATGTTATCCCTTTATAATGATGGCTCTATGCATCATATATATTAATGAGATAAGATCAATATTTTACTATTATTTGAGTTTTTTTTCATTTCTCTTATAATATAGAAATTTAGGCTAATAATCATGATAATTATATCACGTATAATACCTGTATAGTTGAGTTTTCAACATCTTACCCAAATTAATTTAATAAATTATCCAAACTCATATCCTGAAGGAACCTAGTCCTATTAGGGTCACCCAACCAAGTATAATTCATATACCGTTATTGGATATACTCACATAATCTTATCAAGGTCACACATACCATACAAGATTTATATAAGATGATCTATCAACACTAAAGTTTAGAATTCCATGCCATTAATGTAAGATCCTACCTATTTACATGTACGTCCCTCTTTGAGTTTTTTGTTTGAGCCTTAGTGGTCATTTTCTGTTCAAAGAAGGAGAGCCTTTGTTGGGTAAAATGACTTAAAGTTCATGGAAATATTTTTTTTAATACAACCAGTATTGGGTTATGAGGAAATATGAGAAAATCAAAGATGGTCTACATGAGGATCTATTCGGGCTATCTGTTTGAATGAGTGGGGTCCTAGTATAAATGGGCCCACTGTTACTATGGGTTCTTGGTAAGTTGAGAATCCTTAAAGGGGGTTTGGGTTTTTAAAAGAATCATGGATGAGAAAATGTATACAGAATAATTACACATCGTGTAACAATAATAAAAACTATGTAAATGTTTCCAGACACCTGTTATGAACCGTTACAGGCCATGAACTGATTCGTGAAATGAACAGAATATACATCGTCTAATTTTTAATTGAAATAAATAATAATCTAAGGTGATAATTTATTTGTGTATCCCTTTAAAACTAATTACACGACATGTAATTATATTATACACCATGTAATTCCCTAAACTGTTATCTTAAAGTATGTTGTGAGGCTGATTTTTTCGTTCACATTCATGCATCTTTTCTCCTCTCAATCTCGGGTGACCCTCCATGTTATTTTGGAGTGCCCCTATTGGTTTCAGACCTCCCATTTTTTCAATCAATCCCTGATATATCAATTTCCTTTAGTTCTCTTTTCTATCCCTTGTTTCTCTAAACGTTGTAGGGTAATATATTGATTGTGTTCATTGTTGGTTTTGATCTTGATCAGTTTTGATCTAGGATCATTTTTGTGATCATTAGCACCTTATTCCTCATGGGTTATTGTTGTTGTAAGCATTCACTACTACAAAACAGACCATTCACAGCATTGACCTTTATCAGCACTAGAAAAAGGCATTGATAAAGGTCCCTTTATTATTTCTAAAGAAATCATTGATAATAGGTAAAATTTATCAGTTCCTTTTTGTATCGCTGATAAACAGTGTCCTTTATTAGTGCTTTGTATTTAGCACTGATAAAGAGTACCCGTTATTAGCACTTTATTTTTAGTGATGATAAAGTGAATCCTTTATCATCACTTTTTAGCACTAATAAAGGTCCTGAATAAAATGAAATATTTAAAAAAATGATTAAATTAAAAAAAAATATTAATAATTTTATTAATTAAATAATTATTGATAAATATGAATAAATTCAATACACAGATATATAAATTATATAAATTAATAAACAATATATATTAAATATAAAGATATGTAAAATAAAATAATTAAACAAATAAAAATTAAAAATGTGTAAATTAATAAAAATATGAAACACTTTATTAAAAAAATAATTATTGATAAAATTGAATAAATTTAATAAACATATATATGGATTATAAATATCAATAAATAGTATATATTAAATACATATGTATAAAATAAATAAATTATAATAAAATAAATAAAAAAACATTAAAAATTAATAAATTGTAATAATCAAAAAAAATTAAAATGAATAAATTGCAAAATTATTCAAGAATTTATTAATAAAATAATTTTTAATAAAAATGAATAAGTTTAATTTATATATATGTATTATAAAATGTAATAAAAAATATATATTAAATATAAATATTTAGAAAATGAATAAAATATAATAATTAAAAAACATATTAATGTATTATTCATTTATAATGGTTTTTATACAAAGTTATTCATTAATATATTTAATATAGAAATATATTCATATATATTTCTATATATACATATACAAATTTATATATAATATTTCCTGAAATTTGATTTATATAATACAAAATATTTATACTTCTAATAAATAAGCCATATATTTAGTGAAAAATGGTTTATAATAAAAAATTAAAATTAATTAAAAATACTAACTAATTGTATCGAGTAATGAACATAATTGAATGTTGTTTTATTTTGCAATTTAACATATACTAAAAGTGTGTTACATTGATTTCACATACATATAATTAATTAGTGCATTTTATAAATAAAGCATACACACAAATATTTACACGATTAATGAAATCTTATATAGAAGCACATGCACTTGATATTTATGTAATTTACTCAAATTCTAGTATTAATTTTAGAAAATATTTATAACATGATACATTTAATATATTATGTTTTCAATTGGTAAATTTTATTTATTTATTTTTAAAAGTATTACAGTTAAGTATTATTTATTCATTTTTAATATTTTTTATTTTCTTATTTTTTTCATTTAATCATTTTTATTATATATATATATATACCATGTTTTAGCATTTTTAATATGTATTAATCTTTACTTTAAAATATATACATATTTTTTTTAATAATTTATATTTAATAAATAAAACCTATTCATTTTTTCAACATTTTTAAAGTGTATTCATTTTTAATTATTCAATTTCAATCGTTTTTAAGATGCATGCATTTAAGATTATATATTATTTAATAATGTTAAAATTATATTTGTAAATAAATATTAATAAATTTATATTTACTATATTAGTAAATTTATATTTTTATAATTATAAATAAATAAATATAATTTTTTAAAACTATTTATACAATTGTAAATAAATAATTATATATATTTAAATAATTATAAATTTATAATTAATTTATTTAAATAATTAAAATATTTACTATATTTATATTTATATTTATATTTATATTTATATTTATATTTATATTTATATTTATATTTATATTTACACTTATATTTATATTTATATTTATATTTATATTTATATTTATATTTATATTTATATTTATATTTATATTTTAATTTATATTTATATTTATATTTGTATTTGTATTTGTATTTATATTTATATTTATATTTATATTTATTTATTTATTTATTTATTATATATAATTATATAAATATATATAATGATATAAATATATACATATTATTTTTTTAAAAGTATTTATATATTTATAAATAAATAATTACATATTTAAATAATTATAAAATTGTAATAAATATATTTAAATAATGAATATATTTTCTATATTTATATTTATATTTATTTATTATATATATATATATATATAGTGATAGAAATATATTTATAATTATAAAATTATAATAAATATATTTAAATAATGAATATATTTACAATATTTATATTTATGTATATTTATTAAATATATATAATTATATAAATATATATAATGATACAAATATATTTATAATTATAAATAAATAATTATAAATATATTTAAAAATATATTTATTTAAACTATATTTATAAATGTATATTTACTATATTTATATAATTATATATTTATAATTATAAATAAAAAAATTTAAAAAGTATTTATGTAATTATAAATAAATAATTATATATTTAAATAATTATGAAATTATAAAAAAATTATAATTATATTAATATATTTTAAAATTTTTTATTTATAATTATAATTATAAATCATTTATCAGCGCTAATGTTTTAGTGTTAATAAGGATTCCTTTTATGAGAACTTATTTAGTGCTGATAAAGATTCTTTTATTAGTGATTATTAAATTAGCACTAATAAAAGGTATCATTATCAATGTTTTTTTGGAAGTGTTGATAAAAGTGTCCCTCATCTATTCAAAAGAACCCTAACTGTGATTGATTCAGTCATGATTCTCAAGTTCTCGCAGAACTCTCCTGCTCTTAGCACTCCTCCTCTACATTCTCTCAGATGAATCAAGGTTAGAATCCATGGTATGTTATTTTATCCTCCTCCTCGGTTGTTGATTGCTTTTTTGGATTCTATAATTTTTGTTATTATGGTGTTATCAACTATGACAAACCCTACGTCACTTAATCTAAAACTCTAGTCATGATTGGTCTCTCTCATTCTTCCCCATTATAGCCATTCTTATTGCCACCTCCATTCAGGGCTCCTTCCATTGATAGCGTTATCACTATCACTACCACCACTTTTTACATTTCTCCAATGAACATTCCCCTTATACTACATGGACACTGCATATCATAGATATCATATTAGACAATAATAGATCTTTTAGTGATGGAAAATAGAAATGGGTTGTGTGCATCACATATAGTTTTGGGGACTCATTCTTTTCATCATTACAATCTTTTTGTCTTCCCATGGAGTGAGATCTTCTATTATAGAGTAAGTAACATATGTTTGGTTCAGAATAATATTGTTCATCAATAAGGGCATCATCCCATAAATTACTATACTTAAGGCTACATTTTTCAAACATGTTACTTTTGCAATTTATTACCAATTGGCCAATTACCTACTTAATATGTAGTTCAATGGTATTTATTATAATCATTTTAAGTTTCCTAGAAAAATATTATAGAACAAAATATGGATGCAGACATGATATGTTTAGTTAAAATAAAAAAGGTATCCATATATATTTTCAATGTCTTTAGGTCACTTTTTAATGTCTGTTAGTGATACAAGAGTCCCAATTCCCTCCAACAACACTATTATAGGCCACCATGTATTTCACATATTCCTTACTTTTTTTCAAAAAAAAAGGTTCATTTATAGGTATATTTATTTATAGACATGTGTTAATATTATATTCATTTCAATTTAATGTGAGGTTTTTAATCAAAATTTGGTTCCAAAAATATTGATTCTCAACTTCTATAAATTTATTTTATGGTATTTCCTAAAATAATTTTTTTTATTTTTATTAAAGTGTTAAAAAATGAACACTCGTGTTTAGAGAATTATATTTTTGAAATGTAATATGTTAGAATCAATAAATAAAATTTCATTTAGGTTATTTTTTAATATGAGTGGTTTTATAGTATAAATGGGATAAGAATATTTTTTAAAAATAATAATTTCTAGTTTTTATTTTGTTTTGGAACAAATTTATCTTTATTTTTTTGTTCTAATTAGATGTAAAAAATATTTTCTCATTAGATATATAAATTAGTTCATGATTTCCTTTAAGGATGAGTTTATCTATATTAATTTCACAATATTTATATTGTGTAGGATATTTAAGAGTTTTTAATGTATGTATTTTAGAGTATTTTTTTAAAATATAGAATTAATTGTTTATTAAACATGGAAATATCTTATTCATGATTTAAATAATTAAATACTAATTAAATAACTCCATTTGGTTTTAAATTTTTTTCAACATAATCAATGAAATTGAATGGTTTTAATTATGTTATATTTGATAAAATGTGGGTTATATAGAATCTTGATCAATTATTATGTATTACACATTCTATACTAGAAATATTTAAGTGATTATCATGTTTTGTTATTCGATTAAGGAATTTGATGTTTATGAATCTAAATTAGTAATTATTTTTATATTTGTATTTAAAATTTTATTTTTCATATGAAATGGTTCATAATATATATATTTTTATGGAATAAATATATTCTTTAAATTATTTTACTATAATAATACCCAAATATGGTTTTAATAATATTTATATTGTAAAATGAACCAATACACATTTATAAATAATTTTTTGACTGTGGTAATATGAATTATTATAAAATGTAACAAGATTTTATTTCTACACATTATAATTTTAGGAAATGGAAAAAGCTTCTTGCTTTTATTTAGTAAGTCTTCATGTTTATCTTTTTATACATTCTTTACTGATTGGTTAACTAATAAGTTTTGTTTACTTTTTCAATAATTTTTTCTTTAGAGTAATTTTTTTAAATTATTGAATTAGACATAATTTGTAACTACATTTTTTGTGAAAATTTGATAAATCTTACCTTGTAATATTTTCTTAGAAAAATCACTTGATATTATTTGAAATGATTTTTAATATACATATGGTTAAAATATTTTTCTAGATGAAATACATATGTGGATGTGATAGAAATAATTTTTATTGTATATTATAATATAATGGGTATTATATGAGGGCTACGTATGGTATATTATAATGTGGGTTATTATATACATGTTAATGATTCATCAAGGGATAGGGTGAGGGTGATGTTACATTTGTGTTGTTTGTTTTTCTTATGTATGGTTTTTCAGAATTTAGGTTTAAATAATTTATTGTGGTGCACATTGTGTGGTTCATTCGTAAGGGAACCAATTATGTTAAGACACCCCCGTATTTCAAATGCAAATCCTAATAAAAATGGCAATATTATATCCATTTCATGATTTGGATGTAATAATTACATGTGAATGTTATCCCTGAGGGGTATTATTGGATGCTAGGGGTTTTAATTCAAATCTAATTGTACCTGTGATATGGTTATAGAGATATTATATTTAAGATACAGGTGATTTAAAAGGATTATTAACATATATTGGAGCTGGTGCAGCTCAGTGGGGATGATTTGATATTCTCTTGGTAGTGTTAGGGACCTTTTATAATTTTGAGGTGAGATTTGAAATTTTAAATTAATATGTGGTAATTTAATAAGTTTTGAGGAGAAAACAATCATCCTCACCAACTTCAACTCCCAAATAGTTATTATTTAATTTTTATTCTTGACATTCATGTCCCATCTCTTCTATGTTTATTGAACTACTATGATTAGTAGTCATCCAAAATGATCACTAGTACCCAGTATGGGATGACTACTGCTAAAAATAGTTCAAGAAACATAGGTGAATGTCTATAATAGATGAAGGATGAGTATTAAGAAATAAAATTCAATAATAATTTTTCGGGAAATGAAACTGATGAGTATGACAGCTGTCTATAAATTTCGACTTTGGAAGAATTCATAGGATAACACCTAATATAGTGGAAAATTTCATTTCTTAAATTTAATTGTCCATTTCCTTCAAAATGTTTGCATGATAATTGTTTAATAAAAGAGTATGAAGATTCATTTTAAGATTTCATCATGTCTTCAATAGATCATGCATACAACCCTTCTCAAATCCTTTTTCCATGTTTACATTGTTTTTATTCAAGACAAATTAAATTTTTTAAAAATCATGTAGACATTGTATTTTTCACATGATGATGTTCCCAATCATGAGGACTAATAGACCATTGATACTAAAACTGTAGAATTATTAGGGGATCAACAACATTTTAATGAAAGAAACAACAATGATGCAGCATCATAGTGTTGAATATAATTATCAAGGTAATAAGTAATGGTGAAAAAATTGAGGTTGGTTGGAATCAATGTAGCCAACCTATTGAACCCAACAATTCATTGTTCATTAGTTTCTTTGGGGTTACAATGGGAATGAATGTTCTAATTTATATTGATTCATGATTTCATGTATAGGGCCCAGCCTTAAACCTTACTTAATCTTGAGTTATTACAAGATTACACCTTGAGGATCTTTTCAGGTTTAGAGTTTTAGAGAATTAGATCATAAAACTTTCATTACATTCCACATATAAACAAAGTGGTTACATAAAGATAGTATTCTTTTTTACCATCAATGGAAACATATTTAAAATAAAACATGGATTAATTCTTGACACTTCCTTGACACTATCATCATATCATGTACCTTTCCCTTGACCTGTGAAAAACATTTCAAAAAAACTTGGGATGAGCATAAAAAGCTCAGTATGGGTTATAAAAATATATAAAGGAAACATAAGTTCATATATACATAAGAATGAAATCATACTTTACCCATAAAACATAATCAATTTATCATACCTCATCAAATCATGAATAAATCATAGAAATCATAAGACATAAAGGTAACTTGAGGCATTCATAACATTCTTATGTAGGGAGTAACCCTCTTGGTTACGTTTGGAATACCCATCACAGAATATTCCCTAAATCTCTTCAGAGAAACCTTAACGTTTCACTCCTTCGCGGTACCCAATGCATTGGAGAGCTATATCGGGCTCACCCGCCCTTAGTTTATCACGGAACCACACGTATTCATAATAATGCCCAAGAACCATAACATAATCGTATCACATAAAACATGCATAAAGGAAACATTACATTTCCACATTTAAATCACAATATATCAATACAAAACATTGATATAATAAAAAAATTATGAAAACCATTTTCAATACCAAAATAAAAGAAAAGTAAAACATGGTATTTATTTTTATTTTAAAAAAAGGTATGGCTTATAGAGGAAGCCGGAACTCAAATAATGGTCACGACGGCGGAGAAGTCGTTGTCGCCGCATACGTACGACAAAAACATTCCCTTTTGTCATTTAGTAAATGCTTCGTATAAAAAAGATTCCTTTTGAATAAACGTAAAAGTCAAAGGGGTTTATACACCATATAAAAGAATGTTGTGTATAAAACAAAATATGCCTCAATGAAAGGAGATTGAGACGAAGTCCCATACCTCGGGTCCAACTTGACTCGGTCGTTCTTTAATCTCCTGAATAACAAACTTGAGTTAATTTATACTTATTTAAGAACCTTTTTCAAGTTCATTATTCCTTTTATATCACTTATTGTCATGTCATGAACACTATGTAATTATTTAAGTTAATAACGGTCGTTTTAACGATCATTAGTACTTGAGTCAAAAATAAACCTTTTATAATTACAAGTTGTTCATGTATCCATTATATACAGAATTATAATCGTGATGTATATATCATATATATCATATATATCCAGTATATACATGCATTTATAATATTACATAATCATTTAGAGGTAAGAAATGAAATGCACAGTTCATGGAGACGGTAAGCCGTACGTACGCATGAACGCTACTTTCATTTCTATTTTGTATTTTATAGAATGGAATCATAATGATATAAAGGTATATTATAATTCCAGTATAATATCATATATAATATCATAGTTCCATCCTTTATACGTCCCACATATGGTATTTAACGAATCAAATCACTTTGAGGGGGCGGTAGTCCGCACTTCCTTAAATGAAGATATCGTGTTTACCCATAATGGAAACCATAAAGGTATGCCCAAAATGAAAAATACAGAATCTTAAGGAAAACATAAACATATTATATATCATATATAAATATAGTTAAATCTTAATGTCCACCTTTTAAGGTGTTAAAAGAATGTTGAACAATCATCCTTTCGGGAGGCATAAATTCACCATCTACGAAAACAATATGTCCTTTAACCATTAGATGTAGGTGTGTGTAAGTGTATCTCGAATACTTCTTATAACAACATCCTAGTATATTGAAGATACTGTATTTGTTACAAAATAAATGAATAAAAAGGGTTTAGGGGGTTGGAGAAGCAAAATAAAACAAAAGGACTCAAGTGAAGACATTACCTTAAAATCGGGTAACTCCCTTTGGTTTGAGCTCAAAGGATTCCTTGGGAAGACTTCTGCCCAAAGTGAGGCTTTAAGTAGTAATATAGGGAATTGGAGAGACAAAATGGGTAGGGGTTGGCCTATCCAAAGGCTTTGGGAGTGTGGGTAATGAGGTAGAGGTGGGGGCCTTTTATAAGAGGAGAGGAGGGGCACTCTTGGAAAGTAAAGAAATGTTACTTTATTTGAAAATGATTTTCGGATTCAAAAGGTCCCACACTGATATAATTAGAGGGTAATGTGATAAGGGTTATAAATCCACCCATCCAATAGGTTTTGGACATGTGTAGGTCATAGATTTTACATTATCATTTCATTTTATTTAAGTCCTTTATTAATGAGGTAATCGCTGCATCATCATGATGTCATAAATAATTTAATTTATTTAAAGTATAAAAATTATAAAAAAAATACTATGATGTAGGAAATATTTTTAGATTTTAAATTACTATTTATAATCAAAAATATGACTTGTATAACCCCTTGTAAAAAAATTTTTAGTAAAATAATTCAAGTTTGTGTCATTTTTACTTTAACATTAAATAAAAAGTTATTTATGTCATTTCCCAACCAAAGTGTATCCATGGGGTCCCCAAGTTGACCCATGGATTGTCTTGGTCGGCCATGACACATCCAATAAAGGTAGTACATGTGTCTAGGTATTTTCATTTTGATATAATATCATTTTTCCTTAAATTGCACTAATTACCTCTAATCGCGATTAAAAACCTAAAAGTTACTATTCATCAAAAATTATTTTAATATCATTGAACCACATTTTCCTTCTTAATGACAAACATGTATGTCGGATTTTTGAAAATAAAATCACAGAAGTGAAAAAGTTTCATTTAAACGAAAAATCAGTTTCTTTAACTACCACTTAGTGGTTTCACTATTCATCAAAAATTGAAGTTTTTCAGAAAAATACCAAAACTTCACCCTAAGCTATATTTGATATTCTGAATTCAAAAATGATGTCTATTTTACAAAATTTGAATCATATAAGTCACATTAATTAATTTAATAATTAATTCCCGATGTCAGAGCAAATAGCGTGTTTTTTATGAAACAATAAGTATCAAAAGATTGACACTAGTTTAAGTCCAATTTCAAAGTGAAATTGATTCCAAAGACAACCATTGGATTAAATAGTAAAAATATATTCTAATTTAACTTTAAAACCAATTAAAAATATAATCTAACCATATAATTAAATTATATGAAAAAGCAGTTTTGATGTAAAATGCAGTATTTTTTCACAATTCATAAAAAATGAACATTGTCAGAAAAATACCAAAAAATTATCCAATGTAAATTTCAATGTACCAATCATAAATAATAAGTTTAGTTTGAAAAACATAGCTTATAAAATTGTCAAAATATAGATTTAAAAATGGTTTTCCATCAAAAGGCAGTAAAACAATCTTTTAAAAATATTAGTGTATTCCATGCTTAAGATTGGATTTATTCTCATTTTAAGCCTCTAAAACACTATCTAATTCACTAATAGACATAGATAAAAATATCTATTATTCATTAATTACTTGGGATGTCACATCCTTCACCCCTTTATAAAATTGTGTCCCCGCAATTTATTTACTTATCGAATAAGTGGATGTATTTATCCCTCATTGCATTTTCAGATTCCCATGTTGCCTCTTCCATCATGTGGTTTTTCCACAAAACCTTTACCTGATTAATCACCTTATTTTGTAAAACATGCTCCCTGTGGTCAAGAATCTGGACTGGTTGTTCCTCATAAGATAGGTTCTCTTCCAGCTGAACTACCTCTGGACTCAAAACATGAGATGGATCTGGCATATACTTTCTCAACATCAAAACGTGAAAAACATTGTGTACCTGAGATAAACTCGGAGGTAAATCCACCCAATATGCAACTGATCCAACTCTCTCCAGAATTTCATATAGTCCAATGAACCTTGGACTCAGCTTTCCTTTCTTACCAAATCTCATCACACTTTTCCATGGTGAGACTTTGAGAAAAAACATGATCACCTACCTAAAAAGTTAGATCCTTCCTCCTGTTGTCTGCATAACTCTTCTACCTACTCTAAGCTGTTCTCATGTGTTTTTGAATCAGCTGAACTTGTTCTGCCATCTCTTCTACCAATTCTGGTCTCATCAACTTCCTTTCACCCACTTCATCCCAGAAATCTGGAGTTCGACACTGCTTCCCAAATAACGTTTCAAATGGTGCCATATGTATACTGGAATGAAAACTGTTATTATATGAAAATTTAACCAAAGAAAGATGTTGGTCCCAACTTCCCTGATAATCCATCGAACAAGCTCGTAGGATATCCTCCAAAGTCTGAATTGTTCGTTCTGACTGCCCATCTGATTGAGGATGAAAAGCTGTACTAAAATTTAATTCAGTACCCAATGACTTCTGAAGGCCTTTCCAAAAGTTAGAAGTGAACCTGGGATCACGATCAGATACAATGGAGAGGGGAA
The DNA here is from genome assembly GCA_963277665.1 of Viscum album. Taxonomy (NCBI): domain Eukaryota; kingdom Viridiplantae; phylum Streptophyta; class Magnoliopsida; order Santalales; family Viscaceae; genus Viscum; species Viscum album. The sequence goes on from OY728155.1 coordinate 1,818,002,689, forward strand.
CTCCATGTAACCTGACTATCTCTTTAAGATACAAACAGGAAAGTTGATCTAGGGAAAAGGTATCTCGTATAGTAAGTAAATGAGTAGATTTAGTCAAGCGATCAACAATAACCCAGATTGCATTATTACCTCGAGATGTCTTTGGTAATCCCACAACAAAGTCCATGGATATATTCTCCCATTTCCACTCTGGCACTAGTAAAGGCTGAAGCATCCCTTTCGGTAACTGCCGCTCTTCTTTAACCTATTGACATGTCAAACACTTCACAGTAAAATCAACAATATCTCTTTTCATTCCATCCCACCGGTAATACTCCCGCAGATCTTTGTACATCTCAGTACTGCTAGGATGAACTGAAAACAGAGAACTATGAGCTTCACATAACAACTCATTATTCAACTGTGAATCACCAGGGACACATAATCTCTTCCCAAACCTCAAAACACAATCATTATAAATGTTGAGTTCAGGCAATATACCCTTATGAACCAGCTCCACCTTTTTCTGCAACTCACTGTCTTCCCTCTGTGCTTGATTAATTCTATCTGATTTGGATGATCTCACTGATACCTGAAACAAAAAAGAATACCTTCCTACACCAACAACTTCTATGCCAAAGTTCATCAAATCAAAAACCAAAGGATCTCGTTCCAAACGTAGCATGGTTAATGAAGCATTACATTTTTGAATCAAAGCATCGGCCAGTTTATTTTCTTTTCCTGGATGGTAATGAATTATACAATCATAATCCTTGATTAATTCCAGCCATCTCCTCTGTCTCATGTTCAACTCTTTCTGAGTGAATATATACTTTAAACTTTTGTGATCAGTATATATTTCACACTTTACTCCATACAAATGATGCCTCCAAATTTTTTTAGAGAAAAAACAACAACAGCTAATTCCAAATCATGTGTAGGGTAATTTACCTCATGAGTTTTCAACTGACGTGAAGCATAAGCAATAACCTGATCATTCTGCATAAGGACACAACCAAGTCCTTTCAATGAAGCATCACTATAGATAACAAACTCACCATTCCTCGAAGGAAGTGCCAAAACTGGAGCATTCACTAATCTTCTTTTCAACTCCTGAAAACAATCATCACATTCTTTTGTCCAGATAAACTTAACACCCTTCCGAGTTATCTTAGTCATTGGACTAGATAACCATGATGAATTTTCAACAAACCTTCAGTAGTAACCTGTCAAACCAAGAAAACTGCGGATCTCGGTTACATTTTTGGGTCTTGTCCATTCTTCAACAACTTTTGTTTTAGTAGGATCAAAATTTATGCCATTTTTTTAAACAATGTGACCAAGGAAAGAAATTTGTTGTAACCAAAACTCACACTTGATGAATTTTCCATATATTTTCTTTTCATTTATGTTTTTCAAGATACCCCTTAAATGACTTTCATGCTCCTCTTTAATTTTAAAAAACACCAAAATATCATCAATAAACACAACCACCATTTCTAACCTGATTCAACTGAGCCATCACTACAACAAACTGTTTAGTTCTGATTCTGACCATCTCAGGATACTAATTTGAAAGGTCATTTCCCTCTGTATGCCTTCCTAGAAAATTTGTTCTGTTTACTCTATGAAAAACCATTCTTAACAAACATGTCTTAGATGAAGCAACATGGTAATCTTCAAATGCTATATCATTTCAAAAAAAAAATTTGGATAATCATTTAATATAATTCTAAATCCTAAAGTTATCTAAACCGACCTCAGATACCAACTATAAGGCCCCAGCCTTAAACTTTACTTAATCTTGAGTTATTACAAGATTACACCTTGAGGATATTTTCAGGTTTAGAGTTTTAGAGAATTAGATCATAAAACTTTCATTACATTCCACATATAAACAAAGTGGTTACATAAAGATAGTATTCTTTTTTCGCATCAATGGAAACATATTTAAAATAAAACATGGATTCATTCTTGAAACTTCCTTGACACTATCATCATATCATGTACCTTTCCCTTGACCTATGAAAAACATTTCAAAAAAACTTTAGATGAGCATAAAAAGCTCAGTATGGGTTATAAAAATATGGAAAGGAAACATAAGTTCATATATACATAAGAATGAAATCATACTTTACCCATAAAACATAATCACTTTATCATACCTCATCAAATCATGAATAAATCATAGAAATCATAAGACATAAAGGTAACTTGAGGCATTCATAACATTCTTACGTAGGGATTAACCCTCTTGGTTACGTTTGGAATACCCATCACAGTATATTCCCTAAATCTCTTCAGAGAAACCTTAACGTTTCACTCCTTCGCGTTACCCAATGCATTGGAGAGCTATATCGGGCTCACCCGCCCTTAGTTTATCACGGAACCACCCTTCTTCATAATAATTCCCAAAAACCATAACATAATCGTATCACATTAAACATGCATAAAGGAAACATAACATTTCCACATTTCAATCACAAGATATCAATAAAAAACATTGATATAATAAAAAAATTATGAAAACCATTTTCAATACCAAAATAAAAGAAAAGTAAAACATGGTATTTATTTTTCTTTTAAAAAAAGGTATGGCTTGTAAAGGAAACCGAAACTCAAATAATGGTCACCACGGCGGAGAAGTCGTTGTCACCGCATACGTACGACAAAACCATTCCCTTTTGTCGTTTAATAAACACTTCGTATAAAAAAGATTCCTTTTGAAAAAACGTAAAATTAAAAGGGTTTTATACACCGTATAAAATAAGGTTGTGTATAAAACAAAATATGCCTCAATGAAAGGATATTGAGACGAAGTCCCATACCTCGGGTCCGACTTGACTCGGTCGTTCTTTAATCTCCTGAATAATAAACTTGAGTTAATTTCTAATTGTTTAAGAAACTTTTTCAAGTTCATTATTCCTTTTATATCACTTATTTCCATGTCATGAACACTATGTAATTATTTAAGTTAATAATGGTCGTTTTAACGATGATTGGTACTTGAGTAAAAAATAAACCTTTTATAATTACAGGTTGTTCATGTATCCATTATATCCAGAATTGTAATCATGATTTATATATCATATATATCATATATATCCAGTATATACATGCATTTATAATATTACATAATCATTTAGAGGTAAGAAATGAAATGCACCGTTCATGGAGATGGTAAGCCGTACGTACGCATGAATGCTACTTTCATTTCTATTTCATATTTTATAGAATGGAATCATAATGAGATAAAGGTATATTATAATTCCAGTATAATATCATATATAATATCATAGTTCCATCCTTTATACGTCCCAAATATGGTATTTAACGAATCAAATCACTTTGAGGGGGCGGTAGTCCGCACTTCCTTAAATGAAGATATCGCATTTACCCATAATGGAAACCATAAAGGTATGCCCAAAATGAAAAATACAGAAGCTTAAGGAAAACATAAACATATTATATATCATATATAAATATAGTTAAATCTTAATGGCCACCTTTGAAGGTGTTAAAATAATGTTGAACAATCGTCGTTTCGGGAGGCATAAATTCACCATCCACGGAAACAGTATATCCTTTAACCATTAGATGTAGGTGTGTGTAAGTGTATCTCGAATCCTTCTTATAACAACATCCTAGTATATTTAAGATACTGGAGTTGTTACAAAATAAATGAATAGAAAGAGTTTAGGGGGTTGGAGAAGCAAAATAAAACAAAAGGAGTCAAGTGAAGACATTACCTTAAAATCGGGTAACTCCCTTTGGTTTGAGATAAAAGGCTTCCTTGGGAAGACTTCTGCCCAAAGTGAGGCTTTAAGGAGTAATAGAGGGAAGTGTAGAGACAAAATGGGCAGGTTTTGGCCGATCCAAATGCTTTGGGAGTGTGGGTAAGGAGGTAGAGGTGGGGGCCTTTTATAAGAGGAGAGGAGGGGCACTCTTGGAAAGTAAAGAAATGTTACTTTATTTGAAAATGATTTTCGGATTAAAAAGGTCCCACATTGATATAATTCCAGGGTAAGGTGATAAGGGTTCGAAATCCACCCATCCAATAGGTTTTGGACGTGTGTAGGTCATAGATTTTACATTATCATTTCATTTTATTTAAATCCTTTATTAATGAGGTAATCGTTGCATCATCATGATGTCATAAATAATTTAATTTATTTAAAGTCTAAAAATTATAAAAAAATACTATGATGTAGGAAATCTTTTTATATTTCCAATTAATATTTATAATCAAAAATCTGACTTGTATAACCCCATGTAAAATTTTTTTTAGTAAAATAACTCATGTTTGTGTCATTTTTACTTTAACATTAAATAAAAAGTTATTTATGTCATTTCCCAAACAAAGTGGCTCCATGGGGTCCCCAAGTTGACCCATGTATTTTCTTGGTCGTCCATGAAACATAAAATGAAGGTAGGACATGTGTATAGGTATTTTAAGTTTATTATAATATCATTTTTTCCTTAAATTGCACTAATTACCTCTAATCGCGATTAAAAACTTAAAAGTTACTATTCACCAAAAATTATTTTAATCTCATTGAACCAAATTTTACTTCTTAATGACAACCATGTATGTAGGAGTTTTGAAAATCAAATCACAGAAGTGAAAAAGTTTCATTTAAACGAAAATCAGTTTCTTTAACTACCACTTAGTGGTTTCACTATTCATCAAAAATTGATGTTTTTCAGAAAAATACCAAAACTTCACCCTAAGCTATATTTGATATTCTAAATTCAAAAATGATGTCTATTTTACAAAATTTGAATCATATAAGTCACATTAATTAATTTAATAATTAATTCCCGCTGTCAGAGCAAATAGCATGTTTTTTATGAAACAATAAGTATCAAAAGATTGACACTAGTTTAAGTCCAATTTCAAAGTGAAATTGATTCCAACGACCACCATTGGATTAAATAGTAAAGATATATTCTAATTGAACTTTAAAACCAATTAAAAAGATAATCTAAACATAAAATTAAATTATATGAAAAAGCAGTTTTGATGTAAAATGCAGTATTTTTTCACTATTCATAAAAAAATGAATATTGTCAGAAAAATACCAAAAAATCATCCAATGTAAATTTAAATGTCCCAATCATAAATAATAAGTTTAGTTTGAAAAACATAGCTTATAAAATTTTCAAAAGATAGATTTAAAAATGGTTTGCCATCAAAAGGCAGTAAAACAATCTTTTAAAAATATTAGTGTATTCCGTGCTTAAGATTGGATTTATTCTCATTTTAAGCCTCTAAAACACTATCTAATTCACTAATAGACATATATAAAAATATCTATTAGTCATTACTTACTTGGTATGTTACATCATGTCTAGCATATAATAAAGGAAACCCTTTGAAAAGATATAACGGTAATTTTACAATATAATTTCTCTATTTTATAAAAAAATATAATGAAATTTTGTTTAATTTTCATTATTCCTTTCAAAGTTCATTTATTTAAGAATATTTATTTAAGAAATTTTTCTTAATGGCCATTGGAAAATCTCATAGAGGCTTTTGGACTCTTCTTACAAATTTATAAATTAGGGATGTAGGGGGGAAAGTAAATCCCTACCAACTAGTTTGTTATGAACACATTATAAAGCAGGAAACATGAACTGATTTCACCAGTCGTTGTGATAATAAATCATTTCAAGTGAATTTTAGTCAAAAATATATTATTTTACATTATTTAATTTATCTAATTTGATTTAAAATTGTTAATTTATGAAACAATAAAAGAGTACTGAAAATAATAAACATGAATCAAAACCAATGTACCTTTATCACAAACCAAAGACGGGTACGCTTCATTAGAGAAGAAATTGGTATGTATTTTAAATCAATAATAAAAGTTTTGTGTGATATGAAAAAACATATGTTCCTTTTATATATGTATATTGATAAATAAAAAATATGAATCAACATCTATCCCACATCATGTGCTATAGAAGGAGGCTCGTGTAAATTAGGAGGGTAAACTGGTGGATGAAAACACAAAAGCAGTATGGGAAACATCTGTAAGTATGACATAATATTAATTTTTTATTATTTATAATAGTATTTTATAAAATATATATTTATGTTTGTATTTTTTTAATATGGTTTATAAATAATAAGTGGTAGTGACCATACTGGAATACAAACTACTTTTAGTAGCTTTTAAGCGGTCAGAACAATATGGTCATGTTAAAGTGTTAGGTTTTGGAGTGTCTCCTAAAACATATTTCAAAAATATAAAACCCCATGAAAATACATATAATATAGTGAAATGATTTTAGACATAAATAGATTCTTTTTAAAATATTATTGTCCAGCCTTGTTTGGCAGGCCAATGTATGATAAATGATCAAAAAGAATTGGTTGTGGAACAAATATTTGTACATGAACTAAATGACCCCACTAGCTTTAGGGCTATTCATTCCCCTCATCCACATACCTTACCCAAGTTAATTAATTTTTTCATTACTATTTATCATAAATGTGAATCAAATAATTTTTTATAACTTCATATTACTAAAATTATATAGGGTAAATTTGTATGTGATTTGTATCTGTCAACACCCGTGCCCCACATTATTGTAAGGGGTGTGGTGTGTAATATCCCAGGATAAAAGATACACTATAGAGACCTCCCAAAATATCACATGAGAGTGGGGATTTTTGTATCTCATGATTCGACTACTGATTTGCATATTCCACTTGATGATCTGGATATTACAATCGTCAACGATGTTATTATAACTTTCACAGTATGATCATCTAATCTTATAAAGATACATGAGGTGCGTATTTAACAAATTTTTTCATATTAAAAACCTATAATATTTGATGAAAAGGGTTCTGAAGTGAGGTATGATATTACAGATGGATTAAGCAATGGGGAAATAGAAGGTTAGATCAATACAATCTAGGGAATTGACCAAGAAATCAAAACGACCTTCCATGAGTACCTTACCCCTTCCAGTTCCAGGGCAACATTTATTACCATTACAACTTCATGAATATACCACATTTAAAGATGAAAATATGTCTTATATTCCATCTAAAAAAGAAATATATAGAACTTTCATGACATATGTAATTTGACTTGAGAGTATAAATGAGATTCTCAAGCATGAATGACTAGGAGTCTTGGTAGTGAATACTTACATGAGGTACATTTCCATAATATGTCTATCCAAATAGTGATATAATATGTTTATTAAAGTTAATAACTATTCATATTTTCTACCGAAGTTTATATTACTATTATATAAATTGAAAACCATGAGAATCACGATTTGGATTCATTAATCCATGTATCATTTCTATAAAAAAAACTTACTTTGGATAAGAAAGAAATCCATAAGAAAAGTGATAAGTTACTGAAAGCATTTTAGAAAAAAAAAATAACAGACAAACGACTATTTTTTATGCCTATAATGTAGAATTAAAACTTTATAATCTAATCACATAAAATATATTTGTATTTTTTCATTACTTATTTTTTTAGAAAGCACTGGATGTTGATCGCAATCAACTTGGATACCCCAAATATTTATTCTTTGGATCCAATGCATGGATATCCAACAAACTAAACACATGTAATGTTTATTTTGAATTTTTAAGAAACTTTAATGAAAATTTTATAGATAAAATTAAAATTATATGTTTCAGTCTGTGTTTTAACAAAAAAATGTTATGATAGAGTGGTCGCTAAATATAGGCTAACTCATGGAATGAATTCAGTGTCTAAAAATAAAAAACATATATATTACTGAAAATGTAAATATATTAATGTATATATAGAAATATTTAACTATAAAAACATATTTCAAAAAAATTACTCATTTTGGTAAATGTTTCTGTACTGTATGAAGTAGGATATTGGAAATGATTGAGGATATTATGTTTGAAAATTTATGGGAGAGATCAAAACCATGAAAATATCAGCATCCTAGAATATGTAATTTTTTAAGAAAATTACAATTTCATTAAAAATATTTCTTAATAAAATTTTTTCTATATTTTCTCAAAACTACCAATAGTGATGAAAACCTTCATACTCAAAAGAAGAAGTAATTTTGTTTAGAGATGAGTGGGAAGAATACATGTTTTCAGAATGTTTTCTGACAAAAAAACTTATGCATTACCTACTATGTTTTTTATATAGTATGGGATATGACCTTATAAATATATTTGGGTGTGAAGAACTAGTTTCTGGATTCTTATATATTATTTTTGATATGTTTATCAAGGAGAAGTATAATGGAGGAAATCAATTTTTTTAGAAGCACTTACCTACAAAAAATAAAATTGTTGGTGAATGGTGAAGTAAGTGGAGAAGGTGGATGTAAAGGTTAAGGTAAAGGTGGAGGAGGATTCAGATTTAGATATTGAGGTGGAGGAGGGGGAAAATTTGGTGACCAAGGTGGTGGAAGAGATGAAGTGGTGGCTTGAAAATAATAAAATTGTTTGGAAGTAGAGTAGAATGGGGATCATACCAAGTTTGTGCTTAATAAAAATTATTTAAAAGTGTATACAAAACTTTTAATTTAAGAGAAGATCCATTGTGAAATTATTTCGGTTTGGTTATTGAAAAAAAAATCACCACTTGTTTAATTGATTTTATACAAGAATTTAATTGGGTGAATTTTTTTCAGAAATAAAACAAACAAAACTTATTTTTTCAAACTAATTATCATAGGCTAAAATTTTTATTAGCACATTCCAAGTACTATAAAATATTATTGAAGTGTGAGATCAACCCCTCACCAAGAACAAACTAAACAACAATATCAAAAAATAGATGCAGTTTCTTAACCATGGATTCTCTACATTGTAAAGAAGGGGTCTTAGTATTCGATCTAGTAGTCAATTGAGATTCATACAATACCAATTCAATCATCAAATAGGTATATAATCAATTTCAAATATTTTGATAAATATTTTTGTAATCAACCAATTAATACATCAGGTGTGTGAGATAACTATTGGAGAACAACCATAATTGAGATATCATGGTAAAAGAGGAGGGTTAGTGTCAAAGAAAACATGAAATAAAATGAAAAGAACCCACTTTATGAATAAATCCCCAAAAATTACAAACCTAATTCAAATGAAATTGTGAAAAACCAAAAATTCAAATGAAGGACCCTTCAAAATAGAAGTTAAAATCTTGATCTAAAACCACTAAAAAATAAATAAATACAAAATTTCATCAACTGAATCGTGAATTTTTAGAAAATAAAAATACAGTGGTTTCACTTCGGCTTGTGGTGTAATAATTTGGTCTATTCAATCATCAATTATATGTATGATATAATATCACAAATTCTTGTGAAATCCATATAGTAACATTCATTATACACATTCATTATGTAAAATGATCTATGTTCACAAGCTCATTAATAAAAAACTCATCATCATTTTTAATTAAAAAATACATGATAATAGGGATATTTTAATTTTTATGAACAAATAATTATGATGTTATGATAGAGTTTACCATCACCCAGAATATTGAAAATGATATACTAATTTATAACACAATCGAGGAATACTTAATGGATTCACTAGATTTTAGTGTATTTTGGATGCTATGAGGGGGTATAATGATGTTTAATACTATCAAAAATGGGTAAACATTTTATAATGGAGTTTAGTGTATTATAAACATGCATAATGGGTGGCACTGAAGTTTTTTCTATCAAAGAAGGTAAATGGTTTATCATGGAGTTTGTACTCTCTATGATAGTGAAAGGGAATTATATATTTTATTATGTTTCATAAAAACACTTATGAAAATATTTTTTTTTAATAAATGAATTATAATAGGTTTACACTAATGGTTAATGTTTTCTAGGAATAAATGACTTCATTACCAGGGATGATTCACTCATGTACTATGATCATGCACTCAATAAGGATGATTCACTCATGATTATTAAATTTTATTTTTATTCTCCAATGCATTCAAAATTATGGGTTATCAAACAAAAATATTCTTAGATGACCTAGAGTGATGAATACACTAAAGGATAAAAAGACATTTTGAAATCAACCCTACTTCAAATCAACACACAGTGTACCCAATATGACTCAAATTGTGTGGTTTCGGCTTAAATTTTACATTTTATTAATTTATTATTTAATATTTATGTTCAATTTATTTCTTTATAGTATTACTAACATACGAATTATTTTATTATAAAGGTGGATTATTTTTCTTAATCTAGGGTGCTTTGTTCAAATCTTCTCATGCTTGTGAGAAATTGGACTTTGTGGCAGCAACTAAAATAACAACAACAAGGAAATGGTTCAACAATGTATACAACCATCATGAAAAGGTGAATTCCTACTACTTATTCAGTAAAAAAATAGCCATTTTATTTAATATTTTTTATTTAATTTCCTTATCATTTTTATCTAATAATTTTTTCCCATGGATGTTTTAGGCAGTCATATTTGTCCTTGAATTGTCAGTAATAAGACATAAAAGAGAGAACAAGGTGCTTTTAGATGAGGAATTTCAGGTAGCATAGGGTTTCTTCTTCCATCCAAATATAAAATTTCTTTCTTTTCTATACTGGTTAATATAGTTTAAATAAAAAATAAACATCATATATCCAATTATTCTCACCTCAATTTGATGCATGGTGTGACCGGTATGACTCGATTGTATGTTTTTAGTTAATAATTTACATTTTAGTTAAAAACACACATATCATACTCAAAACCAGAAAGACACCACAATATTTTTTTAAATATTTTATAAAAATAATTCACAAGTCAATTTTTATTTTTAGTAATCAACCACACCTCAATACGATACATGTTATGCTTGGTATGACTCAAAGTGTTCGTTGTCAGTTTAAAATTGATATTTAAGTTCAAAAAGTATCACTCACTAAAAATCAAGAAAACATGATCATATTTTATTGATAATTTAGGAAAACTATTAATAAGTTATTTGTGGTATTTATTAATCAATATCACATGAAACTGAAATACTATATGAGCAGTGTGGCTCAAAGTGTGTGTTTCCAGTTTAAAATGACATTTTATTAAAAAACAAAAATGGCATACTCAAAACTAAGTAAATGAATTCATATTGTTTTTATACTTTAGTAAAATAATTGATAATTCCTTTGGGATGTTTATAAATCAGACTTACCTCAATCTAATGCACGGTGTGACCATTATGACTCCAAGTGTGTCGTTTTATTTGAAATTGACATTAATTTTAGTACCCAAGTCAACTTACATACTCAAAACTGAGAAAAAATATTCATATTGTTTTGATAATATAATAAAATAATAAATAATTCATTTTTATGAGTATGAGTTAGTAAAATATCAATCTGATACATGATATATACAGCATTACTCAGCATTTCCATTATTAGTTTAAAATTGACATTTTAGTTTAAAAAGTGTCACTCAGTTAAAACCGATAAAACACACTTATATTTTCTTGATAATTTGGTAAAATGATTCATAATTCATTTTTGACATGTATAAATCAGTCTCATATCAAACTGACATACTATATGTCTGATATGACTCAAAGTGTGTGTTTCCAGTTTAAAATCACATTTTAGAAGAAAAAACACAAGTAACGTACTCAAAACTAAGAAAATGCATTCAGATTATTTTTAAACATTTAGAAAATGATCCATAATTAATTTGGGATGTATAGTAATCATTCACACCTCAATATGATTCACTATTACTCGTATGACTCTAAGTACATATTTTCATATAAAATAAACATTTATATTAGTAAAAAAGACAAAACACATACTCAAAACAAATAAAACACATTTATATTGTTTTTATACTTTATAATAATGATCCATAATTAATTTTTAATGTGTAATAATCATACTCATCTCAATATGATACACAGTGTTTCTGACATGACTCAAAGTGTTCGTAATTAGTTTAAAATTGACATTTGAATTCAAAAAGTGTTACTTACTAAAAATGGAGAAAACACACTTAGATTATATTAATAATTTAGTAAATATATTAATAAATCATCTATTAAATTTACTAATCAATATCATGTCAAACAAATAGACTATGTGACCAGTATGAATCAAAGTGTGTGATTTCAGTTTTAAATTACATTCTAGTAAGAAACAAGTGACATACTCAAAACTGAGAAAAAGAATTCATGTTGTTTTGATACTTTATGAAAATGATTCATAAGTCATTTGGGACATGTAGGAATCATCCACACCTCAATATAGTGTATGGTGTAATCATTATTACTCCAAGTACATCTTTTCATTTAAAATTAACATTAATTTTATTAAAAACGATAACTAACATGCTCAAAATAAATAAAACACATTCGTATTATTTTGATACTTTTTGAAAATGACCCATAAGTCATTTTTGAAATGTAGGAATTATACTCACCTCAATACAATACATTATTTCTCCAACATGACTCAAAGTGTCTATTATCAGTTTATAATTTACATTTAAGTTTAAAAAGTGTCACTCACTGAAAAATGAGAAAACGCACTCATATTGTCTTGATAATTCAGAAAAATGATTCATAAGTCTTTTTTTATGTGTACGAATTAATATCAAGACAAACCAACACATGATGTGATCGGTATCACTCAAATTGCATGTTTATAGTTCAAAAAGAAAATTTAGTAAAAAACAGAAGTGATGTACTCAAAACTAAGAAAATGCATTTTTGGTGTTTTTATACTTTATGGAAATAATCCATTAATCATTTGCAACATGTAGGAATCAAACTCACCTAAATCTAATGCAAGGTGTGACTGATATGAATCCAAGTTCATATTTTCAATATATAAGTGTCATTTTAGTTTAAAATGTGAATCACATCACCAAAACTGAGAAAATGAGCCTAGATTGTTTTCTTATAATTATATCTACTATTACTTAATTAATTTTCTTATCATTTTTATCTTATACTTATTTAGTTAATTTTCATAGATATAATGCTTTAAGATGATCTAGAAATGGTGTGATCTTCAAGAATCAACTGCAACTCAATTTGTTATAAAGTTTTCTCAGTATGACTCAAAGTTTGGTTTAAAATTAACACATTATGTTTAATTTATTACTTTATATTATTATTAAAATAATAATTTTTTTCTTATATAGGTTCAATCTTTTTCTCGAGTAGGGTTGGTTTTTTATTTTATAAAATTGCATTATTTTTTACTAAAATAGTGTTTCTTTTCTTTAAATTTTTTTGTAAATTTTATTTCATTTAAATGATGTATTTTTATATGATTTTGATAATTTTTTGTGTTGTTTCTGGTGATACATTGTGTTGTTAGAGAACATAGTAGTATTCCTTATTTCTAATGTTGTAGTGTTTTGTTACAACACAATGCAATATTCCCTTTTATCAATGCTTCTAAATGCACTGATAAAGGAATCCTTTATCAACAATTCTAAAAGAATTGATAAAGGATGACTTTATGAGTGCTTCTAAAAGTTTTGATAAAGTGTCCATTTATCAATGCTAAATAAAAGTGTAGATAAATGGTGTCTTTTATCAATTCTAAAAAATGATGATGAATGACCCTTTTATTAGTGTTTTTTATCATTTATAAAGGAAGCCTTTATCAACACTTTTCTAGCATTGAAAAAATCCTAAGGCTTTTAATCATGCTTCAATAGTCAGTACTTTGTTTTTTATGATAAAGTCCAATTCTAACACCGTTAAAGGTCTATTTTGTAGTAGTGATTGTTTTATTGGTAGTTAAAGGTAGTGGGTCTAAACCATATCCCTATGGTTTGATAATTACCAAGTATGTGTAATAGTGAAATTTTGATAACATATCATGTGCTGAATAAATTGAATGAATGAATTGAATTATTCCATGGAGTCCCTTTGGATCCAATTCATTATTGATCTGGCTTGTGGAAACCGTGCGGATGAGATAACCCTTTAATATAAATGAATTTTTTAATGTATTAAATAATGTTTAGCGTTACATGGATTGCGAGTGATTTATTAATATATATCCACCATGACTTGGCTTGTCTATTGAGGTAACTGGCATGTTATTAGTTATGACCAATTGATATATTAATTGTGTAATTAAAATATAATAGGTAATTTTCATAATTAATCATTGGGCTATATGAAGTGATATTGTAATATCCTTATTTTTATGAGTTGGGATTTATTAAATGTTGAAATGATTATATAGGATTTTGGTCCATTAATACATGCTGAAATGCTTATATAGCAGGCTATTCCCAGTGATACATGCTGAAATGCTTATATAGCGGGCCTGGACTAGTGATAATGCTGAAATGCTTATATAGTGGGATTTTCCAAGTAAAACGTGTTGAAATTCTTATATAGTGGGCTAGGCCCAGTGACACATTCTTAAATGCTTATTTAGAGGACTCAGGCATGATTAAATAATAAATTTCTTATATAGCAGGTTTGACCCAGTTTGGTGTGATTTATACCTTGGTTATAAGTTTATGGTTGGCATGGTTATAAGACATAATTATAGACATTCTAGCATAGCAATGAGGTAGGTTATGATATACCATGGCTAAATGGTTATGGTTGGTATAGTTATGGGATATGCTCAGAGATATTACAACATGGTGCCAAAGAAGGTTGATGTGGTTTTAATTTAATTTTTTAATTAATTAATACACTTATTTATTGTATTATTGCATAGACTTATTATCAAATTGGTTATGTTTTTATATGGTGTTTTTGACCTACTGATTTATACTCACATCCTATTTAGGCTGTCATTTGGTACCTGAGCTGATTATATGGATATAGTTTTGGACAAGAGAAAATTACCTTGTTGTTGAGTGTTTAATTATTGGATGGGCTGGAGTTTAGAGACAGGACTAAACTGGGGTTCGGGAATGGGGAATTTTGATTCTTTTATTGATTAAACTAATCCTTTATTTTTTATTACTTGTAATATTTCATTACATTATTCCTTTTTTATTTATTGGTTGGATTGTTGGTATTCCACTCTATTTTATTTTTTGCATTATTTTTGCACTCTAATAAATATTTATTATTATTGGTTTTGGTTTGTTACATTGTGTTGTAGCTCTGTAACCAAGGGTTTAGTCTCCCCACAATACATATCACACCCCTCGCTTCTAGTCAGAAGTATCTGGCATATGGGGAGGCATGCTTTAGGTCTCGTAGCCAATTATTTTTGGCCACGTGAGAGAGTTTCGGATCGAGGGATGTTACAAAGTTGTATTAGAGAACACTAGGTTTCTTTTATATTTTTTTATTATTTGGGAAAGGTAAAAAGGACGCTATGATGTGTTAGGAGTTATTAATGAGATTGTGTATGGAAGTAGCTAACCCATGTATGGGGGAAATTTGAATGCCCAGGGGTGGACTTCTATTTATACTATGTGCTTGTTATATTTGATGTTATTTCACCCTAAGTGATTCACATGTTGTGTGAGGTTATAATTTTATGATGTTATTGGTTTTTTAGATTTATAATCATGGACAAGTATAGTGTGAGATGAGTATTCATTCATTATAATTGGAACATATTGAGATATATTAGAATTCACTGTTCCTGATAGGTACATATTTATTTTTCATGTGATATATACTTAACTATTGAATTTTGATTTGAGATATCTATTATAACTTATAAATGAAATAAATTATCTATTATCCCATTCTAAAACACTTATGATCCTTGTTTAGAGAGACTCGGAGTGAGTGATTGTTTTTTGTTGTCACCTATTGTGGTTTACTCTGTTATATCCAGTGTTCTAAGGAGTGTGTTTGTCTTAAATAGAAAATGTCTCTTATTCATCATTGAGTTGGGAATTGGGAGATTGGAAATCATCATGAATCTAATGAAACTAAACAAGATCTTCCTATAGTTCCTAAGGATTATATGGATGTTCATCTTTGCCACCGCTTCCTGAGGATCATTAGATCCATGGAAAGAGATGTTGTTTTCATCATGCCTTTGATGTCTAAGATGAATAGAGAGTTTCAATTGAATCATACTCCTACATTTATTAGGTAGGTAGGACCCCAGGCTGCCGAGTACTAGATAGAGTTAGTCCAGACGATCTTTATGAATCTTGATACACCTGTAGATGGGAGAGTAAATATTTATTCGTATATGAATCATAGACCATCCAAGCATTGGCAGGACATTCTAGAGCAGTTAGGGAAGAAAGATGAGTTATCTTGGAAGGAATCTGGGAAAAAATTCCTAATCCAGTTATATCTTGGGACATTGAGGGATGAGAAGGCCTGTGTGTTCATGCACCTAACGTAGGAGGGAATGTTAGTTCTAGAATACACTGAACATTTCACCGAACTACATTAATTTTTTACACCTTTGGAATATGATGAGATCTCTAGGTTGAGAAATTTTTAGGATTGTATTCACTCTGATATCAGGTCATAGGTGAATTTGTTCCATCTGATTAGTTTTGCAGAAGTAATGAATCATGAACTCATCATGGAAGGGAATATGAGAGAGACCCTAAGAATTTGCCATGCTGTTTCAATAGGGAAAACTGTGAACTCTTATTTTAGTGGAAATAAGTGTTTTTATGATAGTTATTTCTAGGGAAGCAGCGATCAGAGTATTCAGTGAAGTGGGAAGCTATCTCAGGACCATGTTTCATTACAGTGCTATCAGTGTGAAAAAGTGGGCCACAAATGGAATCATTTTCTATTCCACACTTTGGAGTGTTATACTTATAGCATATTGGGCCACCTAAAGAATTTTTAAAGGGGAATAAAATAGTATAGAATTTACAGGGGAATAGGGCAGGTACCAGAGTCTAGGAAGGACTCTGCTATGCCTCAGCAGATAGGTAGCCGGAGTTCTAAAGGACATTTTGGTCAAGGAATGAGACATGGTACCCCAATTCAAGAGTTGAAGTACCTAGAATAGGTAATATCTCAGGGTATTTAGGCTATATCTTAGTATATATGGGTAGGTTAGCTACATGTTATGCAGACTTCTTCGGATATTTTGGATGTAGGACTTTCAACTGTCACATGTATGATTCGTGTATCATCTACACTTTCTTGTGTTTTTTTGATATAGGGAATAAAATTCCTTTCTATAAACTCTATTTTTAATTGGTTTTATATTTTATGTGGAAATATTGGATGGTTTTTTAACCATTGATAGACCGTTGGGAGTGCACTTATAAAATATCAAATTTTTTAAGGTGTGTTCTATCGAGATTGGTGGTTATTATTTCTTTTAGAAACAATTCATTCTATAGATGATAGGATTTTATTTTATTCTTGATATTCATTAGTTATTTTTATACCAAGATCCTATCAACTATTACTAGAGAAGAGTTTCCTTTCTATCTATAGAAGGGGCAGTTATTCTCACTAAGGTGAGTGGTATTTTTAGGCAGGTCATATTGGACCAATTTAATGCATATTAAATTTTATCACAGATAAAATATCCAATATTTCTCTAGATTATTGTAGGATGAAATAGGATTATTTTCCTCCATTAGTAGATCCATGTTTAGTATGTCTTTCCTGATGAGTTCTGTGACTTAGAACCCATTCAAGAGATTGAATTTATGACCGATTTGGTGTTGGGATAAGAGCTATTTTCTTTATTCCTTATAGAATGGAACCAGTATAGATTAGGGAGTTGAAAGTCCAGTTTGATGATCTTGAATATAAAGGTTTCATACAAATGATTTCAACTCCTTGGGGTTCTCCATTTCTCTTCACCAATAAGTTGGATGGGACTTTTCACTTCTGTGTGTATTATCAGAGGTTGAACCAGATGACAGTCAAGAATCGGTATCCTCTTCGACTCATCCATTATCTCTTTGATCAGTTGAGAGGTGATAAGATATTCTCCAAGATTTATTAGAGATAAATATACCATTATTTGAGGGTGATACCATCATACATACTTCAAACTATTTTGGAAGTATTCTTGCCTTGTATGAGTTCATTGTGACACCATTTGGTTTGACCAAAGTATCAGAGGAATTCATGACATTGATGAATCAGATCATTCATCCTTTTATGGATCAGTTATTGGTGGGTTTTCTTCAATGAAATATTAGTGTACTATCATTTTTTTGTAAGATCATGCTAAACATATTGACATCATCCAGAGTATATTGAGAGAGAATCAGCTTTACACCAAGCTAACCAAATGTAGTTTTTTTATTGATAAAGTGTACTTTTTAGGCAATGTTATCTCAGTGGTAGAAGTTTCAATGGATCCAGAGAAAGTTTCAGTCATGGTATTTAGGGAAAATCTCAACAATTCCTTATAAATTTCGATATTTATGGTTTTATTGGGTTATTATCATCACTTTATCAAGGAATTGTCCCGTTTGGAAGCACCGATGTTAGGGATTACCAAGAAAAGGGTAGAGTTTGTTTGGTAAAATGCTTGCAAGATAAATTTCCAAAAGATGAAAGAAAGGATGACCTCATCAATTATCCTCACTTTTCCTGTGATGGGTAAAGAATATATTGTGTCTTGTAATGCATCCAGAGTTGGACTCGAATTAGTTCTGATGTAGGAGGATTGAGTGGTTTCTTATAGATCTAGGGAGCTGATATTGCATGAGAGTAATTACCCTAATCATTATTTGGAGTTATTAGTAGTGGTACATGCCCTGAGATACTAGATTCATTATCTCATGGGTGAGAGTTTTGTGCTATACATGAACCATAAGATCCTCAAATACATCTTTTCTCAGTGGGACCCGAACCTTCAACAGAGGAGTTGGGTTGACTATACACAGTGTTTCGAATTCAATTTATCTTATACATTGGGAAAAGGTAATGTCATTGATAATTTATTGAGCTTAAAGACATAAATAAAGGAAATATGAGAGTCTTGTGATGAGTGGAGGGGAATGGACCTCTTTTCATACATGCATCTAGATGTTCAGGAGTCACGGGTACTTGTATCTCTAACTTCAACATCTATTATACCCATGATTTTGGACCAGTTTATGACCGAGAAGTTATCAGAACTGGAGTGATTAGTTCTAAGAGATGGCTTGTATGGTGGGGAGACACCATCAAGATGGTCTTTTATCAATGGATAATTTGTTCTTTTCTGTGGTTGAGCATGGGTTCCTATGGGTTTGTGTGAGGAGTTGATGAGGGAGTTTCATGCTTCTATATGGGTGGTATAAACTGGATTGATAAAGATTTATTTTATCTTTGTAGATAGTATTGGTAATTAGGAATGAAGAACGAAGTGACAGGCCAGGGTATTCACCTATTTATTGTCTAGAGGTAGGTTACATAGAACTTTTTGGGCCTAGTCCCATATAATAGATTCCAGAGAAATTTCAGTTGATCATACAACAGTTGGTGACCATGAAGACTAGGAAAAAATCTTATGCTAACCATCAAATATGACCTATTATGTTCAAGGTTGGTCATTGTGTTTTCCTTCGGGTGTCGCCTAGGTTGGGGCAATGCCATATCAGGAAACAAGGGAAGATAGTGCCCAGTTTTTTTGGGTTATTTGATATAGTGGATTAGGTCAGTCCAGTGTCGTACCATTTATCCCTTCCACAGAACTACAGTTCCATGCATGACATGTTACATGTGTTGCATCTTCAGATATATTATCCAGACCCTTCTCACATGATAAATATAGCAGAATTCTAGATTTGTGATGATAATACTTTTTAGAATCATCTGATATGGATTGTGGACCATAGTGATAAGTATCTCTAGGGTAGGAATATAAAATTGGTTTGAGTTCAGTGGAATAATGAGAGAGTTTAGGAGGAAACCTAGGAGAGGGATTTTGATGTGAAATAACAATGGCTAGACTTGCTCACCGATACCCCATAGTGATACTTATAGTATCTTGAGGATGAGCTGTTATATGGTGAGAAGGTTGTATGATACCATATTTTTTAAGGTACATCCCTCTTTGAGTTTTTCATTTAAGCCATAGTGGTTGTGTATTCTTCAGAAATAGAGATCCTTTATTTTTAAAAATAGATTAAAGTTTGTGGAATACTATGGTTTGAATAAATTCACTCTTGGGTTGTGAGGAAAATTGATAAAAATGGAGGTGATCCATGTAGTGATCCATTCTGGATTTCTATTTGAATTATTGGAGTCTAGGTATAAATGGGTCAAGTTTTACCATGGGTTATTTCTAATTAGAGAGGCCTTAAAAGGGGTTTGTTTTTTTATAAGGAATATGGGATGAAAAAACTATCTAAAAAATAGTTACATGTCATGTAACTATAATACACACCGTGTAAATGTTTCCAGAAACCTATCATGAATAGTTATAGACCATGAACTAATTCACGACATTAAAAGAATACATTCCACGTAACTGTATTACATGTCATGTAATTTTTAATTAGGATAAATAATAATCTAAGGTGATGGGTTTTTCATCATATCCCTTTAACAATAATTACACAACATGTAACTATATTACATGTCATGTAATTACCCTACATACTGTTTTAAAGTATGTTGTTTGGAAGATTTTTTCATTCACCCACATGAAGTTTTTCTCCTCTCGGCCTAGGGTGACCCTATAGACAATTTTGGAGTGCCCATCTTGGTTTTAGATGTCCCGTTTGTGAAATCAATCCTTGGTTTATTGTTTTTATTTGTCTCCCCTTTCTCTCCCTTCTTTATCCAAATAGTGCGGTGTTATCTCTTGACCATGTGAATTTTTGGTTTTGATCTTGATCATTTTTTATCTCGGATCCTTCTTGTGATCATCCACACTTCCTTCCTTGCGGGCGTTAGTAATTGGAAGCATTGTTTGACTGGTGGTTAAAGTTAAGGTGTCTAAACCTTAACCCTATAGTTTGATAATGGTCAAGTATGTGAAATATTGAAACTGGGCCAACATATTATGTTCTAAATAAATTTAATTAATGGATTGAATTATTCCTTAGAGTCCCATTTGATCCAATTGATTATTGACCTGGCTTGTGGCTACCGTTCAGGTGATCTAACCCTTGAAAATAAATTATTTTTTAATGGATTAAAGTGTGTTTATCAAAATATGGATTGTGGGTGATTAATTGATATAGATTCACCTTGACTTGGCATGTTTATTGAGGTAACTTGAATTTTATTGGTTATGACCAATTGATATATGAAATTTTTAATTGAAAGATAAATAGGGATTTTCATAATTAACCTTTTGGCTATATGATGTTATATTGTGATGTCATTGTTTCTATGAATTTTGTAGTGATTAAATTTTGAAATTATTGTATTGGGCATTGTCCTGAGGATACATGTTGAAATGCTTATATAGAGGTATTTTCCTAGTGATACAAGATAAAATGATTATATAGAGGTATTGTCCAGGTGATACATGTTCAAATTCTTATATAGTGGGCTTGGCCTAGTGACACATGATGAAATTCTTATATAGTGGGCTAGGTCTAGTGACACATGTTGGAATTCCGATATAGTGGGATTAGTCCTAGTTAAATGATGAAATTCTTATATAGCGAGTTTGAACTTGTTTGGTATGATTTATACCTTGGTTATAAGGTTATGGTTGGCATGGTTGTAAGATATTCTCAGATACATTCTTTATAGTGTCGTGGTAGGTTATGATATATCATGGTTACATGGTTATTTTTGGCAATGTTATGAGACATGCTCAGAGATATTCAAGTATGGTGCTGAATCAAGTTGATGTGGTATTAATTTAATTATTTAATTAATTAATACACTTATTTATTGTGTTATTTCATTCACTTATTATCATAATGGTTATGTTTAGACATTGTGGTGTCGAACTATTGAGTTATACTCACACCCTCTTCAGGTCGTCATTTTTTACCTGGGTAGATTATATGGATGGAGGGTTAGACAAGGAAAAAGGTCCATATTTTTGAGTTTTTTCTTACTGGATGGGCTAGAGTTTGGAGATGGGACCAACATGGGGTTCGGGATCAGGGACCTTTGAGTCTTTTATTGATTATTCTAGTATTTTATTTTATATTAATTCTATCATGACATTTAGTTACATTCCAACATGTCATTATATTATTATATTTTTATTTGATTGATTGTTGGTATTCCACTGTATTGTATTGTTCCCATTGTTTCCACACTCTGATAAATATTTATTATTACTGGTATTGGTTTGTTCTCTTCTATTGTAACTCTAAAACCAGGGAGTATAATCTCCCCACTATACTTATCACACCCCCACCACTTTTCGGTAGCCTCTTACATACGGGGAGGAATGCTTGAGGTCTTGTAACCAACCCTTTTTATTCATGTGAGAGAGTGTATGATTGGGGGGCATTACAATCAATGACCCATGTCATTTTACATAAATGAAACTAAATAAAGGGAAAACTCCAATAAAACAAGGTATAGTTTAAATTTTAATTTTTGAATTAGGATCTGGGGGAGGAAGTTTTAAATATATTTGGGATAAAGAAATTCATTCTTTATAGGTGGAAATATGGGCGGAAAATACCCAGGGTGGTTTTTTATGTGTTTAGTGATTAAAGAGAGTTGGGAGGTAGCTATCAATTCTCATTGGGTACCCAAAAGACTGCCACTAGGAACCCAATGGAGAGACTAGTGGGGTTGTATCACAAATTTAGCCAAAAATACCTATGGAACTCTAATAGAATCCTAGAAGTGCATTGGGTGGATAGTGGAAGCCTAGAAGGTGCTTGATGGTCTGCATCTCCCTTTTTTCTAAATATAAAATGTGAATTTTCACTTTTTCAAAATAAGAACCCCACACATGGGAGATTATTCTCTGATATATGCACTAAAATGAGATTTTTTTTCCTTCCTCCCTCTCTTTATGAACTTATTACACCCATAATAAGAGTAATTCAGGGTTATTTTAACACTCAATTTGAGGTAATATCATTTCATTTGTCTTAACTTTCTCATTCCTTACATTCTTCTCTAATTTTTTATAATCCACGTAAGTATTGAATTTTCAATTCCATAAGGTCATGGTGGAATCAACTCATAATCAGAGGGTTTTCATTAGTAGCCACTTTAAGAGGCTCGAGAAGGTTGGTTTCTCATCATTTCTAACTATTTTAGTTAATTGATGTCCCTGGTGAGTTGTTTTTTGGATTTTGGAATAATTGGGTGATATTATGTGGAAATTATGTTTATAAATTTATACTTTTACTTTTTTAGGCATTGGTACATGGAGACAGTGTTCTGTACCCCATTAATCATGATTTTGGAATCATAGCATCACTAAATGAGTATTTTACTCATTATTAAAATAATGTGAAATTATATTAAATAAGTATTTTTGGTAAATTATATTTTCATTATAAGATAGGTTACCATAGATTCAATAGATATCAGTACATGGTTGGTAATGTAATTGGATAGAAGATTGAGATTGGTGACTTTTACACATTGAGTATATTTATCATTGTGGTTTTCATCATCTTATAAATTGATTTTATTATTCGTGTTTTCTACTCTTATTATTATATTGATCATGATTGTGCGATATTATATCATTTAATAAATGGGACAAACCCACATCAACCTAATATTCCCCAAATAATCGTATATCTTATTAAATGGTTCGTTTGTAAGTGCCTTGAAAAAAAGAGTATTTGTGAAACATTTTATGGTTTTCATGGTGGTACGAGTTGAGGATTAAATGTTTTTTTGTAAAGAAATGATTTTATATTTCTAAAAGATATTTTAATAGTAAAATGATTTAAAATTTTATTTCAAAAAAAATATGGTGTTTTAAAGGGATATTTTTAAAATGTATTTAAAAAAAACATAAATTATTTTATAAATAGGTTATGAATGGGATTTTACCAAGTGACTAGGTGTGGAACCTGGTATATAGTTCCCTTTTAAATGATTTTTAAGGAAGAGAATTTGACTTTTGTTTTGAGTAGAATAAACAAAACATGTTTTGATAAATGATATAATTATATTAACCCCATGATATTGATCCCAATTTTTCAAAAAAATGTGGGTGTGTATATTTGAACTCGTTTAATTTATTGTTTCATTTTAAGTTGGCAAGTATCTAAAAAGTATGCATGATATAATAGAAACAATATATGAAACCTTCCCTTGGGGGTGGGTTAGTTAGACTAGATTAAGAGAACTATTATGTTCCTTATTGATGTATATCCAAAGGAACTTTTCGATACCCTTCAAGGTTATAATAGATTCTAGGACTCTTATATTCCCAATCACTTGGATTTGAGTCTAAAAACCTTGGTGAGTTCTTGTTGGTTTATCAGAATTGGTTTGTGATCTGGTCATAGAAATACCCAAGGATGGTTTGAGTTGCCCTATATTGATCAAGTTATGTATGATACCATTAATTATTAACCTTCATACAGTGATTGATATTCCTAATGGGCCTTTTTCCTCTTTATTTTTTTGTATGATTTCCCTTTACTAACTATAATAGCGTAGGATTAAGGTCATGGGAGAAATATGAGAGTGGGTTCCCTCTTATATATTTTTATAGGAGAAGAATAGGTTCCCTCATTCATATATTTTCTTATGACAATGTGAGACAAAGAAACTAGGCATGTATCCTATGAGGCAATGATACTTGCGTGATAAACCTCCTGACTGGGATATGACCCATGGGAGGTTATATCTATAATAACATCAAGCTTCAATATTGAGCTCAAGGAGTATTATTTATATTTTTAATTGAGATTTTTTGTGTGATAAATTATTTATCTAGTTGGTATTTATAATCAAGGTAGTTTTAATCTACCTTGTGGGTGTATGAACAAGATACACTAATAGATGAGGCTCTAGGGGAGATGTTGGTAGATTATTGGGAGGATCCATGGGTTGTATGTGACATAGTAGAATATATTCCTCCATGGTTACACCTATGAAAATACTATTTTCATGGCACACACTTGTGATGGTGATGCTGATCCATAACATGCAATGACTTGTGATATATGGGATACAATTTTGGTTATATATGTGTATTTTAGCTGATATCATTGGTGATGACCAATTTTGTGAGACAGGTAATGGAATGAAATATGGTATTTTTATTTTGGGTGGTTGGGCCCCTTTATTTTTTTAATTTTTTTATCAAACAATTGTTGTTATATAATTATATACTACTTTAGGACCTCTTTTACTACCCTTTTTTAATTTCATTATCATTTGATATTTTTCATGGATAGTTAAGATATTTTATTAACTATTGTTGATTTTATTAATATATACATTTTTTCCCATGATATTTTTTGATTTAATTATTTGATGAGTTGTGATATAACTGATGGTCCCATAGGGACTTTTTTATGTGAGAATTTATTATTATATGGAAAAACATATTGACTATAACATCTAATGATATGGGAGTGACTATATGATATACCCCATTTGTATATGAGGATATATGAGTTGTCAGTTATACAAATGTGGTGCTTGACCTGATATGCGTAGTGCTGGTATATTTCCTCATGGTTTTTATGTCTTATATTTCATGATGAAACACAATTATAACGGAATTATATTAGAATTCATGGGTTATGTTTGTGGTTTGGTTGAGTAACACTCAGAAAAATGTTCCAAAAACATCTACCTAAACATTGACACTCGGTGAGTTGAGGTAAGTGGGAGAATCCTATTAGGTCTTTGGACTCAACAATACCTATGTACGTGACATGGGTTTTTATTTACATGGGCAGATTGTTATGTTTCATTATAGGTTTATATATTATCTTAAATCTAGACATATTTCTTAGAATGAGCTATGTCATAAATCTCAATAATTTAGCTAAAGATTGTATAAGTAGTTCAAAAAAAAGACATTGTGCTTTATTTTTATTATAGTAATTACCTTACATATGTATAATTAAAGGGGTTATTCTATTTATTTATTATTTCTATTATATATATTTTTGGACTTCTATGTTACTCTATATTCATACATGTCAAGTAAACTATTTACAT
Organism: Viscum album; assembly: GCA_963277665.1. Classification (NCBI taxonomy): domain Eukaryota; kingdom Viridiplantae; phylum Streptophyta; class Magnoliopsida; order Santalales; family Viscaceae; genus Viscum; species Viscum album. The sequence goes on from OY728155.1 coordinate 1,818,028,638, forward strand.
TTATATACTGGACTATGATATTCCTTGTTAACTCTCATATTTATGTCTATATATTTTTTAGGTATGTCTAATATATATGGGTTATTCTAAATATTTGATAGATTTATGCATAACCTTTAATAATTATATTTGAGGGAATAGTTTACCTGAGATTATTTTGAGTCATGGCCACTTGTTGATAATTGTTAACATACGGGGAAGCACACAAAAGGTCACATGGGGTTCTAGTGTCAACACTACTTAGCTAGACTGTGTTGCGATGTTACACTTTCAATATGGATTATCAATTACTTGATTAGTATTTATTTTTTAAGTAATATAAAAACTTGATATTTTGTAGTTTTAAATATTACACCACTTTATATATATATATATATCATACATTCCATATATGTATGCATGTTTTTAATGATTTAATTTATGTATCTCATACCTTAAATCAAATTAACATGTTTCAATCATGTTCATTTATAACACTTATACAACTAAATATTTTTATTATTCATTCATAGTAAAAATAAAATTATACTGTTCAAAAAAAATCAATATGAATTGCATGAATATAATACATTATATACTTTTTATATAATGGATTAAAATCATATGAGGTTAAAATATTACTCAAGATCATGTATGGTGTAATAGGTAGCCAAACCCTAATTCTCTAGAACAAATTCTAATACCCAAGAAAAGTGAAAAAAATTACCCAAAACCTCAATATTTATAAATTATTAATCTAGACTAATTTTAGATTCTAATAATTATTTTCACTCAGAATATAAATGTATAATTATAATAAAATTTCACTTTACAATTATAATACAATAAATCATTAATTTTTATTTAACTAAATCCAATCTTATGATACAACTAGTATAAAATTCCCTATATGCATGAAATAACATTTATAAGAAGAAATTTAAATAATTTAAGTTTAATAATAGAAATATTCATAATCTAAAATTTTATATTTATTAATATACAAAATATGTAAATAAATAAATAAACATTAAATCCATGTATTTGAACATGAGATATAAAAAACTTTAAAAAGATATATTCTCTTATAAAAATGCCTTTGATATAGCCTAAATTCACTCAAATTTAGTGAAAACACTTTGGAATCACCCCATCAAAGGTTTTTAGAGAATTTTTATTTTTTCCCTTTTATACTAAATCCCAAAAAAATTCTCATGTCGATATATATGATATAAGTTGTATATATATCATTTTATATAGAACCATGATATCCTATAACACTTTTTTTGATATAAGTAATTAACATTATTATATCAAAAAATAAGTATAACAATTACCATTATTTACTTTCTTTTTATAATATCCAATATCACACCTCACAAAAACCTTGAGATTAAATTTTATCTCTATATGAAATATAACTATTTCATTGGTGTGGTAAAATTATATTTTTTCGACACATTCCAAGAATATTGTAGAATAAGATTTCCTATATCACCACCAATTATAAGTTTTCAAATAACTAAAATCATGGTTATGTAATTCAAGTTATATTTCAAATAATTTTATTATGTATATTATTACTTATAATGTCACATTCTTTATAAAAACATAATTTTTATAAAAAATGTAAATTATAATAATCAATTCTATATTATATCTAATATCACTATAGGGATTATTGGATATAAAAATATCAAAAATATAGTGTAAATTAAAATATTAAATTAAGAACATACATTGTTTTAGAGCTTCAATCTTCAATAAATATTGACATTGATATAAATCACTAAGAAATAAGTAAAAGGTTCTCACTACCTTGAACAATCCAATTATATGTAATCATAAAACACTTTTTAATGATATCTCTTCTCAACCAAGGCATGTTATCATCTCTACTATAAAGAAAAATATATATAGGAGAGCTTAAACTATAATGACTTAGGTAGTTAGGTTTCTGTGAAATTAAGGACCTAAATTTTAGTGGAGTGAAGTCTAGGTGAGATTGAGTTTTTATAATTGGATTAACTATAAGTTTCTATCATCCATAGAGATTTTAAATGTAATTTTTGTACATTGTGAGGTTAGTGGAAAATTCTAGTGCTTTAATTTCATCATGGTTAAGGGAAACTAGGCTTAGTGGGATGTGAAAAAACCTCTATTGAAACCTCATTGGTAGTCCACCAGAGGTCTAGTGGGATGGGTAGTGTGTAAAAACAATATAAAATTGAATCCTTGAAAATAATATATGTTACTAAATATTTAAACAAGGTGAAACTTTATTTTCAAGATCCTACCTGATTAGAACTTTATAATTAACAAAATCCTTGGCCTGGAGTAGTGGTAGAATGGGTGACCTCCTAGAAAGCTTCATTGTGTGTATATGAGTGAGGAAAAATCTCACAGAAAGAACATGTGTTAGCCTTTGGGGATCTTCCTTAGTCTGATACGCGACCTTGGTGGGTAATATCTCATGGTGTACTTGGAAGGAAACTAAGGTATTATAGGACTCTCATGGGATTAGATGATTTAGTTCATGGATTGGGTGGTCGGGTCATAAAAAATGGTATCATAGGAAATACCTAGCTGGACTTGCAGTGGAACTATCTAGGTTTGAGGTGTGGGGTCCATAATGAGGGTGTTTTTCCTTTAAAGTGGGGATATTGTAACACCCCTAGAAAAGTTCATACATAAAAAGACTATATGTCACTTCCCATATAAACAGGGTGCACCTTTATTTTTTGGATCCTACTTAATTATATCTCTACCATCAAGAAAATATTTTCCTAGAGTAGTATTAGGATAGGTGACCTTGAAATTTTCCCAAGTTATGTGTGATTGAGGATAAATCACACTAAAAGAGAATGTGTTTGCATGTAGGGACAGTCATTAATCTGATAAGTGACCCTAATGGGTAATAGTATGTGGTGTTATTGAAAGACAACCAAGGTATTTTATGATATCAATAGGGTTAGATGACTGGTTCATGACCTAGGGTGGTCATTTTATGACAAAAAGTCACATTACCACTACTAATATAACCCATTCCATCAACACCCTAGTGGCTCATCAAAATTCCTATGGGTATCCACTGAAAATCTATAGGAGTAGTCTAATACCCACTTTAAGTGGTGGATTTTAGGTATTGTGTGGATTTTATTTTATAAATAGACCAAGTTTGGGGGTTCTCAATCAACCATGAGAGGGTGATGACTCATATGTTTTATTCTACTCTATTCATGCTCCCTATTGATACATAGTGATTTAGAAGGCTTTCTTATACTGATTAATGTAATATCATCTCCATTTCTTCTATTCTTCTATATTATTTCCCTTATAAAATTTTATAGTTATGTGATTAGTGATTCCATGAAAATGTCACCATATAATGGTGAAATATATATAAAATAATGGGGATTTCATTGTTGATAGCTAGAGGATTCTTAGGAAGGGTAATTTATCATCGTTGCTCACTTTTTTAGTAGAGGTGAGTTGGATGGGGAGTTTATCATTATATCTTGATGAAATTAGTTAAAATTAATTATTAATGTTGGTTTATAAATTTTGTATTTTTGGTTCAGTACAAAATTATTCATTTAGAGATTGGAATGTACACCATTACTTATATTTTTAGTTTTTTTATGTCAAGTAATGAGTATTATATAGGTTATATAAGTCATAAAAGTATATGTTAAATATTTTAGTAATCAATGAATGAATTATTTTTATGAGATATGTTCTCATTTGGGCTATTATTAGTTGTAAAGTTCTTAGAGTAATTATTGGATGATGATATGAGGTAGGTGGAATTAACCCATTAAGTATAGTGATTGTTTGGAATGTGTTTCCTTTTCTTCTAGTGTCATTTTTTTGTGTGATTATTATAATTATTTTTTGTATGATTTTGTGTCATGTTGTCACTTTATAATTTGGATGGGCTCACATCAGTATAATAGTCAATAAAGGACATTATATATTGCTAAATGGTTCATTTGGTGGTTCCTTAGTTAAACGGGTATTAGTAGCCCATTTTACATATTCCATGGAGGTGTGAGTTTATTCTTGAATTAGTTTTCTAAAAGTAAACCATTTAATATTTAGAATGATATTTTAAAGGAAAATTAGTGATATAAAGGATTTATTTCAAAAGGTATTTTTATTAATTTTGGCTAAGGACTTTGGTTGAGTAAAGAAAGCACGATATTCCATTTGAAATGATTATTAAAAGGTATATTTGGCTGTTATTTTAAATACTAACAAGTATGGTCAATTTGATAAATGTTTTAGTCTGGTTTACCTTATTAGGTTTATTCCTAGTTTTCAAATCAGGTGTCCACTTTCATGAACTCTTCAATAAATGGTGATTTTACAGGTTATCTATTATTGCATAGCAATACATGAAAATGTAGGATTATTATGTAAAAACTTCAATTGAATAATTGATTGGTTAGAATAGAATGTGATTCCTAGAGGAAATCTTGATTTTTATATATTTATAGGACCTTGTAAGGATCCTTTTGGGATGGTGATATAATCAAGAAATCTTTAGTAAACATGACTATTTGGACTGAGTCTTGAGTTTCTATGAGGTTTTGATTGAGTGATCACATGAAAGTTTTAAAAAAGTTACATTATAACCCTTGGGATATCGTGAGACAACTTGGTTTATGAGTGCTAGTTAAGATAATTAACCATTAGCCTTATAGGAAAAACTAAAATGGTTTTAAATAAATGGTTGGCCTATTTAGTCTCTTATATGAGTACCCTTATGATTGACCTCGGTGTTTGAACTATAATATAGTACCATTATAGTAATAAATACTTGATAAGGATTGGGAGTTTAGGATAGAATTACATTAGGTTTCCTCCTTAGTTTTTTTTTGTATAAGAGGTGAGTGGGTTCCATCTATAGTTTTTTGGATAGGAGGAGTGTGGGTTTCCTCTATAGTTTTTTTGGATAGGAGGAGAGTGGGTTCCCTCTATCTTATTTTGAATTTTTATAGTATGAGAAATAGAGACTCTCTATATAGCCTATGAAGTACTGAAACTTTCATGAAATACATCTTGGCTAGGATATGACCCATTCAATGTAACGTCTAGGGTATTCGCTAGGTTTGAGTCAATGTTAAAAAGAATGAAATGATATTTTTTCATATAAATTCAATTATGTTGATTGATTTACCCATATAGTATTTATACTAATGATAGAAATTTTATCTTCATAGGAGAACCAATCACAACATGGTGGATAAGTGTGATTTAGGAAAGATAGTGGATAACACTTTATATATTTAAATGTATTCAAGTTACAACAAGATGAAATTCCCATATTAATGGATCCTCCTTTGATAAGGAAATGGAAATGAAATATATTAATATAATGATATTGATTTATAATACATGATAATTGGTTGTAGAAACTATGTTATGTAATTATACAAATGGATTCACCACCTATGAAGGAACACAATGTATAGGGTGGAGAAAGTGATTCTCAATAGGAATATGGATGATACTTCTAGTGTAGAATGGTGAGATGAGATGGGCCATAGAATAAGAGATGTGTCCTTTTCTATTTATTGTGATTATGACTTATTCTTTATTTTATCTATTAGTTTGATTATGGTATTTTTTTCTTAGTTATTTTTTAATTTGGGCCTACTTTAACTTCCCTTCTTGGTATTCATTTTAATTTTATAGTTGACATTAATGTTTGGGCCTTATTTTATTTAACATTATTATATTTCTTGTTATGATCAATATTTCATATGATATTTTGGCTATGGATATTGATGAGTAATGTGATAGAAGATAGGTTAAGTGGGACAATGAAGAGTGATCCATTGTCGATATTAAATGATAACTCTTCATGATATCATCTGATGAGATGAGAGTGACCATGTGGTATACCTCATAGGAATATGAATATATATAAGTATTCATATTTAGGTAGGTGGGACCTCACCTTATGTGGGTAATACCATATTTATCCCATGTATGTGTGAATTTTCTACACCATAGTGGCACAAAACTATGTTGATATTTTATTTTAATGCATGGGTTGTGTTTTTAGGTGGGTTGACTGACCCTCAAAAAATAGTTACACTTGTATCCACTTGATCACTAGCACTTGGTGAGTTGAGGTTGTTTAGGAAATACTATCAGTTTATTAGACTCACTAACTACCTATGTAAACTTCATGGGCTTAAATGTATGTGCATAGTCTTATTACCTTGAATAATTAGTATTATGGAGGTAAGTGATTTAATAGGCGTTGGTCTTGTGATTTGGGTTTAAGGAATTTTTATTTATTTATTTAATTTTTTAGTATCTATATCGACCTTGGGGATAAAAATTATATTTATTTATGATAACTAAAATATATATTGGACTTATATTTTGTTTTATATTGATGAAAATAGTGCAGGATATTTTACTTTATATATTGGATTGTGTATTTTTTTCTATGGGTTTTTGGTATGTCTGATATACTGACAATTAATTCCAATTTTTTATACTCAGGTATGACCTTTATTGATTATATTGAGGTAATAATCTCCCCATGATTTATTTTAGGCCCTTTTCACTTGTCAAAATACATTGGAATATGAGGATATGTGCTTGATGGCATGTAACACTTTAGATCGATCACTTTTTGGATAAACTAAGTTGGGATATTACAATATTTTATCAAATAATTTATTTAGTAGGTTCAATGTTAGTTAGAGGTGAAGATTAGATATTATTTATTTATGGTAGATCATGAGAATTCCTAGATAGTATGTTTTGAATTGAGACCCAAGTTATCATGGGGTGTAAACTATTAAGAGTGGTCACTTTAGGCTGATGGGGTTTAGGGTCAAGAAACCTAGTGTGAGATAGATGGGACATGGTACTAGTCTTAGGAATTTGTAAATATATTGTTCTTGTATTGGTATATGCATCATTATATGGTATACTTAGAGCATGATTCACGTTCTTGAGGGAAGAACTTACAAACATACTACCTCAACCATATTTAATATTAACTAAAAGAAAATAATAATCTATATAATGTTTTATCATATAGATTATTAGGGGTGACATAATTAATATGGATTAGAGGGATTTTTCGATGTATTGGTTTATTATTGACCATGTTTATTTATATTACATAGGGTAATGGTTTTATTGTGTTGGGATTTTTGATAAAATACTATTTATAACATGTGTTTTTCAAAATAGAAAATTTATGTGATGTTATAAGTCATGTATAAAACTATTTTTTAATCCATTTTGACTTGAAATAAATCATGTAAAAATTATATTTTAAATTAATATGGATTATGAGTAAAAAAATATTTTATAAATGAAGTTTTTTTTAAAAAAACCATGCATAAAACGATTTTTTTAGTGGATTTTCAAAAAATGACCAGCGGAGTTGGGAATTTTTGAAATTTATGGTCTTTATAAAACTAAGAAAATAAATTTTAAATTGGATTTCATAATATTATAAAAAGTGTGACTATAAATGGAAATTGTTTTTGGAAAAATATACTAGAAATACTAGAGGATATAGTATTTTTATTTTGATATTAAATCCTTGTAAATCAAGGGGTTATTTAAAAAAATAGATGAGTCTTGGGTGTGTTAAATGATTCGATTGTTTTTAAAAGTATGAAACTAATGGGTGTGTAACTAGGTTTCTTAATTTTGATAAATGGATCATGAGTGACCTGGGTGTCTTAAAATTTGTGTTCTGATTAGGACTTGGTGAGTTTTTCTTGATATATTCTTCATGTGTGAGTTTATAGATCTTTAATATTGGGACTCAAGGGAAGGGTTATGAAAATTGAAGCTTTCAAGGATTAGAAGGCATGAGGTGAGTTTTTCATAGGCAAATAATATGGTGGAGAGAAACATTAGGAAATATCTAAATTATATAGACAATCCTTATAGTGGGGATAATAATAAAACCCTACTATTGTTTGAATTTAGTGAATTAGGTTTAGTTGGTGAATCCATGAACCTTAGAAGAATTTTAATGATGGATTTAAGTAGGTTTCTCAAGTGATTGTAATTATGTTATGGGAGAACAAACGAATGACACTAAGTAAAATATTTTTAGGGGTATAATAGTTACCTTGTAAAAATTAATGGAATTCTCAATGTGTGGATTGTTAATATTTCTATAAATAGTGTCATTGTTTGATCCATTCATAGAAAGTTCAATTAGTATATAGGATAGGGTATGAAAATATTGTGATGTTTAGTTAAAAATATAGGCTACAATTTTTAGGTGAAAGTTTAATGAAATCTTCATTTATGGAATTTTTTATCGAGGGAATTTTGCAACACCCCACATTTTTAGGTATTAGTGAAATCGGAAAGGAATCAAATTTTACTTTATTGAAATTTAGGAATGATTGAAATTTCATAATCTGATCAATTGAGAGTTTTTTTGGTGAACTTTGGGAGATTAAATGTAATTTCATATATAAAATCATTTATGGAAAAGATCGGTGGTGGAATTTATTCATGAGAGAGAGAGAAATAGGGCTCTATAGGAAGTGGAAGACTCTCATCGTGGGTCTATAAGGCTAGGAAATGGGATATTCCCAATTATAATTCTATTATAACCTTTTTGTAATGCCATTTTGGCCCTAGTGGGGCACCAGTAGGAGTCTAGTAGAACATTAATACCTTTTTTATGACAACCCTTGTCTTCAATACACTTTATTTTATGATTTATTATATAAAATCACACTTATTACAAACCATAAGATTGAGTATCCTAGTTTATTTGGGAGAATAGGTACATAGTAAATCAACTTTATACATAGATACAATAACATTATTGTAAACTTCCTTAACATGCATCTAATATTCCATATTTTTAAAACTATATGGGATAACCAAGGGACATAATAAGAAATGGGTTATCTATAAAGACCAATAAGGGAATAAAAAAATAATAACATAATGAAATTACTACATGTTAGTCAATAGTAATTTCAATGGGATATAAAATGGTTGAGAGTCATAAAAATAAACATTGAATCATGGTATCAATGACAATATAAAGACAACATGGGAATGTGGTAACAATATTAAACATTAAATCACAAACATAGGTCAAGGATAACTACCAAGACATTATAAAATGGTGGAAAAATTCCCATAATGGATTAGGTTTACTCCATAATCCCATACATTACATTTAATGAGACTAAAAAATTACCCAATTCATTGGAGTGATATATAATTTTGGGCGCACCTGTCACTTTCATATCATGTATATGCATAAGTGTGAAACATAGATATTTTAATATTGGTTCATATTTCATCAAATTTAATCATATTATTATGAAGTGAGGAATAAATAAATAGAATTACAAAATAAAATAAGGATTGGTATGTTTAGGGGAATACCCTTAAGTGGAAATGACTACAGTATTCACAATACAATGGTTTGGAAAAAGAAAAAGTAAAGGATAATTTTGGGGGAATAACGGGGGTCACTACTAGAAATACTACCTATAACAACACCCCTATACCAATAGTTTTTAAAAACCATTGGTATAGGTCCTCTATTCCAATGGTTATTCAAAACCGTTGGGATAGGGTAAGGTTATCCCAACATTTTTCCAAAACCATTGGGATAGACCTCTTAGACATCACCAATCACAGCATTTTTGGAAAACCATTAGGATAGGGTAAGGATATCACAATGGTTTTCCAAAACTATTTGGATAAACCTCCTTGACAACACATATCCCAACGGTTTTCCAAAACCATTAGGATAGACCTCCATGACAACACATATCCCAACGGTTTTGGAAAACTCTTGGGATAGGGTGAGGCTATCCCAACGGTTTTACAAAACTGTTGAGATAGACTACTTTGACAACACCTATCCCAATAGTTTTGGAAAACTATTGTTATATCCTTACCCTATCCTAAAAGTTTTCCAAAACCGTTAGAATAGACCACATTGACAAGGGTACCTATCCCAACTATACTCAAAACTGTTAGGATAGGTAGCCTTATTTTTTATGAATTTTTTTTTTGAATATCATAAAATAAATCAATATATAAATTACGTATAAATATATATATATATATATATATATATATATCCCAATATATTCACAAAGATAATTGTAGGATAGTGGTAAAGTCTTTGATATATAATGTGTAGGTCGTGGATTCAAACCTCCGCTAGAAATTTTATTTTAGATTTACCAATCCAGACATTTTGAAAACCATTGTGATAGGTCTATCCGAAATTTTTCCCCAAAACATTGGGATAGGTCTATCCCAACACCAAATTAACCAACGGTTTCCCAAACTATTTGTATAGGTTATACCAATGGTTCCATACCATTTCTATAGGATATTTTTTCATTAGTGGGTATATAATGAATCATGGGAGGTATTAATGGGAGTGAAAGGGGTATATCATAACTTGGAAATAATAAGTTAAGTAATATGGATATTTAATAACATAATCCAACATGAAAAATTGAGAATTCAAAGGAATAATACAAAAAGGGTTCTTGAATAAAATTCTGTCATGAAAAATGCACAGGGTAATTTTTAAATGAATGTAGAGAGGGATTAATGAGAGTGAAAGGGGTATATAATCACTTTGAAATCATAAGGGAAGTAATAGAGATGGTTAAAATCATATTAAATCAATAGTAATTGGAAAAAAATCATTACATAAAGATGTTTTTTGAATAAAGAGAAGAAGGAGAGGATCCCTTTCCTTGAAAGGGGGTTTTAAAAAGCTTGGGAGGAGCTTCTTGAGAGCTTGGGTGAACCTTTGTAGGGATATATATAGGAATTGGGAGATTTTAATTGTGATAAAGGTATTTTTAGTGAGTATAAATGGGATATTGGGTGGTTTTATTTAAGAGAAGAAAGGGAGTTATTTATTATTTTCCAAACTTAGGTTTTGGACTCTATAAAAGAAAGTAATCAAAAACACAAACCATATCATTTTTTTACAAATTTTTTCTTCCAAAGAGTAGTGGATTCAATTATTTTATAATTCAATGAACCAATTGCATTAAAATAGTACCCCTGTTAATGTGGAAGTGAGTCGTGTTTACAAATAATTGATTTTAAAACCTCAAAATATAATATAGGTTTTGGAGGATTCATAAAGGGTTTATAAATTTAATAAAATAACCTCAAAAAACATTATTTTAAAGGAAAAAACAAATATTTCGGCATTAATACCATTTATATCACACATTACATCACTTTTTTCTCAATATGATGACATAATATGCATCAAATATTTTTACAATATTTAATTTTTACCAGAAAATTCGATTGTCCCAGAAAGTTATGAAAAATTAACCATTAGATAATTTCAATGTTCTAATTTGAAAAATAATATTTATTTTATAAAACTAATTAACTAAATATGATACATTACACTTTTAAATTAAAATCCCCATTTATTGAAAAAATAATGGTCTTCTTATAATAACAGTTTTTGACCCTTATAAAATTACATTTTCACATCATAAAATTATATTATTGTTTATATTTAATATATACTATTTATTAATAATATTTTATTAAAATATAATTTAATTCATGAATTAATCAAAATGAATTTCTTAATTGAAATTTCATATTGCCCAAAAATACAATTCGAGTTTTGTGGTATTAAAAATCTAATTTTTATCAAAAATTTTACTTAATAATTTTTAAAGTAAAAAATAAGTACTAAATATAATAATTATTTTATTGAAAAAAAATATACATATTTATAATGTTAGGGTCGAGATACATATCCCCTTATTTTACCATGGAACTCCCTGAGGGTAAGGTGCACGATGGTTAGATTCTCATGGGGTGGTTTGGCAAACATGGTTTGGGACATGATCTTGATGAGCTTGAAATTATATTGTAAAATATTTATCTTAGGATTTAGTTTTTAGATATCATATTGGGATTGATCAAGTTAAAATAAAAAAGATGTTATCTCTCTTGGAACCTCTGATAAATGGGTTTCACAGGGTTCAATCCTACTGGTGAAAGTCATTAATTATTTTGTTTATGTCAATAGGACTTAATCATAACCCTTAACATATAATTATCATACAATCACTATTCAAAATCTATATTACCAATAGTTGGGATTATTAATGTTATTTTTAATCTGATAGGATATAACCAAATAACTGCATGTAAATTCTATAACCATATTTCATAATAGATAATTTAATTCAATCACAAAGGGAATTTCATTTATAAAAGTCCGGATTGTTACATTATTCCCCCATTCAAAAAAAATTTCCTCAAAAATTTTCATTTTATATAATAAAACATATGATGGTACTTATATTTCATCACCTCTTCCAATTATCATATCACGTCCTCAAATTTTTGGTTCCACCACAGCACTTTGACTAGGTGTATTGTCTTGTTTCATAGAACATTGTCTCTATGATCTAAGATATTCACTGAATTATCCTCATATGAAATATCATTATATAATGGTTCCACCTATAGATTCAGAACATATGAGGGTTCTAGTATGTATTTTCTCAAGAAGGATATAAGGAACACATCATGTACTTGAGATAGGTTATGTGGGAGTGATAGTCTATAGGCCACCGATCTGATGAAATCAAGGATCTCAAAGGGGTCAATGTATATAGGACTAAGATTTACCTTATTTCAAAACCTCGTGTCTTTATTCCAAAGTGATATATAAAGTAAAACTTTATCATTGACCTAAAACTCCATGTATTGTTATTGATTGTATACATAGCTTTTCTATCAACTTTATGTGGATTTCATATGACGCTAAATGATTTGAACCTTTTCTATCATCTCTTGAATAAAATTAGGTCCCATCAACTTTTTCTCTCCAAATTCATCCCAATATATTATATTTCAACACATATTCTCATATAGACCTCATAAGGTTCTATTTAAATTAAATAATATAAATTTTTGTTATATGATAACTCCACTATGTGAAAGTGCTAATCCCAACATACTTGTAAATCCGTTGAACGTGATCTCGGAATATCTTCTATGGTTTGAATAGTCCTTTCAGAATGAACATCATTATAAGGGTGATAATTATTTATAAAGATCATTTCGTTTTTTAACACTTGTTGATTGCTTCTCTAAAACATATAGGTAATGCTTTGATCTCAATCAGATACAATAGCGAGTGTCACTCCATACTGTTTTACCACTTCTATTATGTATATCTTGGATTTTTGGTCAAGAGAGAAATCTTCCTTGATATAAATGAAATGTGTTGATTGGTAATGTGATCAAATATCACCCAGATGGAGTTATTTCTGTTAGGTTTCTTTGGGAGTCCTACGAAAAAAACCGTGGTTATGTTTTCCCATGTCTATACTTCTTTGGGAAATGTTTTCATCATACCCTTAGAATTATATCATTTCACATTGATTTTCTAGCATACCAAGAATCAAGATACAAACTCCACAATATCTATCTTCTTGTTATCTAACCAAAAATATTTCTTCAAATATCTATACATATTATTTATTCCTAGATTAATAGAGTAGGATGAACTATTTTCATTATCTAGAAGTTCCCTCCTCATTTTAGGTTTTTATGGGACACATATTCAGGTTCTAAATCTTATAACTCTATATTTAGCAAAGTTAAACTCTAGAATATTTAATACCTTATTCTATAGAAACTCATCATATTTGTGATCCTCCTTTATTATCTCAGGAATGTATGTTTGAGAAGTTATTTGATCAAGGGAGGACGAATATCCTTTTATTATTCCCATATCGATCCATTTCATGTCTAATAATATTGGATCCCTTACAATCCTCATCATGGATAGCGTTGTAGGATCCTTTCTACTTAGAGAATCAACCACTTTATTTTCTTTCCCATGATAGTAATGGATCAAAATAATCATAATATTTTATTATATCTAACAACCTTCATTGGTTCATATTAATCTATTTTTGTGTGAATATATACCTGAGGCTTTTATGGTCTGTATATATATCACACTTCTCCCCATAGAGATATTTTTTTCAAATATTTAATGTGAAGATCACTACAGCCACTTCTAGATCATTATTTGGGTAGTTATACACATGTATCTTTAGTTGGAGTGAAACATAGGATATAAATTTTTTATTTTTCATGAGTACCAACCCAATCCATTTTTAGATGCATCATTATAGATCATGAATCCTTCCCCACTAATAGGTAATGTTGTCAAAGGTTTATAGATTAACCTCTTATTCAACTCTCTAAAACATTACTCAAATTCATCATTCAAAAAACCTTGATTCCCTTTTGAGTTATCTTGGTTATTGGGCTTGACAATCATGAAAATTTCCTCAAAATTGAAAATAGTACCGAGCTCATCTAAGGAAAATATGGATGTCCGTCATAGATTTTATTCTAGGCCATACTTTAATTGCCTTTATTTTTTAAGGGTCCATAGGTATACCTTTATTGGTGATGACATACCCTATTAATTTCATTTTATCCAACCATTAAATTCATTTAATATACTTAAAATATAATTTCTTTCCATAAGGTCCTCAGTATAGTATTCAAATTCTCATCATGTTCATTCTTTCTTTTAGAGTAGATAAAAATATCATTAATAAATAATACCATGAATTTTTCAAGGTAATCCACAAAAACTCTATTCATAAAATCCATAAATATTGTTGGAAAATTATTGATTCCATATGGAATCACTATGAAATCACAGTTCCTATACATTTTATGGAAAGTAGTGTTTGGGATATCCTCTTTATTCACCTTTACTTGATAATATCCTAAATAAAGATTTGTCTTAGAGAAATACTAGGCTCCACATATCTAATCAAAAAAGTAACCAATCCTTGGAAGATGATACTTTTAATTTATTTTGATCTTGTTGAGCTCATGATAATCAATGTAGAGGCACATTGGCCCATCCTTCTTCTTAATGAATAGAATCGGTGCAACCCACAGTGAATCACTTGGGCGTATAAACCCTTTATATAGATTATCCTGTGGTTTCTTCTTCAATTTCTCAAGTTCAATAATGGATATTCAATATATAGTCTTGGATAATGGAAAATCCCTAAGTAAGAGCATGATTGAAAATCCAACCTCTCGAATAGGAGGAAGACCATGAAATTCTTTGATAAACACATTAGTGTATTCCCTTGCAATGGGAATTCCTTGAAGGATGGTATTTTATTTAATATCAATCATTTGGCCTAGATAAACTTGTTCAAAATTTAATAATATACATTATTCATAATTTGGTACTAAATAATATTCAGCCTCCTCCTTTCACTTTTATATAATTGGAGGGTGATTCACAATACAAAGGGTTATTTCCTTCTCTCAACAATTTTTGTTGGATCTATATAAGTAAACACAATCCATACATATAATTGAATCAAATTCTAATAAAGGTAGTATCACACGGTTATATATGAATTTTAACAAAAAACAATTAATAGGTGAGTAGTTATATACTTGGGATGTGATAATTTCCCCCTTTAACATTTTCACTAAAAACTCTACTTACATGATTTTTAGTGGTGTTTGAATAGTTCTACTGAATTTGAATGATATGAAAGAATGCATAGAAATAGAATAAAAAGTATGTTCACTATTATATATTGAATAACTAGAGTTCATTTCACCACTTCGTTAATGGGATCCACCTCCATTGTTGTGATGGCTTAAACATACCCTTTTTCTCTAGTCCTTGGGGTTTCTTTCATCAGTTATCATCAAAAACCATTATCTTAGTGAATTGAATCACATATTTTACATGTTTCATACTGTTTCAACATTAGAAAATGGGATGAGGTTTAACCAAATATTATTTTTTTCCATCACATTGGTGAATTTTTCTCATCATCAATTTCTACCTAGGTTCCCTTCCTTCATATACCTAAAGAATTTACTCATCCCCTTCAATAAATTTCCAGGGTGCTTCTTCCTACACCTTTGACAAGTGGGATATTGAAATTTATTACCACCATTATATTTCTCTATCACACCACCAGAATTAAACTCCACTTTATGATTATTATCCCTATGAAACCGTTGATATTCACAGATCTTCATTTTTAATTTTAGGGCACATCAGAAAATTTCCTCATAACTATCAAAGTCTAAAATGGATAAGGCTTTTCATATACTCGACTTCAATCCAGTAAATAAGTGGTAAAAATTAAATTCAAAGGTAATGATAATTCTAGATAAATATCATTAAATTATTTAAAGGTTTTCCTCATATACTCGGATAGATTTTTCAACCTTTTTATTAAGTATAAGGTAATCCCTATTTATTTTTAGTCAGAGAGTGTGAGAAAGATATTTATCGAAAAACATTTTCTGGAATTTCTTCTACTCCATTTCTTTGATACCCTCCTTGGTATTTGTATTCTTGACCAATTTCCACCATTGATAAGTTTATCCCTCCATCTGATTAACATCCATCATGAATTTCTCTTCCTCAGAGAATTCAAGGATGAAGCGAATCTTTTAAATGGAGCTAATCCATTATTCTATAATTAATGGATTAGAAGATCCACTAAATACTAGATTCCTTTGTTGTATAAAGGTCTCAATTGAAAATTTATCTTTCTTAGGGGGATTTTGGTGTTCCTATTGATTCATGTTTCAGTTCAAAAATTATTTCAATTGATAAATTATAGTCATGATGTTCACTATTACTAATAACATTGAATTGGAAATTTAATTTGGGCATTCATCAAATTTCCCTTCATGCTGGTTGTTGACTTGGTTCCTCATATTTATAACCATTGACTAGAATAAAAAAAATTAGAGATGATAATTTTTAAATTATTAAACACAAAAAAAAACTACGAATGTTAAATGGGTAACTCATAAATAACAGATATTCCTTAACTTGTGAATTTTTATGATTCATTTTATATTATCTATGATCTATTTCATAACAAAAAATATTATGGTCATTTTTGTTCCATTAATAATAGTTAGTAATGATCTTGTGAATTGACCAAATAATATTACCTGGTATTTTCAAACTATTTTTACAAAAATTCCCATTTTCATACACCATTTCATGATCGATTCTATATCAATATGCTATTTTGGGGGTTATTACCCTATGTACATCTGTGATACAGCCACATCTGCTTGTAGTATCCAAATAGGGTTGTATTTTCTTAGAAACCACTTACTCTATACTTTATAAAAACTTAGGTATGTCTTCCTATTTTTATTATTATCCTTAAGGATTTTCTTATGTTTTTTAATCCTAATACCAAAAATAACTGGACATTCCTTTGATACCAACTATGAAAACCATTTTCTTTAATACACTTTATTTCATGATTTATTACATAAATTCACACTTAGTATAACCCATAAGATATAGGATCCTAGTGTAATTGTAATATTAGGTATATAGAACATCAAATTGATATATGGATATAAAAATATTATTGAAAACATCCTTGACATGTTTCTAATATTCCATATATTTTAAAAAAGTGTGGGATAACCTAGGGAATTACATAAGAAAGGGGTGATCTATAAAGACATTTAAGGGAATAATGAAAGTAAAAAATGATGAAATTAATAAATTTTAGTCAATAGACATTTCAATTAGATATAAAAGGAATGATAATCATAAACATGAAAATTGAATCATGATATATGATGAAAACATAAAGGCAATATTGGAATGTGCAAACAATATTAAACATGAAAACATAGATATAAGTCAAGGATAGCCACCAAGACATCATAACATGGTAGAAAAAGTCCCATAATGGATTATTTTTACTCCATAATCCCAAAAATGATGTATAATTATATAGAAACATTACCCAGTTCATTCTAGCGCTATATAATTTTGGGTGCACCTACAAATTTCATATAACGTACATGCATAAGTGTGTCACATAGATCATTGAACATAGGTTCATATTTAATCAAATTTAATCTTAAACTTAAGGAGTGTAGGTTAAATACAAGTAATTCCCAAATAAAAGAAGTATATGTATTTTGAGGTGAATACCACGTAGTGTAAATGACGATGGTATTCACAATACAAAGGATTGGCATGGATAAATCATAGGATAATTTCAATGGCATAATTGGGGTTCATAATGAATCATGGGTGAGATTAATGAGAGTGAAAGGGGTATATAATCACTTTTCATAATAATGTAAGTAATAAGGATATGTAATAAAATAATCCAACATGAATAATTTTCAATTATAATTCACAATATAAAAAGGGTGCTTGAATAAAATTTTGGCATGGAAAAATCACAGGATAATTTCAATGGCATAACGGAGGTGCATAATGAATAATGGGAGGGGTTAATGATATTTAAAGGGGTATATAATCATTTTAAAATCATAATTTTATTAATATGTATGTGTAACATTATATCCCATAAATATTATTTGGAATACAAAATGTGTTACATAAAGATGGTGCTTGAATAAAGAGGAGAAAGAGAGGATCCCTTACCTTAAGAGGGTGTTTCCAAAAGCTTGGGAAGACCTTCCTGAGATATTGGGGAACCTTTTGAGAGATATAGAGAGTAAATTTAAAATTATTATCATTATAAAAAGATTTTTAGTGAATATAAATGGGATATTTGGTGGGTTTTCATAGGAAAATAGAGAGAAGTTCTTTATTATTTTCCAAACTTAGGTTTTGGACTCTATACAATAAAGTAATCAAAACCAAAAAAATCCCATGGTATTTTACCATGTTTTATAAAAAATATTAATGGTTTTAATTAGTTTATAATTCCATGAACCTATCAAATTAAAATAATACCCTTGGTGATGCGAAAGTGATTCATGTTTATAAAGAATTTATTTTAAAACCTTAAAATATAATATAGGTTTCAGATGATTCATAAAGGATTTATAAAATTAATAAATTTACTAAAAAACACATTATTTGAAATTTTAAATATATATTTGTTCATGGATAAAATTTATGGAACCTATTACATCAATTTTGGGTCATCATGATATCATAATACACACCACATATTTATATCGTATTTAATTTTTACACAAAAAATAGACTATCTCATAAAATTATGAAAAAATAACCATTGGATAATTTTGATGTGATGATTCCAAAAATAATATTTATTTTATAAAAATAATTCTCTAAATATTATAAATTATACTTCTAAATTAAAATCCTATTTTATTGAAAAAATACTAGTTTTTTTATAATAACAGCTTTTTAAACCTTATAAAATTACGTTTCCACTTCATAAAATTATTTTATCATTTATATTTAATATATAATATTTTATTAAAATTTAATTTAATTCATTAATTCATCAAAATTAATGTCTTAATTAAAATTTAATATTAATAAAAAATACATTTAAAGTTTTTTCATATTAAAATCTAATTTATATCAAACTCATTACTTAATCATTAATAAAGTAAAAATAATGAGTAAATATAATAATTATTTTATTAAAAATAAAATATAAACATTCATACTTTTAGTGTTGAGATACATAATCCTTTATTGCACTAGTGAAATCCCTAGGTGTAAAGTGTGTGGCGGTGAGATTATCATGCAGTGGTTTGGAAAACAAGGTTTGGGTTGTGATCTTAATAAGATTAAAATTATATCATAAATAGTTTTACTCATGATTTAGTTGTTAGATATCATATTTATATTGATCAAGGTAAATACTAGATATTTCATCTCCCTTGGAAGCTCTGATAAATGAGATTTATATGGTATGATCTTATTAGGCGAGGTCATCGTTTCTTTTGTCTTTGTCAATAAGACTTTACCATGAACCTTAATATATACTAATCATATGATAACTTTTAAATATATATATTATCAATGGTTATTATGATTAATGGTATTTTTAATTCTTTAGGATAATTAAATACATGCATGTGTTTTCTAAAACCACATTACATAATAGGGTATTTAATTCAATCACAATGTGAATTCCATTTATAAAATTTTGGGTCATTAAAGTTACTTTAAGTGGGGTATTTTATGGTTTTTTTGTGTTTCCTTTTATACCACCCTCTATATGGGGTTACTAGTTTATTTTTTGAGTGGGAGGGATCTCCCTTTATTCTCTTCACTGCCCTCTTTTCTCTCTATTGATCCCTGATTATTCTAAAGGATTTATTACATCAATTGAGGTAAGATCATCTACCTTTATGTTGTTTTTACTTTATATTTAACTCATTTAATTTGGTTTTGATGAGTATAGTGGTTTTTTATATGAATTGGGATACATCAAGAGATTTTACTATTAAGTCTCCATGGTGTAAGCAGTGACGTTCAATGACCTCATCCCTCCCCCACCATAGGGGGTGGGACACACCACTGATCCTTTATTGGACCACTCTTGGTATTTTATCCCTTTCACTAATATATCATCCCTCATTCAATTTCTAAGTATTTTTTATTTCCCTAAGGTCCAATAGATTGAAAATGGAATCTCTAATCTTTCTCTCTCTCCATTAGAGTTCACTGAAGCTTTATCCCTTTCTAATATCCCTTGAGAGGATCCATTTGGATAGTGTTAACCCTCAGTTTATGTTTTTATTATATTTCTCTCTAAATATTAAGGATTGTGAGATCACAAATTCATTGTGTTTCTAGACCCTTGAAACTTATTGAGTTAGTTTATGGAAAAATATAATCATTTTATAGCATGGTTTAGTGCCCCATGTTTATTCAACTGGTTTTGTTTCTCCCTCTTCTAAAGGTCTTATGACCTTTATATGAGAAGTGATCCCCTAACCATAGACATTTGGGTATGATTACTTGGATTACCCATTTATTTTCAAAATCCTTTGATTCTAAAGATGTTAGAGAACATGGTTGGATGATTTAGGTTTTTAGACAGTATGACCAAATCCCTTTGTCACCCCATTGCCCCTTTTATTTTTGTTGATGTTAGTATTGAATACCCATCAATGGAATCTATCTATATTGAGATAAAAAGTGAATATATGTGTAAGAAAGATGTGTTTTTTGAATATTTGGTTAATTTATTATTTTTTTACAAAATTATGGGACATTATCAACAGGTTTTTCAATGTGGATCTGCTGATAAAATTGGTGGATTTTGGTCTATTATTGGACATGAGGGAGACTCGATGTGATCACATGCAGTTAGATATTTATCTCACTCTTAATATATATGTAAAATGGATATAGAAAATTATTTGGATGAGTCTAATTCTTATCAGTATGGAGAATTTGATATATTTATTATGGAAAATATGATGTTCAATTCACATGATTTATTTCTGTGTGAAGCTGCTACTTCTGCACCAAAAAGTCCCTTAGGTACTGAGGAGAATACTTGTGAATATATAGTGTTAGGATTTTAATATAGAGGGATATAAAATGGTAATTTTTTTTTGTTATACATGGATTCAAGTTGTACCATAAGTATTGGATCATATGGTAGGGTGTAAAGATTAGTAGTGCCAAGTTCAAAAAAGTTGTGTTCCATTTAATCAATTATAGGATGGTCAAAAGGTGGTCACTCATTCCAGATGTATTTAATATACTAGGAATTATATTGAGGCTTTCATTTAAAAATAATATATAAATATTAATGATGATTTAATAATCACAAATAACAATTTTTATGGTTATGTTATTTAGGATTGTAAGGTCTTAATAGATGGTAATGGGAAAGTCTTACAGGTGTCTGAAGGAAAGACCAAGTTATCTTCTGAGAATATTCTAGCTTCAAAGTAGGTCTCACAACCTATATCAGAACTTAGTAACCTATCTTATGGATTAAATTGGATCCTTAATGAAAAATTAAATAAAGAGTGTTAGATTATAGAGTATACAAAAAAATAAAATCCCTAGGCTTTAGGTCTAGAAACAAGTAAGGAGTATGAGGATTCCTCCATTGAGGATAACATAGAAGCTAAAAATTCCTCTAGGTATTTTTCAAATTTTTAAAATTAATTTAATTTGGAAGAGTAGTTCTAAATATGATAGATTAAAGGGGAAAAGGGGTCAGTTTTTTTAGATTTTTCATTGACTATAGAGAAGAAGATCAAGAACCACAAATATTATTCTTACCTATCAAACCTGATGGATACAAGGTCATCCAAGAAACTAGTCGACTACAAAGTTTTTGGTTACAAATATAAATATGAGTAAATGGACCCAAAAACATTGGATTAGCCTCTAGATAACTAGGTCATTTTCTCATTTCTTATCCAATTCACTAAAAGTATGTAGATATACTATGATAAATTTGGTAAGTCTATTGTTGAATAATTCAATGAGGTATAGTACATTAACATATATGTGACACCATATGACCGAGAAGAAGTAAATAATAGTAGAGATCCCTAGGAAATTAATGGAGATCATTACCAATAGTATCTCTCACAAATTGACTTTAATTTTCTAGAATTTTTCAATGCACATTTTTTTCACTGATGACTTCATGGTGATTATGGATTTCATGGAATCTATTATTGATGAAAGCTATTGGTTCCATATTAACCTTGAAATTATAAACCTATATTAGAAATATGGATATGATTCTAATGGATCTAACATTTAGTATGTCTTTTTTGGCAGTATGTTTCTTCTATAGGTTTTATAGTTTCTAGTTATGGTTTTGTATGGTGAATGATGTCTATTTTTGGTGATGTGGTTTGACTTGGTCAATGTCCATAAGGGTTCCTAATTAACAATAAAAGTGGTTTATTTTAAAAAAAAGTTTTTGGAGATATTTTAGATATTTGATGATGAATTTCACAAAAATTTTGTGAAATACATCTAGAATCATGGGGATTTCATTAGTGGTAGTTAGAGGAATCTCAAAAAGGGTGATTTATCACTATTTTAGTAGAGGTGTCTTGAATAATGTGTTTGTATATGGATTTTGGTAAAAGTGGGTAAAATTAATGAGTGTTGGAAGTTTATAAATGTTTTATATATTAGTCTCAAAATAAAATTAGAGTTAGTATGCACCTCATTTCTAGTGGTATTAGCATCATTATGCCACATGGTGTTTATTTTTCTAGTTTTTTAATTATGAAATTTTATGTTAAATATTTATCTACATAATAACTAAAATAATTTTATGAGATAGGTTCTATTTGGATCTAGTTATGGTAAATATAATATTATCATAATTATTGGACAATTATATGAGATAGGTGGCCTTTACCCATCAAGTATAGTGGTTGTTTAGCATGTGATAGTTTTCTTGTTGGTTTCATTATATTTATGTGATTATTATTATCATTGGTTTTATTATTTAATGTGTTATCACCTTATAAGTGGGATGTACCCATATCATCCTATTATTCACTAAAAGATTATGTAGAATGTTAAATGGTTTGTTTAGTAATGTCTTGTTTGAATAGGTGTTTATGGACCATCTTATAGATTTCATAGAGGTGTGAGTTGATGCTTTTATTGGTTTTTTAAAAGAATTTTTTTTAATACTTATAATTTAATTTTAATGTAATTTTTTTATTAAAATTATTTATTTAAAATGTAATTTTAAATGAGATCTTAAATGGTTTTAGATATAGTCTTTCGATAAGTAAATAGGGAATGATATTTCATTTTTAAAGATTTTTAAAATGGTTATTTTACTGGTATTTCAAATAATGAAAAGGATAGGGTTTTGATAAATGTTTTGGTCTAGTTGACCTCATGAGGGAAATTCCTAGTTTCCAGTGAAAGTGTATACTTATATGAAATCTAAAATTGATAGTTTACTTATATATTATCGCTTAATATATAGAGATGTATGATAATATATAAACCATGTTTAAATGATTCTATTAGGTTATAGGATAGTTATATAATACTCATATGACATGTGTAATTCTTGATGGTCATATATTCATAAGACCATGGAAGGTACCCTTTTGGGATGGTGATAAAATATAAAAATATTTTGTAACCCAAACTATTTTGAGTGGGTTATGGGGTTCAATGAGTCTTCAATCCTGTGATCACATGAGAGTTATGTTTTAGGTACATGATGGCCCATGGTTTGGTTTTTTACACCTTGATTAATGAGTGATGAGTAAGATCATTCACCATCAGCCTTATAGGTAGAACTGCCATGGTTTTTTCTAGTAATTGGCCTCCTTGGTTTCTTATTGGAGTTCCCTTATAATTTATAATAGTGGTTTAGGTATGATATTTTCCTAGTGTTGTGATAAATACTCACAAAATATTATAATTATAATATAAGGGGATATTTTGTTCCTTCCATGGTGTTTTTCCATAAGAGGGGAGTGATTTCCCTCTTTGGTGTTATTGGTTGGGAGGAGAGTGGGTTACCTTATGAGTGATTTGGATTTATCCAATGTGAGAAAGAGTGAAAAGGCATATAGACTATGAGGTACTAAGAATTTAATGATGAACCTTTTCACTCGGATACATCTCATGAGTGGTGATGTTTATAAATGCCTTAGGGTTTGATTTTAACTCAAGGATTTTGGTTCTATTTTTCTGATGGTTTTTCATGCATTGATTGATTTTCCGATTAGAGATTTATACTCTATCTAGAAATTCTCTCTCCATGGGAGAACAAGATGCAGTGTAGTGGTAGAGAATGATCTAATTTATAAGGTTTTGGTACTTATTATATTCAAAATAGATTTTTACTACAACATGATAGGATACCCTTACCTAAGTATCCAATTATGGTATGACCATGTACATGGAAGACGCTTGTGATGATAAATTTGATAGATGATCCATGAAATAGGGGTGTAGGGACTGTACTATATGATTATACAGAGAGATTGATCCCCTATAACGATAAATAGTATATGTGTTAGATCATAAGATACTCTGGGGATGTTTAGATAATATTTCTAGTGAGGACTGGTGACATTAAATGGGTCAGGGTATGAGATATGTGATCTTTATTATTTTATATGGTTAGGATATATTCTTTATTTTTTCCAAAAACAAATATCTTGGTATTATTATTCTAATTTTATTTCTTGATTTAAGACTTATTTGACTATCCTTGTTGATTTTTTATCATTTGAAAATTGATGTTGATGGTTGGGAACTATTTAATGGCCCATTTTTATATTTCTTGTTCTGATAAATACTTCCCATGATATTATAGGTTTGGTTATTAAGGGGTAATGATATGAATGATAGGTTAGTTGAGGATATGATTAGGGAGTCATTATGTATATTTGGTGATATCTATTGGTGACAATATATAATTAAATTAGAGTGACTATATGATATACCCCATGGTATGAGAGTATACGATTCTTCAGTTACAAGTAGGTGGGACCTGTTTGGAGTTGGTTGGTATCATATATGTTCTAGAGGTTGTGTGTGTGTCTTCTACACCATGATATCATGAGGATATAATTATATGACATTCTAATTAATGGGTTATGTTTTGGGGTGGGTTTATTAACACTATTTATGTACTTTTAAATGCATACACTTCAATACTAGATCTCAGTGTGTCAAAGTGAGTGGGGGAATCCAACTATATTGTTGGATTGAACCCTACTTGTATACACGATATGGATTTTGATGTATGTGGGTTGAAATTAATGTTTGATTTTCAGTATATTTTTCATGTTTTTAAAAGGATTATGGATCAGTATTAGTAGGGTTGTGTAGGCTAAGGGCTCAGTATGAGTTGTTCTAGTTAGTTGGGTTTTAGGCCTTTGTATTTATTTATTTTATAAATATGTTTTTTATATATACCATGGGTTTATAAGTTATAATTATTTATAATGTATTTTTTAAATATATTTTTTGAATTATATGATATTATATGTAGATTTATATCATATATACCATATTACATTATATACTAGACTATGGGATGCCACTTATAGCTCCCCGTTTTATGTACAAAGGTTTTTCTATTTCCAATGAATGAACAAGTAATGATTAATTTTATAAATACTCGGTCATGAACCTTATGGATAATTTTGTGGTTATAGTATCCCCATGATTTTATTTTCCCCCACATCTAGTCCCGAAAAGGTCCAGCCAGAGACAAAGTCTGGCCATTTATTAAAATAACCAAAAAGTACAGAAGCCGGTTTAAGGGGTATCCGGTTCCCAAAGACCGCGAATTCAAATTTCAAAAGCTAAACATCATCATCACCCTTCAACTCGATTCACGTGCCTGCCTCGAATATATATTGATAGATGTTTTTGTCTTAGGATTACAATAAATTATATAACATTTATTCATTAAATTAATGGGTCTCTTGAAGATTATTAATTCCACAATACTAGACTAACATTTAGACATATTTAGGTTATACGTTATAATGTATTGATTGAAGCCATGCCACCATTAATGTGTTGAATTATTAAGATATTGATATAACATGTTTATAATTTTACTCTATATAAGTAAATTACATAAAAAAATGAACAATAGTTCTTTAATTTATATGAAATATATATCATGCTGATAAAGAGATATCATATATAGCTAAATATATTCTATAATACATATCATAAGTAATGATATACTATATATCAAAGTTTATGATATAGTATTTAGTGAATAAATATATATTCTAAATGTGTTGTATATATCATAATTAAACATTAAATAATAATCTTATTCCACTTCATTATCATATACTATGAAATATCCATAATTTTCATATGAAATTTTATTTTATTTAATAGTCCACCCATTAGAAATCCCAAGAATTTTCATATTCCTTTATTGGATTTAGATTTTGTACCACAACTAGGATTTAAAATAATTTAATATACCCAAATTTTGAAAAACAATCAAAAAACTCTATGATTTTTCACGTTAAGAAACATACAAAAACAAAAATAAAACTTTAAACACTAACAATATATGGTTTATTTAGAAAAACATTATTTTTTGTTTCATTAAAAATTAAAAACTCTATAAAAAAAAGTCACATATATTATCTACTAGTGGTATGAATTATTATAGTTTAATAATAAATCTATAATAGGATCCCCCATGATTCTAGGTAATGTAAGTTACTTATTATAGTAAAGAAAAATGAGAAAAGAAAACAAATATTTGGAAAACAATTTTGGAAGATATTATTATGATCCCAATTATTTATATATATATCATAATTTATATGATTAATTACTAATTTATGATGACAATACAGTCCCCTAAAACTCTAAGTATAACTTTCTAGGCATTTTTATAATGATCCCAATGTTCCACAATAATTTGATATTTTTAATCTTATATTATCAACTAGATATATTTGTATCACATATTAAATGATAATTTTGTTATCAATATGATGAATCCAATACCAATTAATGAAGTAATTAATTGTTTTCAATTTAATATATTATTTAAATATAATACTTTAATATACCATATTAAAATAATACACTTCAAATAATATTCATAACAAATCATATGAGATAAAAATTGAAACTTAAAGGTAAAATTAAATTTTACTTTTCACACATAAATGTCTACATGATTTTCATATACTATGTAATCATATAATTTTTTGAATAAATATTTAAATAGTATGCTAAAATTATACATGACTAACTTTTAGGGTTCTTAAACCAAAAAATTATTCTAATTAAGGAGAATATTTATTTATATGCGCTGAATTATTGGGGATTTTATATTATTTCTCACTATTGTGAGATGATTTATATCATTAATTATTATTTTAATTTAAATATATAAATAATGTTTCCATTATTAAGGTTATATAATCATTATATAATCTATAAAATTAAATTAACTAAATTAATATCTATAAGAGAATTTCATATATATTATGATAAATATTTAATGGTAAAATGCCATTCATAATGAAATATTTCATATCATAATTTGTTTATGTGAATCACATTGAATGAATCCCATAAATTAATATATTAATTAATGTAAATTTTCATTTCTATATCACATTTTCATTATAGTCAATTTATTTATTCATAATACTTTCAAGTTAAATGATTTCAAATTAATTATTTTAATTAAAGTATTTAAAGGTTTATAAAAGTTTTGTTGAACATTCAATTCATTATGATATATTTTTTCAAAGTATTAAAATAAATACTTCCATTTTCTAATTGTAATCAAGTTACTATCGATCTATTTTAAACATTAAAATGAGAATAATTTTATTTTTTTGAAATAAAAAATATAATATATAAATAGAAAACAATGTAATTGATAAAGATGAATTGTTATTTTTCCACTTTTTTGATGCCTATATTGAATTTAGTTGATTATAAATTTATTTACAACCAAATCAATATAAATTGATCTCGATTTATATAAATTAAATGATATTAAATCAATCATTATAATTTTAAAAATTCAATATTCTGATCATATAATTTTCAATATAATAATAAATTAATCAAAATATTTTAAATTTTTCTCAAAATATTATTATACAATTAAATGGTTTTGATGGTCATATCCATACCTAAACATAGAAAAAAATTTATAAAAACCCAATTCCATAAGATTTTCCTTGGGTGTTTTTGAATAATAAAATATTAAATATGAAAATAATACCTTTTATTAATGATAAATCATCACTATGGTGGCTGAATAAGATCCATTAGTGATAATAAATAGATTATCTCCTATAAAGATATCTACTTGTTGGGTAAATTACCAAAAACTATTATTGGAAGGATTTATCTCACCTTATGATCTACTATAGCCTTTATGTTAAAGTATAATTATAAAATAAATATTTTTAGCCTCTTATGTCCCAAAATGGGTACAAATCATGTATAGAACCACTTGGTTTAGCCTTATTTGTATAATACCTCTTTTCCCACTCAGGGGTTGAGTGAAAAAAAAGTTATTCATTACATAATTTTTAACATTCACTATATTAATCAATAAAAATTTTAATATTAATTTGTAACACTCAAGTTAATCGGTTAATATATTTATGTTGAATAATTGAGATGGAAATATGTGATATTTCACATCACATGAATATCACACATTAAAATGTACTTATATTTATCCCAATGATAGGAACCATGTAATTATATCACCCTAAACAATATATCTCTATTTCTCATAGTTATGGACACATTATAACTTATATCTCTCTAATTGATATAAATATACCATATATATGTCCATTATATCATAACTTTTATTACAGATTTAGTGAATACCAAATCTTTGAATCTCCTACTTTCACTAAATCAACTCGATATTTATTCATGTTTTACCTTATGTCACATAATATATAAATTTTTTTGAAATCATACCCAAAATTCTTTTATATATCCTTCAAACCACATTTTTGATAATTTTTCACATAATTATCTTCTATATAAACTTTCTATAATGATACAAGTCCATATTCACACAAACTTTCATATAATACTATGGGAATTTAATATTAGTCAAATTTATTATGAATTCTTAATCCATAACTATAAGAAAATATTGACTACTAATAAATAATTAGTGAAAATAAATTTATAAATATTTATAACGTGATATTCAATTAATTTATGTAACTACATACAAGAATCCATAATAAGTATCTCATACATCATGAATAATCATGTAATCCCTTTATCCAAGACATAGAGTATTACTATTATATATGAAACATATCAATTTTTTATATTCTAACTCAAAAAAAATCAATTCTCTAAGTAATAACTGATAAATACTAATGAATACATTAAATTTCATTCATTTGGATGAATACATCTCATGTCATTCATCTAAATATATGATTACATCACATGTTACTCAAATAGGTATGGCCATAAACTTCTTTGGTATTTCTTATCGAGGAACCATATGTGATACTCATTATACGTGAGTAAAACTACCCTCTTGGTTAAGAAAAATACACAACATGATCAATAACATACCAACCACACCTAATTAGCTTATTCATAAGGTTATATATGAAAATTATCAAAGCATTAATGTTTACACATAGGATACCTTATAAAACTAGTTTAATATAGATCAATATGAAACATGAATACCATTATACTGATGATGTAAATGATTGAATTTTTCTTGTTTCCCTCCCTTTATGTATTTTAAGATATTGGAGAAGATATAAGAATATGAGGAGTTTAGTTTGAGGTATATTTTAATCTAACATAAAAATTAAACCGAAATGGTTTATATTATGTTATGATGCATTCCAACATGGAATATTTTTTTGAATTATTGAAGACAAAATAAGGTTTCATCAATATTCGTTGCAACTTAAATATTTCATCATGGTTTTCATTATAGTAGTGTGGTTGTTTAATTATATCATGATGAATAGAGGGGAAGGATTTTGGTGTCATGGATAGTTATTATAAGAATGAGATTATGTTTTTATTTTAGGAATTGATTTGTATGTATTTTGTGAATTTTTTAATTGTATTAAACATTATTCCATGATAAATTTTGGATGGGTTCAATTTTAATAGGTAAGGTGGTTGTGGAGAATTACAAACAAGTACGATTTTCACCGTGAATCTATGATTGACCCTTTGTCCAGATGAACACTTTAATGACATATATATATATATTATAATAATTAGTTATATATCATAAAATTTAAAATTTTGGGTGGCCACAATATTCTAGGGTAGATGTATTTATTTATGGTGTTATTTTTTGATCCTTGGTTAACCAACCTGCATTATATCACAACATTGCATGTTGCACTATGATTTTTGGTGCTCCTATTTATTTATAAATTCTATAATACTATCTCTTCTATTTATATTTTTTTATTTTCATGGGTGACCTTTGGTGATGTTATGTATCTCCTAGGTTCACTTGGGTGTTTTCTTTGAGGATTTATTATGTTCTTATCACCAAGATATTAAGTTAAAGAATTTCATTCTATGAGAATGATAGAGTTTTAAAACATCGATTTGAGGTAAAATATTTTATAATCATATATTATCATCTGAAATTAAGATGTTTTTAGTGTCCTGTATATTGAGTCAATAACTCACTTATTTCACTATTTCAGAAATCACAATGCACTTTATTTAAAATTTATCTAACTTGAAGTTTTTATTTAAGTCATTATTCTTATATAGAATGAATTTCTGGTAACTAAAATACTCCTGAAATAAATTCTTTAACAAAAATATGGTGATATGAAGTTTTATTTCATATTGAATCCATTGGATTTAAAATAAATATAGTGGTGTTGATCAAACTCATCAGTAAATGGAGAAACTTTCTAAGTTCATCAGATGATGTTTTTGATGTAG
This sequence comes from Viscum album, assembly GCA_963277665.1. Classification (NCBI taxonomy): domain Eukaryota; kingdom Viridiplantae; phylum Streptophyta; class Magnoliopsida; order Santalales; family Viscaceae; genus Viscum; species Viscum album. Next base: position 1,818,059,878 of record OY728155.1, read on the forward strand.
TTACAACTGAATCTGGGTTTTATATAATTTTAACATTGTTGTTAGTTACAAAGATTCATATAAATATAGTGGCACCTAAATAATTATAAGAACATGAATGATCATATGGATTTTTTATCCTGAAAGTTTTTTCTCAGTTTTAAGCTGTGAAATTTATGGTTACTAAGAGAACTTTGAATCTGTGTAATTTTTTATTTCTGAGTGCTTTAGATAAGTGCTACCATTGTAAGAGGTTTTCCTTGTAAATCTATTAGAATTTTTATTCTAATTTTTATTCTACCAATACTTCATGATTGAGGGATTCCGAGTGTATGAATATAGATTATTTTCCAATCATTTGGTTGAGGGATTTAATTTCTAGGAAGACTCATGTACTTCTAGTGGGTTGAATTAATTTTCTACTAATGGGTTTAGTTGAGGGTTTACATGGATAAGAATATAGACCTTCTGATAGGAATAAATCAAGGATACCTTATGATAGGTTAAAATTCATGGATTTCTAGGATTTAGTTTAAATATATACCATTCACTTTGGTTTAAAAGTTTTGTTTTAATAATATCTTTTTAAAGTATTATTTGGTTTTCTAACCATTACTCCATGTTTTATCTTCAAATTTCTGTTGTATTAAATCTTTCATTGGTAATAATAAAAATAATAATAATTTTATTTCTATTATACTAACTATATTACATATATTATATAATTCCATTACTCTTATATTTTATTTTTTTAGTAATATAAAAAATCTATCAACTTAATACTTAAAGAGGACAAAAAGTGTAAATTTTTTTGAAACAAAATTTCACCCCCCCCCCCTTCTTGTATCTTATTTACCATCACCCCTCAAAATAACATTTTGTATCAAAACATAAATTTACCTTAATTTTTAGATGAACTTATTTTCAAATAAAACTACTTAAATTAATTTTTTTGGTAGATAAAAAATATTTTTAAGGGAGGAGTACCATTTCAAACACTAAAAAAACATAAATATGACAAAACCACCTATTTTTTATGGAGTTTATTATGATTATAGGCCAAATTTTATGAAATCCTATATCATTAATACATGATTTGAAAATTTTACATGATAATAATAAATTATTAAGTTCTAGAGTAGGATATGATTCAATTATTTTGAGAAGAAAAACAATGATATTAGATAAATAATAAATTTCATAATACTATATTGTGTTATATGAAAAATAATATCCATATTCATATATATTCATGTGAAATAGAAAATTTAATTTGGAATAAGTTGGTGATTAAACATTTTAGAACATCTAAATTTTTCGAATCCCACAAATATATTCTTATATATTATTGTCAAGCCTTTAAATTTTTTCTTAGAGAAAATGTAACACAAATTTATCAACACATTATTACTATAGTAAACAGATTACAATATTTGGGTGATAAAAATTTATCAAAAGATCAAATCATTGAAAATATTATTGATGTTATGCCTAAATAATGGGATTCAAAGAGGAAAGTTATTGATGATACTAAATATATTAAAATTTTAAATATAGATGACTTTATTGGAAAATTAATATAGTGTGATAGAAGACTTAAACATTAGGTTGAAATAGAAAAAATGAAGAATGAAGTAATATTTTATTCTACTTAAGGTAACCCTAATTCCAGTACCTTTAATACTTGTGCTAATAATTCTAAATATCTTGTTTCAAACAGGAAATATAAGCATTAATATCTAATTGATTTAAAAGACAGTAATAATAGGCTTGGAAAAATTTTAAAATGAATGAATAATCTTGTCAGTAATTCAAATTTATGGAATATTCATCATAAAGATAGGAAATACATAAAATATAAGAAATAATATTTAAAAGTTATATTATATGAATGTAAGAAGTAAGGTCATATAAGACTTGATTTTCCAAAAATAAAGAAGAAAAATATAAATCCTAGAATGTATTCTAAAATAATAGTAAATAAAAATATTGGAAGATACAAATTCTAAGAGATGTAGTGAAAGTCACACATCTTCATATAGTTTATTAGAAGACAGTGGAATAGAAATCAATAAACTAGTTGATTTCTATTCAAATATTCCATGAAATGAAAAATATATTATGAAAAGTGTAAATGTATAATCCATTAAAAATTTAAGTCATGATTCTAAATTCACTTATAATACTAAAGTTGATTATTTAACTTCATTATAATATGAAAAATATAATCCAACTTTTTTTAAAAATTCAAATAATCTAAATATAAAGAAACTTTACCTAATTTAGCTGAAATGGATAGATATATAACTCTATGAATAAATATTATAATAAAATAAAAATTACATATAAGTTTACTAAAGAAAAAATTATTAAATATAATAAAATAATTTTTATATTAACATAAAAAATTTTAAAACTTTCAAATAATTACATTCAAAAACTAATTCTTGTATAAATTATATTGATGGTAATTTAGTTAATTATAAATCATATGATCAGATTTTAGATCATCATAATTTTATTTTTTAACTTAAATATGAATTTTGTTGTCTAAATAAACATTTGTCTAACTTTACTTTAAATATATATAGTTTTTATAAAAACCATAAAAAAATACCCTTTATAACATCAAATATAATTAGTTTTACTTTTTATAAACCTTATTTTCAATCAAAATATTTTTTACATAATGGTTTACCTTTTATACTAAATATAAAAAATTAGGTCACTAGAGTAATTATTATTCTCTAAAAAAAGTTTAGTTGTTTGGTTTTCACAAATATCTTATTTCATAATAACTATTAGTTGTTCTACATAAAATAGTTTTATGGATATGGGTTCCTAAAATTTTATTTTCTAACATGACTAAACCTGCACATGTATGGGTACCAGGAGATTAGTTTTATCTTTTTTAGAAAAGGAAGCTAAGTACCAACAGTAGAAATAAATGGTACATGGACAGTGGCTATTCTTGACACATGACCTAAGATAAGTCCAACATATAAAATTTAAATAAATTAAAAGGATGGTGAGTCACTTTGAGAGAAAATGCATAGCGTGAAATCATCATAATTTGTGATGATTATTTTCTTAGAAAAACTCTTATTTCAAATATTTTATATGTATTAGACCTTAAGAACAACCTTATCAGAATACGTCAATTATGTGATGAGGGATATCTTGTGAATTTTAGGAATGATAAATTTATTGTTCAAATTTAAGATTTTAATTTCATTTTATCTATTGATAGTCAGTAAAATGTTTACACAATTATCATAGAAGACTTAAGTCATCATAATTTTTCTTATTTAAGTGAAAATGAAGGATTATCTTGGTTATGGAATAGGTGAATTGGACACTGTAACTTTTGGACTTTAACTAAACTTCTTAGGATATGACATGTTAGGGATATACTTGAACATAAGTTTAATTCAATCATATTCTATAAAGTGTGTCAATTTGGTAAGAAAATAATTCAAGTTTTAAATATAAAATTGAAGTATCAATTACTAAATATTTTTAGTTAGTGCACATGGATTTATTTCCCTGGAGACAAATACTATGTATAAGTCTTGGTTGATGATTACACTAGATTTACTTGAGTCTAATTTTTCACTCAAAAATCCAAATATCTTAACCATTTTAACCTTTTATGTGATTATGTTAAAAATAATAAAAACTTACCTTTGACTACTATATGTAGTGATTATGGTGGTTAGTTTTCTAACTCTTTTTTTAAACCTTTTATAGTAAAAAAGTAACTATTCATAATTTTTCTGCACCAAGAACACCATATAAAAATTGTGTATTTGAATGAAGAAAGAGGTATCTTTATCAAATTACACAAAATTTTCTAAGTTAGGATAATGTTGCTTGAAATTTTTGGTTTAAGGGTATGATTACTTCTTATTATACAATAAATTTAGTTTTACTTGGACCATTTCTTATTATAACACCTTATGAGTTTTGGATTATAATAAAGACAAAAACTTTCTTTCTTTAAATTTTTGGATTTAAAGTATTCATACTAAATAAAAATGATCGGTTAAATAAATTTTATCCAAAAACTAATGAAGGAATATTTATGGGTTATTTTATAACTAGAAAGGCTTATAGAGTTTTAATAAAATAACTATATGTTATTAAGGAAATGGTTTATGTAAATTTTGATGAATCAATCCTTTTGTTTTTGTAAAACAATAAAAAATATATAATAAAAATGATGTTATAAAAAATCTTTTTGTCACTTTAACCAGATATAATTTAAAATTATTGATTGTAAATCCTCTATAATTAAGATCATTAGATTTTCAATACAAATAATCTAAGTTAAAAAAATATTTTTATTCGTTAGTTTAATTTCATCTTACCACTTTACTAAAAAATCACCTGATCTTAAGGAATATTCCTTCCAACTGCATTATTAGTGATCTAAGTAAATCAGTTAAAACTAGAATCTCTATAAGAAATAATTTTTGTTATCATGATTTCCCATCACACTTATAACCAAAAAATAGTATATGATGCTTTAAGTGATGAAATTTGGATAAGGTCCATGCAAGAAGATCTCAATCAATTTCAAAGGAACTATGTTTGGACCCTAGTTGAAAATGTAAGAAGGAATATAATATTGTTAATAAATAAATTTCATGACTTATTAATATTAATTAAATAAATTTAACAGATTTATATTCATTAAAATAATATAAATTAATTTTTTAATCAAAAAGGAAATAGTTTTATTCTTACTAAATTTTTTATATATATTATCTGGTTTTATTTAAAAGATTAATTTCAAATTTTAGAATTTTAATTTTATAAAAAGGATATAGTTTTTTATATCATCATGTTAAAATTATCTTAGAATGTATTTTTGGTAATTTTCAAAAAAGATGATTTTTTGGTAAATAGTAGAAAATACAGATTTTTAAGTAAACTATATTTTCCTTCATGTATTTAAAAAACCAAATTCTATTTTGGAATGGTTTTAAAATTTAATTAGTTATTTTACATTAAATATAATCTAATAAATTTCAATGGAATCAATATTATATTTTATTTTTATAAAAAAAACATTTTTATATTAAAAAATAAATTTTTTGAAAAACCATTTTTCTTCGTATTTTGCGGGTTTATTTTAAAAGTAATTTATGAAATTTATAGAAATTGAAATTAATATAGTGTAATAAATATTTTGAATTATAATTTAAAAATTTATAAATTATGACACTTTCATTTTTTCATTATGAATACTGACTTTTGTAAAAAAAAGTTAGTTACCACGGTAAGAGCTAAAAAGGGTTAAGAGGGATAAAAATAAAAAGATAAGAATTTATATGACATAAAAACTTTCATAAATTCTATTTAATGATTAGATTTTTAAAATATATTTTATATTATTTGAAAATGGTCCATTTTGGAGCCATTTTTCTTGATTAGGACATTAATATATTTTAATCTTTTGAAAAATTCCAAGTGTGCACTCTCCCATAATTTTAAAAGGACACACACTCTCCTCTATTATCCACACTTCAAGAGCATATTAAATATACAAAAACAATCCAAAATACCTTAATAAAATATTTATCCATGTCCTATAGGTATTATTTTGATCCTAATACCAAACTAATAAGGAATTATTTACAAACCTAAGGAGGTTGTCCGAAGAAGAGGTATAATTCTAAATCGGGTGTTTTTATTTTTTTCTTCCTTTACGAAATTCAAACATATATTAATAATTTTCATATAATAACATTGTTATCTCCCATATAATTTAATTTTATTATGTTTATGTTATAACCCTTTTTCATCCACTTAAACATCTGATGAAAAATAAAAGCATCGCTCGTGTGTACGTATAGACTAATACCTCGTGAGACGATGTATTTAATTTTTCATCTCCAACTCATATGGTTGGTAATAATGATATATAAAAATTAAATAATATAATATATGTGATATAAATTCAATTATATAATGGTAGATAAATGGTATACTTCTTTATTTATCATTCAATGAAACATAAAAATGTCGCTCGTGTGTACGTACAGACTACCACCTGGAAAACCGATGTATTTTATTTTTTATCACTGCCTAACATAGATAAATATATAAGTGGATTTAAATAAATAATATGATATTTATGATATAATTATAATTATAGAAATATAAAATAATACTTACCATATTTCCCTCATGTTCTTTGAAAAATGGAAACGTTAACCATGTGTACTTACAGACTGACATCTCCATGATTGTAACAAAATTAATTTTTCATAATCACCTTAAATAATTGGTTATAAAATTAAAATTAATGTATAAAAATAAAAATTATAACATTTTTAATATTATTTAAATGATATAATCATGATCTATTTTACCATAGTCATTCTATCAAAGTCATTTTGCAATTATGAACCAAATATCCTCAAAATGTTTGAAATGAACATAATCAATTAAGTGATTAAGTATGATATTGTAATAAGTGAATTGAAAATAAAAATAAACAAAAAAAAATTATAAATCAAGTAAATAATTAATAATAAGATTATTATTTATGAAGATAAAAAAACATATGTCACAAGTCGAGCTCGAGGTAAGGTATATTTAATCTTAAAACCTAGTTTTAAAATGTTTTGAAGATTTATTTAAAAAAAATTATTCCATGTAAATATTGTTTTATAGGTGACTAAGTATTTAAATAAATTATTCAAAATTTTCATCTTAACTCTCCTTTTAATTTCATATAAAGTATTTCAAAAGGAATATTCTTGCATATTTTATACAAAATGTTTGACTTTCTTTATAAACTACAAAAGGAATTTTTTTTAATGTATACGACATGAGATTATTATCCTATAGTTATGAAAATTATTTTTTAAGAATATTACACTTTAATTTTATTTTTTTTAAATAATATCCTATTTCTAAATTTTCTTGGAATTTTTGTATGAATACTTTTCAAAGAAAAAGGTTTTTTATCCTTATTTTATGGTAAATCCAGGAAATGATTTTTCATATGTGTTAAATGATATAATTTATTATATTTTATGATTTAAATGAAATATTTTATGTGTTTTTTGTATGGTATGGTCCTTTTAAATTTTTTTATAACGATTGAGCTTGATATAGTTATTCAATGAATTAGTTAATGATCATGTTCTCTGAAGAATTACATTGAAATTAATCAAGTAGGTTATTCCATTTGTATGGGTTCTTGTAAGGGTTCATGTAAGGATTCCATAGAGATTATACCCCAAGGAATCTATGTGAATTTTCTATTCTGGATAGTGATTCTTTATGGAAATATTATGTTTTAATAAGGTAATATAATGATCTTTTGTTTAGAGGAATGATAATACCCTTTAAGGGTAAAAAGGTTCACTTTTAAGAAATTGGTTTTCATAAGTTATCATGTTTTCTAAAAAAAACTCATGATTATTATTTTGCCTTTATGTTTTCTTATAAATTATCTTATGAAAAACTTTGGTTAGTAAAGATTATTTCAAGTGTTATTAAAGGATTATTTGAGCTCAAATTTTATTATGTTAAAGGAAAACTCTCTTATATGATATCATTGTTTTAAAATAGACTAACGGGTTTCTTTTATTTTTTGTTTATATATATTACTAATAATTTTATTCTCATCCCATATTTTTATTTGTTTTTCCTAGGGTTTAAGGATGGGTAGGAATAATGATAAATTCAAGTTGAAAATCATTAAGATTTTTCATAAAAAGAAAGCGGGTTTCATTTTAAGTATTGTATTGTGAAAAAAAATGGATACTAAGTGAAAGTTTACACTTTTTATGTATGTGTTTATTATATAAGAGTTATAACCTAATTATCTAAAAATCTAAATCTGAAAAGTTCCACTAGAATACAATAAAATTAATTATTAATTTAAAACTTTGGATTATGTAATGATTTAAGGTTAGGTCCTTATAGTTGGTATAAGAGGAAAGTTTTATAAAACTTTAGAGGCTAAGATAATATTAATAGAATACCCCTAAGAGAATATAATTTATGGTTATATTGAAATAATAATAATTTAAAGATTAAAATATTGCTTCATCTAAACTATGTCTATTCAGAACGGTTTTCCGTGGAGGAAATAGGGAATCTAAAGTGGGAAGGCACCAAGAGGACAATATCCTTCCAAATCAGTAACCAAGAATGGTTGGAATTAAAACATAGAAGTTGTTTCTATGATTTCCTAGTTAACATAGGCTATAAATGTCCGTTGTATCCATACGATAGATAAACCATGTTCACCATAGACAAACATGTACATTATAGAGAATTTTGTAAAAAAGCATCCTACAGCATTCAATGGATCATATAACCCTGTGATAGCTGAAGTATGGGTTAAAGACTTGGAGAAGATATTTGTAGTCATGGTTTGTTTAGAACATCAAAAGGTAGCTCCTAATACTTACCAATTTTAAACCTTGAGTCTCTTGGATATGACACTTGTGGCCCATTTTAGACATCAAAGACCCTCAGTAGATGAATTTGATAGGTTAATATTTTTTCATTAGGGGTTACTGAATCGTGTGGATGTAGGTCTCCTTGAAAAGTTCCATTTGATAATTATCTTTTCCTCAGAAGAGGATATGATATGTGTATGTTCCAATGATCCTCATCGATGCAATGACCTCAAGTTATTTCTATTTTTATGGTTGTATGACCTTTACATGAACCAAGATACATCCTTCATCGCTACCTGGGTATGTTTCCCTCATCTTACCTTACCATTTCAAAATCCATAAATTATGTGTATGTTGGGGAATCTGGTGGGTTGATACCTATGCTAGAATAGTTGAAAATATTCTTGAGTCATCCAATTAATCCACGGGTTTGTGTTTAAGTTGATGTCTCAAATCCACCATTTGTGTGGGTCTGGATCACGGTTGGATAAGAGTTCAGTTGTAATCAGGATATTGTCTTTACGTCTTGGGTTGATCACTATTAGTTGTGTAAGAATTTGGGTCACTTGGCCTACCACTGTCGTTGATGAGTCAAGCAAGGGAGAAATCCTCCCTAGATGGGTATGGCTATCTGTTTGGTTCAGGAAGTTGAGTAGGAGGGATATAGAGGATCTGGTTTTGATCATCATGTACATAATGCAAATATGGGTATTGATCTATAGCTTACCCTGACTATGCATGACAATTCTCCAATTGAAGGTCATGCATTGGTTGACCCTACTGGCATAGATAGGTTGGATATTACTTCTGTGTGTTTGAGTGAATTTGTTCATGGATTTCCAAATCAACCAAAGGCTCTACCTCCTAAACAAAAAATTAGTGATATTTTTTCATATTGAGGAATGATCTTGAAGTTCCTTCTTCCTATAGTTATAAAACTTCTAATGCTTATGAAAATTCACCTGATAATAGGGGAAGTCAAATTGATTGTGCTCCTATTAGAAAGGAAGGAGTTGCTCGGGATACAGAGTATAGCTCACTCTCTCTTTCCAGAAATGCTAGGATGGATGAAGATGCTTATGATGGTCTGCTCTTGGAGGATACTAACACACAAACCTTGTTTATGGGGAGAGGCTTTATACAGATGTGTGGTGCTGATTTTTCAGAGTCTAAGCCAACTAATGGTGATTTAAATCCTGGTTCTCATCATTGCAGTCTTCATGAGAAAATTTAGGAGATTTACAAAGCCTCATCAATGCTTGACAAATGGGAAGATGCTACTGATTATGAAAGGTTTATAGGCAGCAGCCCTATCAAAACCTTGGGTGGTGGTAAAATATCCTTTAAGGAAATTCTTACACATGGCAAGGCAGCTAGTGGGGGAATTACCTCTGCTCCCCCAAATAGAAGTCTAAGAAAGGATTATTCCAATATTTTGAAAACTGTATCTACCAGATCATCAATTAAGGCATAAAGGAGATCTAATATTGATATTCTCAGGATATTTGATCTAGGTACCTCTCAATATGAATGGGAAACCGAATATGATTCTGGGTATGGGAATGAGTTTTCATACTTTGATATGTAACTTTGTTTCTGCTAGAGGTTGTCTTGTTTTCCACACCATTTTTGTCTATTAACTCCTCTTATTTTCATTAATATGTGGTCAGAATCTTCTTCTTTTGACTATCAATGCCTGCTAATGTGATGATAATGAAAAAATTGAGTTTTTTAATGATGATTTATTCCATGAAAACAAGTATAAAAAGAGGTTCATATGGCAGGTAATGGGGAATCATCCATCTAATAAATCTGAAGGTAAGAAAATAAAGTTTCCATTTAGTGATAATTTTGGTAAAAACAATCTTTGAGGATGTATTTTTAATACTGGAAAGTGTTTTTGATGTGGAAAATTTGGTCATGTGGATCCTGACTGCAAAGAAAAGGATCAAAGTAATGATCAAATAAATAATGAAAGTTAGCAGTAAGATTATTTAATAATAATGATATGATTCATTATACGATTACTTATCCAATGATGAGATGGTGTGTCAGGGTGTGCTTCCTGTGAGACTCTTCTCTTGTTTCTTCTGATGGCGTTCTTTGATGACGCGGTGACAAAGATGTTGATGGTTCCTTGACGACTCAGGCGTTGATATATTTCTATGGTTTTCCTCTCCGGTGGGGTGGAAGAAGGTGTTGATGGGCCTGTCAATAGTGGTGGTTTTACATGCTTGGTTTTTAGGGTTTAAGTTCTATGTGCAATGAAAGGGTTAACTTGGATTACGCGGTTCGATAGTTTGGTCTGCAGTGTTTTTTTTAGGCTTGGCAACGGTGCAATGATGCTAGTCTTGGTATGATGGTTTTTTTTAACTTGAATTTTAAAAATTTGAATCTGGCATTTCTTTTGAGTTGGTTTGGTCTTCTCGTGATGGATGGGGCTTAGTGTATTGAGGTGGGTTAGCTCGTGGTTCCAGGTGGTTTTTTATTTTTATTGATTTTCTGAATTTTGAATGTGGTGTGAGTAGTTTTAAGGGATGTGGGATTTCTGTGAACTGTTGGCTCATGTATGGTTCCCACTTACCCATAAAGTGGTTTTTTAAATAATACAAAAAAAAGGATTGTGTGGATAAAAATATATAAGGGAAGTTATCACTCTCACAAGTATAAAAGTGTGGCTAAATCCTTTGCAAATACTATTAGAGTTGGGGCCCTAGAACTGACTTGTTTAGAACTTTATTACATGTTTTCTTTGTTAATGAAGTTTTATTATCACATTATTATTATTCATATGCATGAAATTTTTATGTGATAATGTCCGAAGAATATATTTTGTGCTGAAATGTCATAGTAGTTTCCCTCCATGATGAGAACCTAGTGGTTCCACGATATTATTCTTGAATCTAGTTCTATGGATAAATGATATTGTCTGATAGGAAATAGATGATATATAATATGAGGGGTAGGAGGCTCATCATACATTTATACACCTTCTCATTGTGTTCTATTTTGTTAATCTCCAAGATAAGAGGTTGTGATAATAGACTCATCAAATTTGAAATCCATATTTCTATGTGTCATTGGATGTTCATGTATGATGATGTGTGTATTGATCCTTAAGATTTAATATTATCATTAATGTATATCATGAACTACACACTCTGTATTATTGATGAAAATTGTGATGATATATGTTTGAATTGAGTTAGGATATGTTGGGTGTGTCACAAGTTATATTACATTAATGGATAATGTGAGAAATGATTTGTCCATTTTATCCCTTGATGAAAGTTGATATCTTAAGACCTTTGATGGGAATGGAATTACCTACAGAAATCCATTTCCATAATATTCTATGGTAAATTTCATTTCCTTAGAGTCAAAGAAAGATTCATTGAGAATATAGGTTGATGTAATCGGCATAAAACCTACTTGATTTCAGATATCATGATAAAGGGATTGTATTACATGAAAAGCATTCATAGGAGGTTCGATGTGATTAGAAAATTAACTTCTTTCTCTATGGGAGTATTGGAATGTTTTAGATTCTAACATTCTAATTTAGGTGTTTATATATAATTCTACTGAGAATGAGTCCTAAAGGGTCACACACTTTGTGTATCTATAATCATAGTTAAATTCAAGTAAATAATTTAACAAGTTAATGAGATTTATTCGGTTTGGTTGATCTACATAATTTAATTTCAAGTTATTTGAAAGAATAATTGGGTTAAATAATAATAATAAATATTTATTTACCAGTTTGGTAAATATAATATTTAGTATATTTATCATAGATTAATGTAGTGAAATTTATTTATTAAATAGTGATTATTTAAAATTGGTAAATGTCGATGATGGAAAGAAGACTGATCTTAATGGTTGAATTAGAAATTTTTTAAATGATATTTATTTATATTATTAATTCACCTCACATGTCAAAAAATTTATAGTATTATTATTATTAATGGACATGGGGTCAAATAATAATATTAAATGTGGTTAGGGGCATGTGTGTTATTTTCTAACCCAAAAAATTCCATAATAAATATCTAATTATGACTCTTTTCTAAATAAATTTTGGTGTGCAAAAAGGATAGAGAGATAATTTATCAAGATATAAAATTGTGTTACCTTCTTTTAGGTACTTCTTGACTCTATTCTTTACTCATTTTTTGGGTATGTTTTGGGCCCTGTAGGGATGGAGAGCCTTTTTTCAGTGAAAATAGCCTAAAGTTTGGGGGTGTGTGTTTTTTTGACTTAATGAAGTCTAGGTATAAATGTGTTAATGGATTTGGAAGGAATCAAGATGTTACTGGGCGTTTCATTCAAGGGGTTGTATTTGGTACTTCTTGTAGGATATATTTACACTATAAAAGTCTGGATTGCAATGAAAGTTCAGCACTGGGCACAAGCTATGGAAATGCTTCGGGCCATAAAATCTATTATGTTGTAAAACAATTTTACACCATAAAACCCATTATTATAACATAAAATCATTGCTCAAGATAATTTAATCTGAGTAAATGTGTTTTTCTACGTAAATTGGTTATGGTAAATTTATGGCGTAAGACTGATATTTATTCCACAAATCCCTCATGCCTAGTGGGTTTTTTTTGCTTGCATAACTCCCTTTAGTTTTCATGGTGAATCCATTTTAATCAAGTCCTAGTTTCTCCCAAAAAAAGGTTTTTACTTATGCCTCTGTATTTATTTTCTTGGAGTGGTTCATCACCATTGTGGTGGGTTGTCTTCCTTCAGATACATACAATCTCATTTCCCCCCATTTTTTTTTTGATCTTGATTTGGCAGTGATGTTTGTTCTATGGTTTTTATAAGATCTAATAACTGAGATGAGATCTTAATTGATCCTATGTAGTTTTCCCTTATGATTTGTCTTTTGGAGGCTAGCCTGCTTGTTTCCAATCTTCATTGTCAAATTTGATTAGGTTTCCTCCATTCTTGAGGTAGGTATATCTATACAAGTGGTTCTAATTCTTTAATTTCATTATATTCTAGTCAATTCCTGTGGGGTTTTCATTGAAAGTTATTGATTTGACATTAGAATGGATTTTTTGGGAAATGATACACATTTTTAAATTGGTTTTCTTTAAAAATGGTTTTTCACACACCATGTATTTGATTAAATGATTTAAAGGGTGTTTTTGGCTTTTGAAATGTCTTCTTAAATACTAGTACACTAGGTAACATTGGGTTCATTGGGAATAGACTTATCACTCTTTGTGTGTGTAATGACACAAGAGGTTTTTTGTCACTTTAGTGTGTGTAATTCCACTAGAGGTTGTAGTTTTTGGATCCAACTAAGGGCTGGATTGGGGATTTTATTTCATGTCTAGGAGATATTCCCATAGGATAGAGCCCAAATAGCGTGCTTTGTCATTTATGGGTTTTTTATCTCATGATGGTATATTTTATGGTTAATTAATCACATGAACATATTGTAATGTACTCATGGTTTCTTACCTACTTTATTAACATATTCCTAGATTTGGTGAATACGGTATGGTTTATGAAAATTAAATGAATGATTTAAAAATGGTTAATTTTATGAAATGAATCCTTCACCCAGTGTCCCATGTTTTTCTATAAATTAGACCATAGGGATCCTCATTTAAAATGATGAAAAAACATAGAGAATCATCAAAGTTCTTCTCACCCTATTCCTTTTCCAAGGCCTTCAAAACCACCCAGGTAGATCTCTAAAACCCAAGAGAAGAAATAATTATGGGGGATAGTGGGATCAAATTTCCTCTAGGGTTTGGAACCAAAAACACCTATGCGAGGATCCAAACCCTCCCTAATCCAGCATGAACTAGCACAAAGGTCCCCCTCCTAAACTCGGGACCTTTGTGAGACCCCTCTAAGGACACCTGGGGGGAACCTTGGAGACTAAGTAAAATCCTCACCCAACTATTGTTTCCTAGGTTATATGTCTTCCATAAGTCACCTCCAAATCACGTAGGCCTTACACTATATGAATAAATTATGATCTGTGCAAGCCTTAACTTATATGAGACACCTTTGGTTCACCCAGCCTTTACATACACAAGCCTCCTTTGATCCCTATTTGATGAAACCAATGGTAAGACACCTCATTCCTTGGGACTCTCTTCTGAGGGAGACCAAATAAAATCCTCCACTTAATCCTCCATACTTACACAACCATGTAAAGAGATACATCATCATGTATACCATTCGGTTATTTATTCCTTTAGTTAGAGGTTTCCCACACCTATCCTACCCAGAGGGTAGGGTCCTCGGGGTGCACGCAGTTATGCATACCCTCTTTCACAAGGACCCTAACCATGGGAGTAGTTTTAGGGACCTCCTGGTCTCAAACACAAGAGATGGGGCATTTCCCTTCCCTCATCATCTCTAGGACCAAGGAATTATAGTTCCATGTGGTAAGGTAGAGGATCAACATTCATTTTCCCTTTGATGTGGATTAGTGTCTTATCCTCCTCTATCCTTTGGAACCATGAGTATTCATCCCTCCTAGTGTAATCCCCTATCCATTATTATGGCCTATATCCAAATGGGTAGTTATATGTGACCATCTTGGTTAGGATAATGGAAGGAGATGGGCACATTAAATCCATTTCTAATTCTCATGTAGCCCTGACCTATTCCACCAATGGAAGAAATGTCTTGAGATTTTCCATATATTCTAATTATTTTTGTTTCTCACATCCAATCATGACTCACATGGTATTAGAGGTTACAAATGATTGTGACATCCACACGGTCAAATGAATATCTTGGCACAAAATATTTTTTTGGATATTCCTCTTTCCTTCCTTTAGAGGGCCTCCATAGGCATGGGTCCTCAAATCCATGTATCCAACCACTAGGGAATACTTATATATGGTGTAAGCCCAAAACCATTCATTTATCTTAAAAAAGGCCATATTCCCAATGAAGCAACATCTAGGAATCCTCCTACATATAATAACCAACCAAACCTTTAAATCTTCATGAGTCGAGAAACTCCTCATGGATCC
Source organism: Viscum album (assembly GCA_963277665.1). Classification (NCBI taxonomy): domain Eukaryota; kingdom Viridiplantae; phylum Streptophyta; class Magnoliopsida; order Santalales; family Viscaceae; genus Viscum; species Viscum album. The sequence continues at coordinate 1,818,075,308 of OY728155.1, forward strand.
AGACAACAGATCCTCTTATTCAGTATAATCCCCAACTCAATCCTCTAAAATGGCTACATTACCTAAAAGATGAACCTTCAGAGGGCATCCATAGGCATCATTCAAGACAACCAAACTATGTGTGGCATTGATTTCCTTCCAAATATGATACATAGGAAACCTCCTTGAAGTCCAAACCCAATTCCCCAAATCAACCTTAATTATATCTTGGCCACATTTCAAGTAGGTTCATATCTAACTAGGGATCCCACATTCCTTTCAGGTTCCTTGGGCCGCCTCGGTATAAGTCCCACACCAAAATTTGACTAGGCGCCTTTCACCTAGACTTTATTTCTGAATGATGTTAAACTACATGGTTTATTCATTTTCACATTCCCTTAAAAGGTATTATGTGTCCCATTAAGTGGCACCGAACTACATCGGTTCTGATTCCTTTCAAAAGGATATATAGGAATCCCATCTTATGGGAATAGTTTTGATATCAAAATAACTTCCATCTTCCTAGAAACTGATAAATTCTAGAGCACCCCACTGTGTGTATTAAAACCAGTATTGTAATAATAAATGACCAAAGGATATCTCACTGGTATGAAAAAGGGTACCATAGATTGATAAACATAGATACATATAGTTGTCTCTATCGATAAATAACATTAGATACATATAGATGATTCTAAATCCATGTATTCTAATAAGTGATTGTTATATTTAAGAGGGTCATGAAGTATGAAATAATTACCCCCCAAAGGTTGTGATGAGTCTTACCTCTCATCCTATTAAAAATGTGGGTCCCTAAGAATCATTGGAACCATTTCCCAATGACCACCTTCCTTTGTAAAGTAGGTTTGTAAAACATCTCAAAGTAGGGAACTATTTAGTGTTTCTGGCTCCATGAAAAAAACTTTTTGGAGGCTGTTAGAAAATAATGAACTCAGCATGAATGATTATGATACCATTCAAACACCCAAAATAATATTTTCGAACAAAAAATGACAAATTACTTTTGATCGAAAACAAAAATGGTGAACCTGATGTGTATCCTTAAAAAAGATTATGGTGTCAACCACCTTTCAGGAAACTTTTATTCTCAAAATAAGAGAGGGACAAACAATAAAATCAATTACGCATGTGTTCATTTATTTAGATGCTGATTTGATAGGGTTTTATTATTTTTGTTTGTCACATATATTTTAGGCACTTTAAACTAGATATCCCATTAATCAAAATGGAATCATACCAGTTATAACAGATGTACGCATCAACCATTACACAAGCTGATCCCTTAACAAAAAAGAGGACATTGTCACCCTCCCTGGTTTCAAATTCATTATTTTGGAAGTACCACCAAAATGGTGCCCTCCCAACCTTGGAGGCAGCTCAATAGTCCCTATAGATTATGAAGTTGTGCTAGTTGTCTTCTCAATGAAAGTTGATAGCCCAAAATAATATGGAACCAATCACCATATTAAACTATTTGAGGATATTATATACAGAATGAAATAGTCATCTCCTTCCTTATCTTAGGGAGGTAGATCAAGAGACCTCCGACGACCCTACCCATATAGCACAGGGGTCCCTCCAAATGACTGATGTCAGCAGCTATCACTACCAACACATCATGATGACAAACCCTCAATATTATGGGGGTTTTTTCCTTAGGAGTTCATCCTAGGTTACTCGGACCCAGGCATTCAGGATGTCCCTCTAAGAGAAAAAACTAAATAATGGGAAGTAGATTTTCACCAATGTTCCCTTCAAAACCATCCAGTCAAATTTTTCAGTGAATCGTAAGTAGGAATAGGCACCTACTCACACTAGCCAAGACTTCCTGTAGCCTCTTCTGATAGTATCCAAACAATCCCACTAGTTAAATTCAGTAGTATAACAAGAGTAATAAAAACACCTTCCCACATCAATCAAGTCTATCAGTAAAATTTTGTGGAAAACCACGAGTAGATGCACACACAATACTACATATATAAAGTGTGTTTTCAGACTCATCTAGAATCATCAGTAGAAATTATTCAGCAAGTTCCAAAAACAAATATTAGTAGACTCATACCTTTACCCATGCACTTAGGTACTATCAGTATCCACTGGAAAGAAATGTATGATCGAAGAAGGAACACAACCATGCTCTATCCATGGAATCAGAATACATCCTAGTTCTATCCGTTGAAGTTACTAAACACATTTTAACAATGTTAAAAATGAAAACACATATTTTTACCATTTCCTATAAACCTTCTTGGATATAATAATAGTTGAAGTATTAGTATATGGATAAACACACAACTTCATACCCGTAATTTGGGTGACTCATCCACATGTCACTCTAAGGAAGATATACAAATCTTTCCTTATAATTAGGGTGAATCATCAACATGTCACTCTAGAGTAGACACAAACCTATACTCCCATTTGGAAGGTTCATGGGAAAAATTCCCCCATGATATATAGACAACTGTATCGAGTCTATATCCCCATCCCAACTTGAGGTAATCAGCCTATTCCAATGGCCACTCCGAGTCAGGCACAAACCCTTGACCAAATTCCAAAAACTTTCCAGAAAGATTCAGTAGAAAAATAGAATCTAACAAAACAATATTCCATAAATGAAAACCACTTTCCCCAGCAAGAGGCCTCATTCATTAACAAGAAGTCATCCAAAAATAAATCATCACCAGAGATGACTGAAATATGAAGAGTTGGTCCACAATCCTACTCAACTTAATGATGGAGTTCTTAAATCCCTAAGATTATAATCTATGGATTCTCAGGATCCTACTCTCCCATTACTATATTATGGTAATAATAGCATCAGTTCTAGAGATCCTCCATGAAAACCTCACTATGAATTCATGCTTCATGTGCAGAATTTGATCGATCTCGAGAGACCATCTCTTTATGATATCTACAAATCCATCTAAAAGGCCATAAGATCAAATAGCATTAATTTCAGACCCTTTATATCATCCATACTGAAATTCCTCCCTAGGGTATACACTAGAAAAACTCTCATTTCAGTTAGATTTTAGTTTGTTATAGTATTCATCCCAATAATTGTATTTTAGTTTGTCAAAGAGTTCATTCATTGGAAATTTAAAGATGATAAATACATCTTACCATGAGGCACTTTAGAAAATTTTTCCATTAATTTATGATTACATTTCATTGAAAAGTGAAATATGTTCTCATCAAGAATATATCTTAAGGTGACTATCATTCTCCAAAACACTCTTAGATTGTTTTCCTTCCAATGTGATAGAGGAAGTCCCTACTAATATTTCTATTTATAATAAATCAAAAGGTAAGTGTCCACTTTTTTTGGACAAGGTTGAGGATCCTCAGGAGAAATACAAAAAAGACTGGTTGAACATGGGATGATATTTGGATAAATACGACATACCAATCATGTTCTGGAATTTATCCACTCCCCAATAAAGCATTCTAGAGGCGTTGTTGGAATATTGTGTTCATTAAATCCACATAAATATATGGAATACTCTTTGTCACTTAAAATAAAAAGAATTACCTTATGAACAATATCTAATACACATCAAGGTAATAAAATGGATACACCGCAAAATTCACTTGGTGGATCTCCTAGCTGCACAACATCCAAAATTGGGAAAATAGAAATGATCCCTTTAGCACGCATGTCTCTATGCATTAAAAGAATTGTGAAAATAGAGTGTTTTATTTCACTGTGTTCTTCAATCAGGAAAACCTTCCAAAAGTGGAATTGTGTAATGTCATAGCCTCAGGTCAGCTTTACCAAATGGACTTTGTTTGCAATAGATGATATGCTCATCAAATATTGATCTTGAATGATTCCCACCAATGTTGGGGAAAGAAGAGAGTGATCCATAAAAATACTTTTCCATGAGGCATTTGAAAATATTGAGCAAGCCTCCCACTTAAGGGAATATAATTATTAGATATCGAAAAATTCACAAATGGAACAATCTCTTCAAAAGGAGGTGGTTTAAGTGAAAACCATATAATTCACCTAACCTATGTTTGAACATAGATCTATAGAATTAAGAATGAAGTCAGTGTAGTAGTACCCATAGTGATCCAGGAGAAACCCCAACCCATAGGGATTGGGGACTTTTTACCACAACATTCAAGATTGGTAAAAAAATCTTGAAAGGTTACAGAATTAAAGAAGAAATAGACCCAGACCACATGGTTGGGGGGTTGTTTACCTCAACAAACTCCTCCTAAATGGAATTTGATCTTATACTGACTAGGTGGAATACTATAGAATGAATACTCCAAGTTCATCCCATCCCATGACTTGATTTCCTCTCTCAGAACATGCATGAAAAAATTTTCTAGTGATTCCCTTCTGATTACTGTCTACAAAATGGTTCCAAAAAGGACCAGCAGTGGAGTGGATGAGGCCACATGGAGAGTGAAAACAAAGTCAGTCTTGCAAAGACACTAATGAAACACCTACAATGTGTTATGCATCGATGAATTCCATTAACACCACCCATGTAGACCCTATAGAACATAAGTCCAATACATAGTAGTAGGATGAAAAAGTATCGATTCATAATATGGTCCACACTAAAATGATTGAAAGAGGTGTGTGTACCCAGAACTAGAGGCTTTATATGAATTTGGGTATTCTCTCAACCACTCCATTACTACCTCCTTAGAGGTCATCTACTAAATAAAATGGTAAATTTAAGGGTGCGCCTCACCCACCTCCCAAAGAGGTTGAACCCCTCACACTTGAGGAAAGATTTGATTAGAAAGAGGAAGTGATGAAATATTTGAGAAGACTCAATGAATAACTATGATGTGGCAACATTTCTACTTGATAAGTTCTATAAATAGAGCCGCAACATGTACTCCCAACCAGTGTACCTCAACAAAGAGGGTTTACCCCAGCAGCTGAAATGAAACTAGAACATTTGTTTAACGTGCGGTACTGATGACCAGTATATTTTTACCTTGTGATAGAAATATATTATGAGTTACCTCCCTTGTAAACATGAATAGGGTTGTTTCAAACACAACCTTAGGGACCAGCCCCTATGGACTACCCTCCCTGGGCATGAGTAGAGCCACCATAAATGGATTAACCTTTTATTTCCCCTACTCAAGATATTGTTCAACCATACATCCCTCAAGTGATATTCAACACTATTGATTCATTTACTACTTTATTGGATGCTATGAAATAACAACATGCACTATTATATCCCTAAAATAGGCCTTACCTTAAATGGGTAGATCCGACCCCTTCCCCGCTAAATTTTGGGAACCCTACATTTCCCATTTTTAATGGTTTAGGGGATCTGTAGTATAATTTGAGGCATTTCATGTCCCGTTGTGATCCTATAATGGATAAACCTTCAAAAATAGAAAAATTGAAACTTATATGCTTCATAATAACACTATAAGGGTCATCCTTCATATGGTACACCAGTTTTCTAGATTGGTCATTCGTATGATAGGAAGATATTCATTGAAAATCTATCTTTCAATTCATCTCAACGTTCTAGAAGAAAACAGTCCTCGACCTATCAAACTAAAAATAGTTGGAAAAGTATAGGGCCTTGTATTTCATTACTTGATGGAAAGTTTTAACTCACTCCATAAACATACATCTTCCCTGGGAATATTTGTTGTCTATTTATATAGAGAACATCTGTGAAGAGTTGTGTACACCACTCATACCTATAAAATAAATTGGTGGGTTAAAAGATATTTCCATAGTCACTAAAACATGGAAGATTCCATATTGAGAACCAAGGATAATTCTTGAGTGATTTCATCAACTCAAGGGAAGATAATAGGGAAAAACAGAGGTTGTTGTTGTCATGCTTAAGCCAGCCACTGCACCAACTCCAGCTCTGAAACCCACACCATATCAGGCAGTGCCTCATCCTGATAATCATAAAAAATTCATGCCTCATCAAGATGATCAAAGGGGTCATATTAAAAACTAGTTTGAGGAGATAAATAAAAAAATTATTCATTATGAGATAACCAAGTCCCTAACTACTTAATTGCGTCTATGTAAAACAACTTGCTCAAGTTTTCAAATCCCAAAAGTCCTGATTAGGATGGTCTCAAAGATATCCCAAACTATTACCCATTCCACTAAACATTTGGGCATACTATTTAGGAATTTTTTTTTAAAATATATTCAATAAAAATCGGTGTACTTTGGATAAGTAAATCTTGGAAATCTACGAACATAGGTAGCATGTGTTTCTACCGCCAATCCAAAAGGAGAGGGTGAATGGTAGGAAGTTAATAACAAAGGTATGAAGAATTTAAATGACTGGATGGTCAAAAATAAAATAAATCTAACTAATTATATCTACCAATCACATTTTAAATATCCAACTATGCCCACGGTCACTTCCATAATGACACAACCGACTCCATCGGCACCACCGTCCTCTAAAATACAATCTTCCAAGAAACAGAAAGGATAAAAGAGAAGTAATAAAAGAAAAAAGGATGATATTATACCAATTCAAAAGTTGAATTTGTATCTATCATACTTCATTTATTTAGTCTCAAAACCACAGACACTATCCCATCAAATGGTACAACAATAGTCAACCTGCTAGGTGGAGTCCTCCTCATATGAGGATTTGATCTTCGAACACTTTAATGTTATTCACTTAATGGATCCACTCACAAATGATGATTGTGGATATAAACCTAAATTATCTACATATGATTCGTAAATTATGAGAAGAGGCCATATGGTTCAATGATACAGGGGAATATGTGGTCGCAGCAAAAATCAATACTCCGGCCACATCCCTACTCGGACCATCTACGCATCCATAACTCAAGGGAGAGAAATCCAATGAGATCATCAAGAAAAACAAAGTTCCCCTTCCCATTACATGGCTTTCACTAACCCAATAATCCTATAAGATCAACTATATGGGATTTCTTCACCAAATGTTCCTTGGAGCGCGAGTAGACCTAGTCGACCAAGCCCACCAAGGACAGAAGTGCCTTCAACTCATGTTACAATGGCTGATCCACCTACATAAAGTACTTAATTTCCCAAAGTTACTACAAATAAGAATCCCCATGTTGGGAAGTGAATAACTTTATCCCAGAAGTATTAATTTTTAATGAAATTGGCCCTAATTTCATTCAATTCATCAATCTTGGATGGTTTGAGTCAATCAAAAGACCTCTCGGAAGCGTTTGTGGAGGCTTTGTCAAGTCCTCAAGAATTTTAGGATAGAGTTGATGATGTCGAATTATATTGTATAGATATTGTTCCTAAATAATGTTTTATAATAATATCTTTCCTGGAAAAAGACAAATCTTCCATTATATAAGGACACATCAAACCTTTTTATGTATTTTGCAGGATACATGATGTTGATATCTAATGATCTTTAATTGAAAATATCTCAGGAGTCAACCTCATTTTGGCACGAACACTTCATGAACTATGTTATAGAGAAACGCACTTTTCCCCTTATACTATGAAACTAAAAGGTTATGAGAAGAGAGATCAAAACAATCTCTACAAAATCAAGATCAAGTCTTAGTTTTGGGACCTTGAATCTAACTCATAATTTCTGTTTGTTCAGTAAGACACAGCTTTCAATGTTCTACTGGGAAGGCCTTTGTTGTATCAGTATGTGGAAATACAATCATCATACCACCAATGCCTCAAAAATTTCATTAATTTCAAAATAGGGATGTTGTGTAGTGATAAAGCTGCATTCAAATCCTACTGAACTTGGTACATTGATGAATGGATCTACTAGAGGGAAGGGAAGTAACCCATGACCAACAGTGTTTCTTTAGTCATGGCCCTGAATGGTCTAGAAATGACCCATGAAAATCCATTCAAATAGATTAGTGAAGAATATATGTTACTTATCCATCAAATTGAATTCATGATCCCAAATTCAATTTCATGTTCAACAAACTTCATGATATCAATCATGAAAAATAATCTTGGTAGTGTTGAAAAAGTCATGGACCATCCAAGAAGCGGTAGAATCTTGGATGAAAATACCCTTGTTCCATCCAGGGATCCCAAAAAGATAACTACCTCATCAAATGATCCAATATAGAATAACGATACTCCCTCTCTATCCCCCACTCCATCCTCTCTAGAACTTCAAAAATACCCAACATTTCCATAGGGGTCAGAGGGAGTTGCTTCATCTTCCAGATGTCAAAATGTAGACTCCCCTCCTAACTCTATAAAGATTACCCCATTACCTAATTACCCATAGAGTAAGGTAGAAAATAAAGAGAAATTGTAATAGTAAGAGGAGGAGGAACTCATGGATGCCCCTCCATTATTTGATGAAGGTGTTTCTACCACCATTGGTGTACTTAGAGAAATAAATCTAGGTACAGAAGAAGATCCACTTCCCACTTTGATCAGTGTGTCCATGTATTCCAAAGAACAAGAGGTATATACCTTCTTTTTGAAGTAGCATTAGGATGTGTTCTACTAGAATTAAATATAAATTCTAGGGCTCAATATTGAGGTATCCACTCACCACTTGGGCTTGCCAAAGAACCACCACAGTTACAAGAAGGAATCCAGAAGAACACACCCGACTCATGCCGCCAAAATTGAGGTTGAAGTTGGTAAGATTATTAAAGAAATTTTCATTCAAGAAGTCTAGTATCCAACATTTCTTTTCAATATATTCCTAGTGAAGAAGAATAATAGGAAAATCAAGGTTTTCATCGACTTCATAGATCACAACCATCACTGTAAGAAAGACGATTTACCAGTCCCAATCATAGACCTACCGATTGATGCAATAGCCAAATATAAAGACCTTTCCTTCATGGATGGATATTTAGGATATATTAAAATCCTAATATACTAATAATATGAATAATACACTAACATAAAGGCCCATTAGGGAGTGTTTTGATATCAGGTAATTCCCTTTGGATTGAATAATGTTGGTACCACATATCAACATGTCATGCATCGCATATTCAAATCCTTTTTGAGAAGGTTTATTAAATGCTACATAGATAACCTGGTAGTTCAATATCAACAGTTTTCATACAAATTTTCTAATCTTGATACTATATTCAACAAGATAGGATAACATAGCCTGATGATGAAACCCTTGAAATATGCTTTCAGGGTTACCTCAGGGAAATTTCTCATCTTTATTTTTCACACCATCTCGACATCTAAGTTGACCTTGAGAAGACAAAATATATCCTCTATATGTCACCCCTATGAACCCAAAATATTTAATTGGTTTATATGGACACGTTTTTATTATTAAATGCTTTATATTAAACCTCATAGGAAAGTGTTTTCTTTTCCCCAATTTGATAAATAAGGGGGTTACATAGCAGTGGACCAATGATTATCTGGAAGCATTTTACAACCTTAATATCTCTTGATTCAACTAGTTTTAATGTCAGTTACTGAGGGTAAACTTCTCATTTTGTATTTTATATCCCTAGAATTATCACTAGGTTATTTATTCACACTAAATAATGACACCGGAAATGAAAACATCCTTTATTACCTCATTCGAACCATGATCTACACCAATACTCATTATTCAGATATCAAAAATAGATTCCTGACATTAATCTTCACTGTTTAGAAACTCGGGAACTACCTACAGCACCACAAGTTCCATTTTTTCTCTCTAAATAACCCACTCAAATATATCCTTAGTCTTTCTATGTTGAATGGATGTTTTTCACGATGGGAGGTTATCCTGTAGTAGTTTGACATATAGTTAATGCCTCAGTAAGTGGTGAAAGTCCAGGATTTGGTATATTTTCTTATATAACACCCATCTACAAAAGATATTTCATTAAATAAATAATTCCTAGATGAAGATATCTTATCTATTTAAGGAGACCCTATAAATTGGAAATATTATTTTAACAGTGCATCCATAATCCCAATAGTGAAGAGAATAGAAGCCCCAAAACTTAATAAAGTTGGATTTGAAGTCATTATCATCTCTCTAAAGTTAGTCTTACCTTATTCCTTCCTATTTTCAGAAGGATTTATGAATAATTAGGAAGAATATAATACCCTTGTTTTAGGACTATAACTAGCAATTCAAATTTTAGTGGACCACCTAGATATTAAAACCAATTCATAGATAGTAATAAAATAGAACAATGGGTATTATGCTATTATAAAAGAAGATATAATCCCCATTATTGACTATGTTTTATAACTAATGAATGATTTCCCCTCATATATGATGTTGAATCATGTACCACAATCAGAAAATTCCTAAGACTATGCATTGGAAAATTCATCCATGGATCTAGCATGTCCAGATTGGGATGAATAATTAATCAGCATTACACATTATTGAACAGTGTTTCCTTTTTTGTGTTAGAATGGGAGAGATCAATGAGGTTATCCACATCCCCTAACTAGATAGTCTTACCACTGGTTGTATGATTCTTATTTTGGACTACCTCCAAAATGGAGTGCTCTAATTGGAAAAATCCAAAAAAGAGAAAATACAATGATGAATGAAAAACTTTACACTTTATGACAACCCAAATCACCATAAAGTCATATATAAACTAGGATTTGATGTAGTTATTATCAGATACATTGATGGATAAGATACCATTGTTTTTATGAAATAAGTACATACCAAATACTATGGTTCCCACCATTCAGGGTTCTATATTTCCAATAAAATCAAAATACTTAGATACTTATGAACTTAAATGATTCAGGATTGCAAAAAATTCACCATTAAATGTCATTCATTCCAAGTTCATGCCAAATTCATCCATAAACCCCTAGAGTTTATTTATAAATATAAATACTTATGGTCATTTTCTTTATGGGGAATGGATGTTTCAAGGCCATATCCTCCAACTATGACCAAGAAGTTCAAATACATCCTAAATGCTACCAAAATATTCTCCAAATGGGTTGAGGCAATATCCATTAAAGAATTCAGAACCAAAATCATTTTAAATTTCATGAAATCCAACATCATTACCATATTTGGTGTCCTTAATACAATAATAATGGAAAAGAGCACTAATTTTTCTTCTGCTGAGTTAGAGAATCTATATCCAGAGTATAATGTCAAATCTAACTATTTTTTCCACCATCACGCAGTTTCTAATGGATAGATACAGGCCTTCAATAAGACTGTATCAAACACACTCTAGAATATGCTGGATAAGGATAAAAAAGTGTTGGCCTAAAACTCTCTTGCATTCCCTATGGTCCTACTAGACTACCACCCATATGGCCACACAGATGACCTTGTATTCACTTGTTTATAGAACAGAAGTATTCCTACCTATTGAGTTCCAATTTCCCCCACTATATGTTTCCATCTATGATCATATATCCATATATGATAAATCACAGAAATGATTTGATGAATTTTAGAGACTCAATGAGAAAATATTTCATACCTTGAATTACTTGTAGCTCTATCAAAATTGGATAGCATGGGATTTTAACAATAAGTTCCACCTCCATTTTTTCCTCCAAGTAGAATTGGTATTGTCCCTCAGGAATCTGATGATACTAGGAAAGAATCCTCCAAATTTTGAACCAAAGTAGGAGGGACCTAATTCCGTACACAAGGTCCACTCTAATGAAGCTAATTCTCTGATCTCAATGGATGTAGGGATCATTACAAACCCTAGCAATGTAATATTTCTCAATAAATACTTCGTGTGATAAAATATCAGGGATCATCTTTGTTTCATGATGTTAAAATATGTAGTATCTTGGTATTAAATGCATGACATTAAAAGGCACAGCATATGGCCCTAGTTGTATTACCCAAAACTACAAGACATCGTATTCAGAGCTGTAAGACTTTAAACTATATGACCTAGTGTCCTAGTAATAATATGTTAAACTATATGAAAATTCCTTTGCCACATGATGTAAAACTATATGGTTTACATCCTTATTAAAACATGTAAAACTGTGTAAAATTTTAATCCGTTCTTGAGAAGATCATAATCTTCAGTGCTAGTATCTCACAAAACATTTATTAAAGAACTACATGTGGATTGATTTATTCCATAATAGGATATGCATTGACAGCCAGATCTTCAATCCTAGGTCTATTAATGACATAAAAAATTTTCCCTCCCTGTGTATAGGTCAGACCTATATAGGGAGTCTTACCAGAACTACATGTGTCTTGATTCTCACTCGTGTGAGATATGTAACGATGCCTAGACCCTATGCTCTAGACCTATTAATATTGAAAAAAATATTTCCCTATTCTGCATACAAAAAATATCTATATAGGATACCCTAAATCAAGTTCCCTCATCTAAGATCCCATCATTGAAACAAAAACATTCCTCTCACATATATCAACAAAAATCTATGTAGGGGAATTCACACTCCATAGTCAATTCCAGTCAAAATTATTCCTTTGTGCTCAAACATATCCCTTGCACACATCATACTCATTTTCATAGGAAATTTAAGATCTCTATAATATTTCCTCAGCCATTGGTTGTGGAATGTTAGATTCTTGAGGATTCCTTTGTCTGACTACGTAGTAATATGCCCTAGTTGGCTTTGCATAAGTCACCCACCAAAAGTTACTTTTAGCTTGAGGATGCCACCGTTTGAATATGCAGTAATACTACCTAGTTGGATTTTTGTAAGTCACCCACCAAATGGTCCTTTTAACTAGAGGTATATTCATCCTTGGGAGTTACCTCTTCTATCTCTATAATCCCCTTACATTTTTTCCCATATCACATTTTAGATATGAGAACCACTAATATCATGGTTTATGGTTTCCTATTTCATGTCTGATTCATTTCAGATCATCCTTGACCCACTAATATTTACATCACTCATTATTTCCATGATATATATGGTCCTAGATATATGACCTAAAACTACAAGACACCTTCCTCCTTACCGCATGACATTAAACTACATGGATGATTTCCTCACCTCATGACACTAAAATGAACGATTTTCCAAAATTGTGTATGGATTAATTCTCATTAAATTGAGATAAGTAGAGATACTTGGATCCTATATCTTGTTCCATCCACCAAAAAATCAAAATTCCCCTATCCTTAATTTTTATCGCCTTTTCGTGATGTAATAAACCTCTTCCACTTCTTGTTACTCACACCGATCATAGGTCAAGAGGGATTAGGAGTTTTGGTAAATAATTCCCCATATGATCAAGGGATATTATCTCACATAAAGGTTACTATGGTTCTAGTCACAAGACCTTTAAAGTCACACTAGAAGTACTTACCACATGATGTTAAACTATACGATTAACATTTCTTTCATGTCGCAAATTCAAGAACTATGTGTGGCCTGATTCCTTCCATTCAAAGATATGTAGTGAAACCCAAATCTCAAAGCTTGGTTTCAGCCGCAATATTTCCTTTTCACATTGGGGAACCCGCATTTTTTTTTTTGAGACATTAAACTACATGGTTCTTTAATTACTACGTATGTCTTGATTCTCGCTCTAGTGAGATATGTAGTAACACCTCGGACCTATGTGTTGTTCTAATCGTAATATAAAAATAAAATCATTTTTTCTGTATATGGTTCATACCTACATAAGGAAACTATTTCTCCCCATTCTTCATAATTTTTATATGAAACACTCCTCCCATATTCAGGTACTTTCCTCCCATAAAATAAACTTTGTGTCTTGGACAATTTGAATCTCCATAAGCTTTCCCCGACCATCAGTAGTAGAATTTCAAATATTTGAGTATGCCTTTGTCTGACTATACAATAATATTCCCCAATTGGATTTGCATAAGTCTCCCACCAAAAGTTCTTATAATCAAAGGATTCCACTATTTTACTATGAAGTAATACTCCCTAGATGCCTTTGCATAAGTCACCCGCCAAAGGGGTCAACTAGAGGCACATTATTCTCCATGAGATACATCTTATATATCTGTAAGTCCCAATTATTTTTTCATCCCATATTACTCTTTGGATCTGGAAACCCCTAGATAATAGGTTACAACCCTCCCCCTTCATACCTGAAAATGATGGAACATTCTTGGATAGATTACTATGAAAGGGTAAAATTTCTAATCTTTCGTTCAGTGCTAAAGGACCTTAAATCGTATCCCCCAATTTCCTTGTTGTATGATATTAAACTTTATAAGATCGTTGTCTTATATACATGACCTTAAAAGGAACACCATATAGTCTTATTCATATGACCCAAATCATAGTTCAATCTATGAGACTTTAAAATACATAGCCCAATTTTCTATTCATAAGATGTTAAACTATAAGATAATGTCCTCTTCATAAGATGTTGAACTACATGGTATATGTATTGGTCGCATGACATTAAACCATATGATGCTCCAACCCTTTACATAGAGGGTCCTTCCTCCCTAAAATTTTCCATTTAATAGAATTTACCCTACATTACACAAACCAAATTCATGTAGGAGTAGTTTCTCATTCATGTAAAATGCCAATACAGATGATCTCTTAATTCTCATACACCTTCCCTTAACAAACCATCCTTCATGTTCTTGAAAAATATGGATATTCACAAACTACCCGACCATTAGTAATGGAATGTTAGATTCTTGAGGACACATTTTTCTAACTATATAGTAATACACCCTAGTTGGCTTTTCAAAATTCTCCCACCAAATTGGCATGTCATCCAGAGGATGCCACTATTTGACTATGTAGTAATATACCCTAGTTGGATTTTCATAAGTCTCCCACCAAAGGGGTATATCAACCAGAGGCACATCCATTCCCATGAGATACCACTTCTATCTATGTAATTCCCAAATACAACATCAAATTGGAAACCTCTCTTAGAATTTGGTATGTGGACCTTCCTTGTATGCTTGTCTGAAACCACATTATAGGTCTAGAAATCACAAAATTGTGACTCAAAAATCTCCTTTTGGTATATGAAGAATTTCGGAACATTCTCAGCCATTAATTTCTTCTTGGTTCATCATTCCATAAATCATGGTCAAAGTTGTTCGACCTAAAACACCATTCACATTATTTTGACTTATAATACTTTAAACCTACTGAAAAAAGAGACACAATACTCACCAGGTTGAAAACCCATAAAAGGGAACCCTAGGTGAAATCAAAGTCTCAGCTCGATAGACATGAACTATGTACGGTTTAGGAAAAAATTGAGCAATGAAAATAAATAGGCATAAAACTTTTCAGGTTGAAAACCCATAAAGAAATGGCTTGATCGAAAGCAAAGTCTCACCCACTAAGTTTTTCTCATCATGAATTAGGAAAAAAATAGGGTGATGATAGAAAAGACACAAATTTTATAGTGTATATCATATGTCCCTAACAATATTTGAACAACAATATCTATGTAAAAGAGACTTAGGAAAAAAATTAGATCTTTTCATCATTTTCTTTGTAATTGTAACATGTTAGCATGGTGAAATTCAATCAAATGACTCATATTCAATGTTATGATTACGATGATGATAGAAACATGGAAATGGATAATCAAGGAAAAAATCCTTCTTTGTTCATGTTTTAAAATACTAAGAAACTTCCACATATAGGAGTCTCGCTACTAAATTTTATTGGTCTTCCTTGACATAGGCCTTGAGATTTTGAACTATGGATCAAGAATTCTCCACAAATTTCTGTAACCCGTCTAGTTGTGTGGTGATGGCCTCTTCAGTATGATGAAGCTTCTCCTTATCTGAAGCCACAAAATCCATGCCTTGTTTTGAGACCCTCTTCAAGGAATGTTGTATTTGGACAATCTCTTCCTAAATGGAATTTAGTTCTTCTTGAATACATACCATTTGAATAGATATATCATCTTGATGAACTGATTTCCCTCCACCTCCTTGGCTTGACTCAGCTCCGCCTTGGATACAGTAGCCCTAAGGTCTTCAAACCAGCCTACTAGCCATACCTCAACTTGTTGTGATCTTTTCTCCTATTACCATTATTGGATGATTGACTTCATGGTGTGGTGGATCAAGCATTAATCAAACCCTCCCTACCCCAAAAAGGAGAACATGGTCAGAAGTAGGCTAATCCATGATTGTAGATCTTCAAGAAGAATATCTGAGTCTATATTCTAGATATATTTCCAAATGATACAGAATGTGGTGTGTAGGGTATCCTATGTATCCAAGTCTAAATCAGATCTACTTTAAGGGGGTAGATGTATTATGTGATTATATAACTTAATGATTCACCCTATTATGCTCCCTCGGAAACAACATCATCATCTCCTACCACTATTGGATAAATTGGTACAGAATCTCCCACCTCGGTCTTAGCTGCTGAAGTCGATGGCCCTAAATAACATATGGAACTCCCCCCATTAACATCAGGAAGTTAACTAACAACAAAGGTAGTAAAACAACCATATCAGTTAACCACACTCACCCATTGGTGGATCAATTGATAGAATTGATTCCTCTCTAACATCCATGGTCTTAATTATTTGGGTAAGGACCTCCTAAAAAGGATTGTCCTCCTGATTTTTCCTAGTGACTGGAATATATGGCCCTTAAGGATCTCACAATTTGGGGTTCTCATCTATTACTCCCTCAGCAATACGAGTATGATGGACTTGGATGCCTTGTTCATGAAGTTCCTCATTTATGTTTTCTATATAAAAATCTGTACAAATTGAGCTTTGGTATAAGGAATAAAATAAAATACGGTTGAATGTGTTTGAATACATGATAAATAGAAAAATTACATCCATCTAATTCCCTATTAATGTCTCCAAACTCCTCAAGGGATCCAAAAAAATCATTATCTAGATTAAGTATGTCCATTACTTCATAATATAGGGTTTTGCGTATCATAGAATTCTCACCAGTAAGGGTGTCTAAGATGTTAGGATCAACACCCAAATTGTCTATTCCATCAACAAAATTTACCATTATTTCAATAATCTTGACCCTATAAATCTCCTCTGGATCAAAATCAGAACCACCACCTTCATTATACAGTCCGACATCCATGTCAGTCCCTTATGGAGAGGCTAAAGGAATGACAGTAATGATCAAAGGTTGCTCTAATGTGTGTGAAGAATCTAAAATATCATGAGTAGCATAAGTCAGTAACTATAACATGAAACCTTATGATGCTTATTTGACATTAACAGGGTTCTCCTTCATCTCCACATTAATGATAGTAGATGTGACCTTGACCCTTGATACTTCTTCTGTAAAGGGAATAGACTCACCATCAGGGAACCACACCTTATCCATGACATCCTCCTCAGTTCTTGGGGGTTAATATATAAACCCATTAAGAGAGGATATAGAAGTGTATCCTTCAACCAATGGGAATTATTAAGAATTTCTTCCAGAAAAATCAATAATAAATAGTGTCAAGTAAACATTCTCTAACTAATGGTGCACTGGGTGAAGCACTTCACTCTTCATAATTCCTTCACTTTAGATGGAGTAAGGTTCAAACTTGCCTCCACAAATATAGGTATTGGAGGTGGAATTTAAGAAGAATCTCTTTTAGTTTCCTCCTCCATCATCCTCTGGCTAAAGGATATATCCCATAACTTAGGATATGATTCCTCATTTTCCACAAGGGGTCTTATCATGCCATATTCCAATGAAGAGATCCCAGTCATTTCCTCCTCCACCTAATACAAATCAAGGTCACCATTTCTTTGGTAATGATATTTTGTTTAAAATAAGGAATAATATGATGAATAAGGAAAGAAAGAGAGAAAGAAAACTTGCATCCTAAAGATCAATGAAGTCATCCCATTCATTAGTGGGTGACTCATCAACCCCTTTAGTAGCCCCCCCCCCAATTAAAGCATTTTAGTTACCCACTTTGTAGCTAGGATCTAACCATTAGTGGAATAAATGATCATCTCTAACTCCTGGATATATATTCCCTCCTCAATAGGGTTATAATCAAAGTAGAGGTCAGTAGGGGCTCGAACATCCCAAATTTATGGAATCTGAAACCCAATATGGAGAAGTATCCATAAGTCATTAGAACTATAGGGCCTACTTTTCTAAGTTTGAACCACCTCTAGACACACAAAATTTGTGGTTTTTCTGGCCTAATGTAAAGTGGACCTAATAATATTTGATTTAATGGTCTTTCCATATCTTTCTTTTGTAGTCGATGAGCACGAAAATATATCTCAAAATTTTTCTTCAAGATGGATACTGGACAATCTAGGACCAATCTCAGATAGAATATCTGTTTTTAACATTAATAGTGGGATAAAAAGTGCATGAGTCTGTTTGGGAAAGCTTGGGGCCTCTTCACTATCGCTTTCTCAAATGGATGGATCCTTTTTACTATGCTTTCCCCATCAAGAAGTCATTTTGGTTATGACTTAGGTAATTCATACTATAAATAACCCTTATGGATATGATGAAATACAGACCTCAACATACCAAGAGTTCAACCTAGTAGACACACTCACTGGAGGTAGATTGATTACTACTCGAGTCACCTCTACAACTGTGATCATTCACAGTTTTAGGGACACCATTGGGTGCCTCTCTGATCAAATGTTCATGGGAGGATATATAGTTATTTTTTTAGACACTTGAATTAGCATGAAAATATATATAAAACATAGACCTCACATATAAACTTGCCATCAATTCAAGTTTCTAGCACACCATATTTAAAGGAAATCAATTATTACCTTAGTTCCTCACCAACCTTTCCATCATCAGTGAACGTTATAGTGTTCTAATCTCTATAGGGAAAGTAATTTAACTCCATAAAATAATTAAATATCATTAAGGCTTCACTAGTATTTAAGGACAAGGGTTTAATTCTATAAATGACATTGAAAAGTGGTCAAAAGTAGCACCCAATAACTTTGATTCCAATTAACATGGTATAGGAAGAAAAGTGTGATAAAACCCATCCCCATAGTACCTAGAATGGCCCTTAAATTCTGAAAGGGGCATTCTCTATGTGCACATGTAGTTTGAACCGGTGGAGATTCACTAATATCTAGGCTTACAACCCTATGTGATTTAACTCTACTAGCTTGGATGCTATAAAAATGTCCCCAGCCTCACACCACCATTGGATTCACAAACTAAAATAATATAGATGATTATCCATATTTCCAAGAATCCTATAAGACGTACTTTGGTTGTTATGTCAAACTTGACTTTATACCCCCATTGGTTGTACTCACCTTATTCCAATGTGGGATAGAATTTACAAATAATTCATTGCTTCTACATTAAGGGAAATCCCATGAGACGTTTTTATATGGGACCCTCCCCCTTTGTCTATAGAAAATCCATCATCCATGCTTCAGAATGAATATCCCCCTTTAATCAAGTGTCATCCTTCTTGATACCTAGGGCTATATCCAACAATTCTCAAGACAGAACAGGAATCCTTTCTACATATTCCTAGGAAGATTTTAGTGGGATTAATTCATCATACATTTATCTAAGGATATTATCTTCCAAGATATTATAGACATCCCACATATTTATGGTGACTTCTCTTTGCATTCGGTGAAAGGAAATGGTATGCTGGTTCCATCATCTTAGTAGCTCTAGAATGAAATATGGATTCTTGTACACATATTTATGGGCCACCCAAACATACTCATAAATCACCACCACCTTTAGAACGGTGGAAAATCAGCATAGTTCTAGTGTACCCAATATGCCCACATTCACTTGGGTCTGAAACCCCCTCCTGAGAAGAAGTATCAGTCTTACGTCCAACCCTTAAATTATTTTTCCTTGGAATCATGGAATATAGATGAGTAATAGTTATTCTTTGACTCGGTAGTATAGAGATTCAAATTTAGAGCACACTTGATGTGATGCATGACACAACATGTGTTTAAGGTTCCCACATTAATGTTTGTTCCATGAGTCAAGATGTAGGCAATGGTAAAATTCTTATATTCTTGGAGCCAGGAATGTGGGAAATAATTATTTACCATTATGAAAAATAAATCCTTCATATTTTTTTGGTTTTAGAGAGGCATACAGTTAATCTCTAGATATTCATGTTGGTGATTCTTCATATGTACCACCAAATCTAGAAGGGTGGTATCACATACATGGTAGTAATCCAACCTAGCAGGGTCAAACATCTCCTTGATACAGTTTTTGGCTTGTTAATTAGAATCTTGAGCCTTATAAGCATCTATTTATAATATAAAATAAGTACTAATATTTCATTATAAGTCAAGTCTTTTATTTTTGGAAAAAAATTCATAAATTCATAAATGTCTCAAAGTCATGGACTCGTACAAGCCACTCACCCAAGTGACCACGCGCAGGTCACTCACCCAAATGACCTACCATAGCTCACTCGTCCATGTGTGTGTGTCATGTAGACAAGTTCATACCAAGTTTTCATAGATGGGGCTTCAAAAAACAAATCTCAAGTGAGAAGTCTGTGTGCAAGGCTAGCTTGACAAGAGTAGGATAATGAAAGTGAGACAGAGGACCACTGAGGCCATCAGCCCTATTTAAAGACATGGGATCCCCTACATGTGATATATTTACACAAAATATTAGTGATAACAGCCTTTATAGATGACTTGAATTGATTAATTTTGTGGACCTCAAGACATTTTCATCCCTTTACCTCATGATCACATGCTCTTCTTGCAATCGGATCTAATCCTGAGAGGGGAAGGGGCTTTTATTGATACTCTTTTTTGTCACATAAATAAAAATATATTAAAGTAAAATTCATAGAATAGGTAAAGTATATCATGGATCTAAAACCCAATATAATATATCTCATATAGGCCCCAAAAACAATGTCAATGTGTAGGCCCTACCTGTGCACCCAACCACACTACACCGACCCATGTAGGCATACCTAGTGGCCCTAAGTGACCCATTTTCATGACCCACCTCTATGAAACAACTCCTTCACCCTAGATCCCATGTTTTATTATAAATAGAACCTTTGGGATCCTCATTTAAAATGATAAAAAAAACTCAGAAAATCCTTTAAGATCTTCTCACCCAAGTCCTCCATTCAATCCCTTAAAACCACCAAGGTAGCTCTCCAAAACCTGAGAGAAGAGGGATTTAAGTGGGATAGTGGGATCAAAGTCCCTATAAGGTGTGAAATACAAAACTCTTATTCAAGGAGAATCACCATCCATAATCCAGCACGAACTAGTAAGAAGGTCCCCCTCCTAAACCTGGGACCTATGTGAGACCCCTCCAGGGACACCTAATGTCACAAACCAAGCCAGAGTTCCATCCAAACCAACACTCAATGCAGTCCATGGAATGGCCCGAACGGAATTCTTGATCCCCATGAGATAGAAACTAGTGGATGGTTATAAACAATGAAACTTGGTAATGATTTCACCATGTAAATAATCAAAAACAACCAACTATAATAAATAAACCAAAACTGAAAAATCATAACCACACATGGCATAACAATTTTCAGATTCAATGTTCATGTCTTTAAACAACAACCAAAAATGGATACAACAAAAAGGGTATAACCAAAATATCCCAAAACCTCCATGTAACAATAGGAGCATCATCCTCAAACCACCACCACAACACCTGAAAGGGAAGACTTATAGTATCCCAAATCACCGTCTCCAAACATCTTTCCTTTACCTATGTCAAACATAACCATGTCTACTTACACCAAAAGGTGTATGTAGGGTGTCAACCAAAGCCTGGTAGGATGCCACCCAACAAACAGATTCCATTCTATAATCATTATAATATAAATTAACATGCAAGTTTTATAAAATAAAACTAGAAACCTTTTTATAGAAAATATTTTAAAGGAAAACTTGATTTATTTTAGAGTAACCAACCAAGTGCAACATATGCCAATAGTACGAACAATATCACAAAAGATCAAAAATGTCACGGGATAAACCTATAGGCACTATCTCAAATGGGAAACTAGGTATATAGTATCTTGGTAAAATGTGGTATAGAAACCACAACCAATAGTGTTCTGATGCATGATCCACTAGGAGGAAACATCCCACAGGCCTAGTGGTCTTCAATCATCATCAATATTTAGTTAGTTTTGTAATTATAAATCCTACTAGGTGAATCAGGGCCAAGACACTTTAGAATTCATCTAGAATACTAGTCCTAGTCTTCCCACCTAGTTACTGAAGTTTTCCTATGTTCTTAGTTTTCATTTCACATGTCATAAGGATCACAACAATTCACATACACACATTTAAAACAATATAAACACACTTGATAAACCACCATTTTCACAACCAAAATCACTTTAAAATCCAAATTCACAGCAAAACCATTCTAAAACATGTTTTAAACCAATTGAAAATTTTATTAAACATGTTTCATAATTTATAAATTAAATTCTAAATTCACAAAAAAGGTTCACACTTGGAATACACCCAATTTCCATTAGAAAAAAACTTTCAAGACATACGCATATCAAAACCCTTCAAAACACCTTTCACACCACACACACAAATCATATAACATATTTAAACACTCAAGAAATCATATTGAAATCATTAAATGATGTTTAAGCATGGAACCACCTACCTCAAGTGTATAAATTTCTGAAATTTGGTGGAAAACCACAACTGCACCTCAAGAAAACCCTATAAAGGAAAAATCAAACCTTAAAGAACAAGATCCAACCCTAAAAATGTCACCGAACCTGTTGAATATATGATACCCCAAGGAAATAAAGAGAAAACCTAGATGAGAGGAAGAAATCAGGATGGAAGAGGACTTACTTGAAGAATCATGCAGAAATACCACTAAATCCACCACTAAAATGAAGCTCCAAGGGAGGAAGAGGGAGAGGGTGAGGCGCCTCGGGTGAGGAATCCATAAGTAGGAGGATTTGGGGGGTTTATGGTTAAAAATTGGGGGATAAAAAAGTTAAAAATCTAATTTTTAATGACCTAGAAAAGTTGCACAGTATTCCCGCACAGTTTTCCAAACTGTGCCGCAATCGTGCTCCCCTTACTATCCAAGAAAAATAAGATGCATGTTTATCCCACACAGTTTACAAACCCTATGCTAACCATGTGATAATCCTCTGTCCAAAAACACTATTTGGTCACATGGTTGCCTAGGAAAGGGTGCATGGTTTTCCAAACCCTGCACCACCTGTTGTTTACCCAAATTTTTCTATTTTCTCTAAAAACTAAAAAGAAACCCAAATGAAAAAATATAGATCAATATTAAATAGAAAAATACCTCAAAATGAAATCATAGGTGTGACAATTTTCTCCACCATGAAAACATTCCACCCCTGTAAAGTCAACCTAAAGTTTGATCACATAATAAAAATGGATACTCTTTCATAACACATAAATTCCTCTCCCAAGTCTCATGCACATCATTTCCATGATGCCAAAGAACATAGACCAATGAAATATAATTACCATGAAGCACTTTCTCTTGAGAATCTATAATCTATATTGGTCATTCAAACATAGACAAATCAGGTTCGATTTCCAAATTTTACTAATTCAATACATGAAAAAAGGTCTAGGTTGTACTTTTTCAGTTGAGAAACATGGAACATATCATGGATTGAGGTCAATTGAGAAGGAAAATCTAAGTTGTATGCCACTTTACCAACCCTCTCAGAAATTTCAAAAGGTCTGACATACCTCGGAATTAAATTTCCTTACATAACCAAATGATTATGACCCAATTGAGGTGACACTTTTAGGAACACCTGGTCACCCATGAAAAACTTCAAAGATTGGCGCCTTTGATTGGTGTAAGATTTATGGAGAATATAGGTTGTCAAAAAAAACTTTTTAATCAATTTGACCTTCCCAGATATCTCTTACACTAAGCTTAGTCTTAGCAGTGAGGTCTCACCCACCTCATCCCAACACAAATGTGACTGACATGGCCAACCATAAAGTGCCTCAAAAGGATCCATTCAAATCAAAGATTTGTAACTATTGTTATATGAAAACTCAACCAATACCAAATGGTTATCCCATGATCCTCCAAAATCCAACACATGTTCCCAGAATATATCTTCCAAAATTTGATTTACCTGCTATGTCTGGTCATCCTTTTGATGATGGTATTTCATGCTCAATTTTACCTATGACCCCATTTTCTTATGAATGTCTTCTCAAAACTTATAGGTGAAATGGGGTTCCCTATTAGAAACTATTATCTATGGCACACCATGAATCCTCACAACCTCTTGAACATACAACTTTCCCAACTTTTCCACTTTCGTTGAATCTTTGGTCAGAAATAAATGGGATAATTTGGGAAAATGGTTGATCCTTACCGAAATAAAATTCTTTCCCCATTATGTGAGAGGCAATCCAACAATGAACTCTATGGAGATCGCATTTCACTTTCAGTTAGGAATAGGTAATGGTTATAGAAAACCTGAGGGCCTTTAGTTCTCTACATTCACATGATAACCTATATAACACCTTGATATGAATTCAACCACATTCCCTGGACACCAAAATTTCTGATGAACATCATAATACATCTTGGTATCACTAGGATGAATGCCCTCACTGAGTCTAGTGACTTCCTACATCATTACCTTTATCAGAGACAAAGGAACCACAGAGCAACCCTTGGAGTATATAACTCCCATGGGAGACAATTACTAATCAAAATGAATCTCCCCACCATGAAGAAACTACATAGCATGCTGACACAAATCATCACCAGGCTTCTCTTATTGAATCAATTCTAAAAGAGGAGTCAGCTGAACATTGTCCAAGAATACGCCTCCACTATGCTCCTTGGTCTCCAGGTGCATCTGAGAAAAGATCCCCATCAGAGTCCACTCATCACTAAAATATTTCAAATATGGTATTGGTGATTTTTTCTCAAAGAATCTACCACGGAATTTCATTTTATTAGGGTATACACGATATCAAAATTAAACACCTAGCAGTACACAACCCAGCGATGTTATCTTAGATTCAAATATTTTTTATAGAAAATGTAGGATAATCTCTTATGATCATAGTAAACTATAAAATTCTTCCTAAAAATATAATGATGTCATGTCTTGAGGGAATTCATCACCACTACTAACTCTGAGTCATGGGTTGGATAGTTCTTTTCATGAAGTCAGAGTTTTCAAGAACCATACACCACCACATGATCATTATATATCAATACACACCCAAGACCCATACCTGAGGCATCATAGTAAATCACATATCCCATCCTAGATTCTGGAAAGATCAACACAGGTTTTGTGTTCAACTGATTCTTAAGCTCCTCAAAGGACTCTTGGCATTATAGGATCCATTCAAACTCCACCCCCTTTCGGGTGAGTGTCATCATGGGTGAAGCAAGCCAAGAGACCGCATGTAGTAATCTAACAGCCCCAGAAATCTCCTGATCTCAAACACATTCTTCGGTTGTTCCCATGACATCACAACACTAATATTCTTAGTGTCTACTGAAACCCCTCATTCTGAAATCACATGGCCCAGAAATTTAACCTCCCTAATTTATAAGGTTAATTTAAAAAACTTATCATAGAGACGATGATCCAAAATATTTCCTATCATGATCCGAAAATGATGCTCATGATCCTTTTTAGATTCATAACAAACCAGGATGTGATCCATAAACACCATAATGAAGGGGTCAAGATACTGGTGGAATACCCTATTCATGAGAGTCATGAAGACCATTGGATCATTCATCAACTTGAAGGGTATGACCAAATACTCAAAATGGAAACATATTATTTGGAAAGCTGACTTCGGAACATCAGTCTCTCTAAATCTGACTTGGTGATAAATAGAACACAAGTTAATCTAATAAAACCACCTTGACCCTTTTAACTGATCAAAAAAACCATCAATTCGGGGAAAAGGATATTTTTTCCTTATGGTTACCTTATTCAACTTATGTTAATCAATGCATAACCAGATAGATCCATCTTTTTTAAAAAAGAACTGGGCAGGCCCAAGGAGAGACGCTTGGGCTAATGAATCATTCAGATTCCAAATCTTCCAGTTGTACCTTTAATTACCTCAATATAGCGGGGCATACAGTATGATGGAAGAGATATAGGTTGTGTTTCTGATGCCAAATATATAGAGAACCCTACATCCCACTTTGGATGAAATCCTAGAAAGTCCTTTGGAAATACCTCTAGGAACTCATCCACCATAGGAGGTAATCCACCATTAAGAAAAGCATCATTTTCCTCCAACATGATCGATGATAACTAAAAAATGAAATTTCCCAACTCTGAAAGTGGAGGTCCAGCATGACCCAACCGAGTATCCCATTCATCATGAATGATTTGGGTACTTCTATCAGGTTCCACAAATCTTGCTCATTGCCTATAACAATTGATGTGTTCCTAAAATCACACCATCTAATTTATACTTAGGATCACATAAAAAAGGTCCATTTCCAAAAACTAGAAGATCTCATTCTAGCTTAACCCCTGACATGGTGAGTCCACAAGATGGACACCTGAAACCTTGAACTTTCTTCTTAGCCAATGGCATTACTAAATCCATAGCATACAACATAATATCAGTTGGTTAACCTAGAGATTTCATAATATGGGAATACATAAATGAAATAGAAACACCAGTTTCAAAAAAAATAACTGGTAATGATGAAATAAAAATAGTACCTCAAACTATCACAGTTCCTCCATAAAATTCCACTAGTGCCTGATCCACTGCATGAAGCTGCCTAGTCTCATCCTGGGCCTAAGAACAACCACTAACCTAGAGATATTCCCTAAACTGACTCTACCCAGAAGATGATTTATCCCTACCACCATGACTACCAAACCAAGATCCCACTATCCTAGATGACTCTAACTGGGCTGAAATCCCTCTAAAATCCACAAATTCTACCCCACTCTAATAAGGACATGTCACTTTTGAAAAACTCTTCAAGTTTCCCATAGCTCCACATAAATGAAAAGGTATGGGAGGAGATGTGAATGCAGGTCGAATGTTCCCTACTTTCCCAGACTAATGGCACACAACTTACCCTGCTTCAGAATCCATAGACAAATATAGCCGGGAAGTATGGCTTGAGCTACTACCTCCCTTCTTCCTCTACTTTTCCTTCTTACTCTTATTTTCTAACGAATTGTCACTACCCATAACTAACATTGATCCATAGAAATCATGCTGGTTTTAAAATCAATATCTACCATCATCGTACGATCGACCACCTCATCACAAGTCTTTATTTTGAATAGGAAGACCAGAGATCAGATCTCTAGTCGCAACCCCCTTTCTTACCTTTGAACCTTCATTTTCTCATTAGAAAAGAGCTTGGGTGCATACCGAACTAGCTCAGTGAAGTGGTTAGAATACTCCATCACAATCTAATATCCATGCGTAAGATCTATAAACTTCTAGGACCTGGCATAGGCTAAAACCTTTGGAAAGTACTTCTCGTTAAAAATGATCTTGAAATATTTCCACCCCATATGCTCATGATTCCTAGCTTTCACCATTGAGTATCACCACTTCTGACAGGGAACATCCAACATGAACAAGGCACATTTAACCCTAAAAACATCAAGAGTATTGAGGAACTCAAATAGCTGCTCTATCTTCTCAAGCCATCCCTCTATTTCCTGAGGTTCAATGCTACCTCAGAAATAATGAGGATTGTTCTTGAGGAAATCCTGATATTTATCCTTTACAGGACCTGGTTCGAATTATCTAACATGAGTAGGACCAGAGCCTTCTCCTTTTCCCAAAGCTTGGACATCCTAGACCACAAATTACACTAGTCTCTGATCAATTGGTGAGAGGTAACTATCTCTAACCTCTTTCCATGGCTATATAGGAATTCCTTGGGGATGCATATTACTATAAAAGGAAATAAACATAAGGAAGACCATCAATACATCTATTATTAAATTTTTTAGCAACAAAAAGAAATATCAACATTCCATAAATCAAACATAACCAAAACCATCACACTAATAAGACCAAATGAACCAATACACCCCCACCTAGTGTCCATACATAGTATGAAACGGGTACATCTCGCATGGAGGAGAAGTCAAACAAAATCACAACATCCCATGGAAACTCAAGTCCAATCATAGGGTGTATTGTCCAGGCACACTACTTGCAATAAGAACCTCAAGCCATAAAAATCCTAGATATTATTTATCCAGACTCATCCTAAATATCATAAATCAAAATATCATTACCTATTCTGATACCTTTTTTTTTACAAACCAAGTCAGAGTTCCATCCATCCCAACACCCTACCCGATCTGTAGTATTGAATGAAGGTCGTTCTCGATCCCCACGGGCTGGAAACTAGTTCTTGGGTATCGAAAATGAAACTCGGGAATGATTTCACACATGTAAATAATCACAAATAACTGACTATAATAAATAAACCAAAAATGAACAATCATAACCAAATATGAAATAAAAAATTTCAGATTCAATGTTCACATCTTTAAACAAAAACCAAAATGGGAAACAATAAAAGGGTACAACCAAACTATCCCAAAACCTCCAAGTAACAAGAGGAGAATCTTCTTTAATCCACCACCACAACACCTACAAGGTAATACCACTAGCATCCTAAACCACCATCTATAAACATATTTCTTTTACCTATGTAAAACATAACCAAGTCTACTTAAACCTAAAAGAGTAAGTTGGGTGTGAGCCAAAGCCTAGTAGGATTCCACCCAATAAAATAGATTCCATGCTATAATCATTATAAGATAAATTAACAGTCAAGTTTTATAAAATAAAACTAGAAAAAAATTTATGGAAAATATTTTAAAGGAAATCATTTTTACTTTTAGAGTAACCAACCAAGTGCACCGTATGCTGAAGGTAAGATAAATGTCACAAAAGAGTAAAAATTTCATGGGATAAACCTATAGGAACTAGATAAAATGGGAAACTAAGTATATCTTATCTCGATAAAACATGGTATAGAAACCAAAACCAATAGTTTTCAAATGTACGATCTACTTGGAGGGAACTTCCCATGGGACTAGTAGTCTCCAATCATCATCAATATTTTGTTAGTGTTGTAATCATCAATCCCACTAGGTGAATCCATGCTATTCTACTTCTGAGTCATATAGCATACTAGTCATATTCCACCAACCTAGTTACCCAGATTTCCCTTAAAACTTAGTTTAAATTTCATGTGTCACAAGGATCGCAACAATTCACATACATGCATGCCAAAAAATATAAACACACTTGATAAACCACCATTTTCACAACTAAAACTGCTTTCAAATTTAAATTCACACTAAAACCATTCTAAAACATGTTTCTCACCACTTACACAATTTATTAAACATGTTGCATCATTTATAAATCACATTATAAGTTCACAATAAGGGTTCACACTTGAAATACACCCAATTTCATTTAGAAATACCAATTTAAATCCATACACATATCAAAACCCTTCAAAAAACCTTTCACACCACACACATAAATCATAGAACATATTTAAACACTCAAGAAAGCATATAAAAATCATCAAATGATGTTTAAGCATGGGACCACCTACCTCAACTGTAGAAATTTCCAAAATTCGGTGGAAAACCACAACCGCACCTCAAGAGAACCCTATAAAGGCAAGATCAACTATTAAGAAAAAATATCCAACCCTAAAAATGTCACCCAACCCACTGTAGATATGAAACCGAAAGGAAGGAGGGAGAAAACCCTAGAAGAGAGGAAGAATTCATGAGGGAAGAGGACTTACTTGAATAATTATGGAGCATCCCACAAAATACACAACCAAAATGAATCTCCAAGGGATGAATAGGGAGAGGGTGAGGCTCCTAGGGTGAAGAATCTCAAAGGAGGATGATTTTGGGGGTTTAGGGTTTAAAAGAGGGGGGATAAAAAAGTTAAAAATCCAATTTTTAATGACCTGAACAAGCCACATGGTTTTCCGACATGGTTTTACAAACTGTGCGGCAACCATGTGACCCTTACTATCCAATAAAGACAAGACACACAATTTAAAAACCATTTACTAACCAGGTGATAAGCCCCTATCCAAAAACACCATTTGGACACATGGTTACCTGGGAAAGGGAACACAGTTTTCCAAAACATGTGAGAACCATGTTTCACCTACTGTTTACCAAAATTTTACCATATTTCTCTAAAAACTCAAAAGAATCCTAAATGGAAAAATCTATACCAAAAAATAAATAGAAAAATACCTAAAAGTTAAATCATGGGTGTGACACATGAGGAGAACCTTGGAGCCTAAGGAAAATATTCTCCCAATTATTTTTTTTCCAGTTTTTTCATCTTCTTTAAGTCACCTCCAACATATGCAGGCCTTACCTTGTGTGAATTACTTCTAATCCACACAGGCCTTACCTTGCACAAGACACATTTGGCTCACCCAGCCTTCACCTGTGAGAGGCTCCTTTGAGCCCTCTTCCATGCCACCAATGGTAGTGAAGCTCCATCCTTAGGACTCCCATCTGATTGAGACCAAATAAAATCCTCCACCAAATCCTCTAAACTTTCAAATTCATGGTAATATACACACCAGTGTGTATCCCATTCAGTTGTTCATTCTTTCAGTCATATGTGTCTCATACTTGTCCTACCTGATGGGTAGGGTCATCGGGGTGAATATAGTAATGAATCCCCTCAGTCATGAGGACCCCATCCCTAGGGGTAGTTCCAGGAACCTCCTAGTATCAGACACAAAGGTTAGGAACTGGACCTTCCCTCATCATCTCAAGGATCAGGGACCTCTGATTCCATGCAGTAAGGGAGGGGATCAAACTTTATTTTCTATTTGACGGGGATTAGTGTCTTATCATCCTCTGTCCTCTAGAACCAAGAGTAGGGAATCCCTCTTGGAGTAAGACCCTGGACTTTCTTATGGGCCATATCCATATGGGTAGTCAGATGTGATTATCCTAGTTACGAAAATGGGAGGAGATAGGTATATCAAATCCCTTTCTTCTTCTCATATAGCTCTAATCTCTTCCACTAGTGGGAAAAGGATCATGTGGTTTTCTAGATATTCTTATTCATCTTGCTCCTCAAATCCAATCATAAATCATTTGGTATTAGAGGTTAAATGTGAATATAAAATCTACATGGTCAGATGTATGTCTTAGAAGAGAATATTTTTTTGAATCATCCTCTCATCTTCCTTCAGATGGCCTCCATAGGTGTGGGTCCTAAAATCCATGTATCCAACCACCATAGCATCCTCTTATATGGTGTAATCCCCCAAAACCATTCCTTGATCTTTAAAGGGTCCATATTCCCAATTAAGCAACATCCAAGAATCCTTTTATGTGTAAGTCCCAACCAAACCGTTAAATCATCATGATTCAAGAAACTCCTCATGAATCCAGACAACAATTCCTCTCATTCAGTATGATCCCCAACTAATTACTCTCAAAGGGAAACATTTCCTATGATATGAACCTTTAGATGCCCCCCATAAGCATGGGTCCCCACAACCAAACTACATGGGATTTTATTTCAATTAAAATGGGATACATAGAAATCCACCTTAAGATCAAAACACAACACCCCAAATGTACCCTAATTATCTTTGGGCCACATTCCTAGTAGGGTCATATCTAACCTAGGATTTTAAATTCCTTTCAGGTTCCTTGGGCCACCTCAGCAAAATTCCCACACCAAACTTTGACTATGCACCTTTCACCTAGACATCCTTTATGACAACCCTGCTTTTATTACAAACTTAAACATGATTTATTACATAAAACATAACTTGATACAAAAAAGAATATCGAGAGTTTTAGTGTCTTTGGGTATTAGGATAATTACATAAAAACATAAAACATGAAATACAACATCTTTATTGAAAACTTCCTTTACATGACCACTACATTCCCTCGTACTTAGCATTGCATGGGATAACCTGAGGACATGCATAAGAAAAGGGTGAGCTATAAAGCCCAGTAAGGTAATACACATGGAATAACATGAGGAGTAAAATACATGTTATTAATTAGGAATATCAATATAGCATAAAAGAAACATGAACATAAAGGCATAATAAAGCATGATAATCATAACATGGAAATGTGGCAACAACACTTAACATGGAATTAGCATGAGCCAAGGCTCATTGGACATGGAGCATGAGTAAATCCTCATTGCACATGAAGCACGAGTAAACCCTCTTTGCAATTGAATTAGCATGATTCAACACTCATTTCACATGACGTATCATGATACTATAC
This sequence comes from Viscum album, assembly GCA_963277665.1. Classification (NCBI taxonomy): domain Eukaryota; kingdom Viridiplantae; phylum Streptophyta; class Magnoliopsida; order Santalales; family Viscaceae; genus Viscum; species Viscum album. Next base: position 1,818,107,493 of record OY728155.1, read on the forward strand.
TTTACCCAATGCATTGGAGCGCTATAAGGGCGCACCCTTCTTAAACATTTCATTTCATGCATAAGTGTGCCACATGGATCATAAAACATGGATTCATAAAACATAATAATTTATTCCATGATAAAGGAATGTGGAATTCATACATGAAACTTTATAATAAATAAGTAAATGTGCATAAAGGTGAATACCCTTGATGGAGAAATGGGCATGGTATTCACTACATAATGGCATTGGCTTAGAAAATCGGTGTGATTTCAACAGCGTAACGGTGTGACATAAGAATTCATAAAAACGGTTGATGAGAGAGAAAGGGGTTAATCATCATATTTACATGTAATGGACAGTAAGTAGGTCATATATATACATGTCCCGACAATTGTAATGTAATTTAGATTCATGATACAAAAGTATTGATTGAATGTAAATGAGGAGAGAGAAGTTCCTTTCAGAATTTCGGTATAGTAACGGGTGTACATGGGAGGAATATAATGAGAGAGAAAGGGGTCTCCCATCATTCAAACAATAAGAGGGCAGTATGGGGGAGGTGCGAAACCATACCCCAACATTCATAATTGAAATTAAAAGGGCAATACAACTTAAAGAAAATTGACAAAAATGAGAAAGGAAGAAAAAACCCTTACTTGGAAGTGTGCTTCCAAAGGCTTGAGAGAGGATTGAGAGAGGCTTCTTGGGAGCTTAGGGAACCTTGGGAGGATTCTAGAGATAGTTGGGAAGAGGTTGGACGAACTCCAAAGTATTTTAGTGAGGAGGAAGTGGGAGATTGGGTGGGTTTATATAGTAAAGGTGAGGGAATTTTTTATTATTTAGGTTTGGGACCCCTTATATTAAATTAATCCAAACCACAAAACATCCCATGGTTTTTGGAAAAGGGAATAGGAAAAAAATATTTTATAAGTCCAAAGTCCGAACTTCTTAAAATATTAGAGTTTCTTATGTGGATGTGAGTCACACTCCCATGGAAATTAATTTAAAAAAGGCAAGGTGTTGAATAAGTCTTGAGGGGTCCATTATTTCTTTGAAAAGTAAGTCAAACAAACCCAAAATCACATTATTTTAATTATAAAACATATATTTTCCGAGCATAAAGATTATATTATTTTATTACATCACTATTGGGTCATTATGATGTCATAAAACACATTATATATTTAAATGGTATTTAATTTTTACCCAAAAATTTGACTGTCTCAGAAAATTATGAAAAATTCACCGTTGGATAATTTCGACGTCCTGATTCCAGAAATAACATTTATTTTATCTGAATAATTTTCTAAATATGTTAATTTTCACTTTTAAAATAAAACTGACATTTATCGAAAATTCACGGGTTTTGACAGAAATGGCTTTCAAACCATAATAAAAATTATAACTGCATTCATAAAATTATAAGATCCTTTATATTTAATAAAAATTAATTTAATAATATTATTATTATTTTATTAAAATATTATTTAATTCAAAAATCCCTTAATTTAATAAAATATATTTCTTAATTAAATAATAACTAAAAACACCATTTGTACTTTAAAAACTATTTACAATGTATCAAAAATGACTAGAAATTATATTCATTGTTATATAAAAAAATAATAATAAACATAGTACTACTTATTTGTTACATAACCCCTTAAAACCACCGCATAAGATCTAAGGGTAAGGTGTGCGATGGTGACACTCTTGGGGTGGCTCGGATAACATCGCTCGAGTGGTAATCTCTATCAACATCCACATTTCCCGTAGATAGTCACATTCGAGCTTGACATGATGAAGCTCAGCTTGGGCTTGGTCAAGGGTGAAGCCCAAAGACGCCACCTCTTTTCCGAGCTCCGAAAAATGGGCTTCTCATGGGGAAATTCTACTGGATGAGGCCATCCCTTCCTTTGTCTAAGTAAAATTGGATGTGTTAAAGCCCTATATTTATACTAATAATGTGATCACTGTTCAATGGCTATATTAGAAACGGTCAAAATTCTTAACATAAAATCAAAGAAGTTGACATTTTATAAAAACATTTTATATAAAGAGACATTTAATAAGATCAAGAGGGATTTTCCATTAATGAAACTTTGGGTTGTTACATCCTTGTCGCATGATGTTAAACTGTATGGTTTGGTCCTTGCCAGATGACCTTAAAAGTATGATGTGTCCCATTAAGTGGCACTGAACCATGTGGGTTCTAATTCATTTCACAAATATATGTTGGAATCCCATCTTTTGGGCCTTATCTCAACATCAAAAAAAAATTATCTATCCCTATACAATGATAAATTCTAAAGCATCCCACTGTGTGGCTTAAAACAAACATCATAATAATAAACAACCAAAGGATATATCACCCATATGAAAAGATACCATCTATGGATAACATCAAAAAACATATAGATTTCATTTTATATGAATAACCTTAGATAAATAAAAATTATTCTAAATCCATTCATGCTAACAATTGATTTTTAATTCAAGGGAAAACCATGTCATACTTGAGAATTAATGAAGGGTTATTGAATATTTCTTAAGTATTTAAGAGAGTCCCAAAGTAGGAAATAATTCCCCTAAAAAGGGTTTGAAGATCCCAAAAACCCATCTTTTCAACCAACGTGAGTCCCTAATTATCATTGAAACCATTTCCCAATGACCACCTACCTTAGGAAAGTAGGTTCATGAAATATCTTGAATAAGGGAACCATTGGGTGTTTTCGGATCCATGAACAAAAAATTTTAGAGGCCATTAAAATATATTAAACTCATTTTGAATTATTGTGTGACCATTCAAACCCCCACAATAATATCATCTATCAAAATATTCCAAACTATTTTTTATCATAAACATAAGCACAAAGGTAGTCAGTTTTCTTCAAAACCAGTTTCTGGTCCATCATCCGGAAAGCATTAGGTTTCTTACTATTTTTGTGTAAGGCCTATTCATACTAATAATAATTTTATAGAGGATTCTAACACTTGTCATTATTATGGAAAAACTTTCCATTTGAGGCATTTTTTAAGGATGTCCCAAGTCATTAGGGTTGGATCCACTCTCACCAAGGATTTACAGGTTCGTATGGATGGTTCCAAGGGTTGTGGGTCTTATACTTAGGATAAGGGGGAAATTTATGAAAAAATAAATATTGGGGTGAGGGGTCTAAGACTAAATATATTTATGTGGTGGATTTTTCATCAGAGTAATCTAAGTAGGTCTAGCTACTGTTAGAGGTACGAGGTTTATTTCATCTTATATAGTGATGGATTTGTTTGATACAGGTGCTACTCATTCTTTTATATCATCAAACTTAGTTAACATGTTGGGATTTCATTCAGAGCTTATGAAATTATTATTGTATCTTTATAAACCTTTGTTAAAGAGTTCTTAACAAGGTCTCAAGTGTCTAGAAAATTGAGTGATGATAATAGACCATGTGGTGGAGGTGGACTTCTTGGTGGTTAGTCTTAATATCTTTGACCTGATTATTGGAATGGATTGTATGATTAACATTAAGGCCCAAATTTATTGCCATCACCATTGATTTTAGTATTTATCTTCATATGGAATCACTCATGTCTTTCAAGGTGAGTGGGATTCTATTTCTGGGGGAGCGGTGCATGTTGTTCCTTATGATGGGGTGATCTCATGTCAATTTCCAAAAAGGTTCTAGATGTTTTTGACCCTTATTTGAGGATTCCACTTCCTTTTTTGGTGTTTTCATTCCCTAAGTTCTTTCCAAAGGATTTTTCTATTTAGCTACCATAGATAGAGGTTTATTTCACCATAGACCTTCTACCTAGTACGATTCCCATTTTGATGCAATCTTATCTTATAGCACCATTTTAGTTGGTAGAAATTAAGGTTAAACTTTTGGATCTTGAGACTGAGGGATTTATTCATCCTAGTGTGTCACTATGGGCTTCACCTACCCTCTTTTATAAGAAGGAAAATAGGAGCCTCATAATTTTTATTTATTATAAAAAGTTAAATCAAGTAACCATTATGAACAAATATTCCTTACCCGTGATTGATGATCTCTTTGATCATATTAAAGGGGGTCATTGGTTTACAAATATTTACCATTGGTCAGGGAACCACCAATTGAGATTCCATGAAGAAGATATACCTAAGAAAATGTTTAGGATCTAGTATGGGGATTTTGAGTTTCTAGTTATGTCATTAGATATCACTAACTCTCCTATGGTATTTATGGCATTTATGAACCAAGAATTTCATTAATTCTTGGACTATTTTGTTGTTGTATTCATGGATGATATTTCGGTTTACTACAATTCAGATTATGATCACATGGACCATTTGTATATCATTCTTAAAACCTTTAGGGAACATCACTTGTATGGTAATCTTTAAAAATGTGATTTTTGGATTCAAGAAGTAAATTTTTTGGGGAATTTTATATCTAAGAGGGGAATATCAGTGGATCCTGAAATGGTATAGGTAGTTATGTCCTATAAGTGACCCAAAATGTGTTTGAGATCTTACTCTTCTTAGGGTTAGATATTTATTATAGGTAGTTCATTCAGGAATTCTCCATTCTTATATCTCTAATGATAGATTTAACCTTTAAGGATGTAAATTTTGAGTGTAATGAAAATTTTGAGAGATATTTTGAGGAACTGGAGGTGATATTGACTTAGGCTCTAGTTTTGATTTTTCTAGGACTAGGTTTGGGTTATGATGTTTTCTACAATGCTTATGGAATGGGTTTGGGGAGTGTCCTCATTATAGGGTAAATAGGTAGTGGAATATAGATCTCTCTAGTTTCACCATAATTAGAAGAACTGCCCTACCCATGATCTTGAGTTGGTGTCAGTTATTCATGAACTCAAAACATGGATTCACTACCTCTTTGGGGATCTTTTATAGTATACTCATATCATAGAATCCTAAATTATATTTTCCATCAAAGGGATATGAACTTGTGAGAGTGACACTGGATTGAGTATCTTCAGACTTTTGGTTTTTATATTTCTTATACTCTAGGGAAAGGGAATTTTTTCATCAATGAATTGAGTAGAAAATTATCGACAAAAGCCTTTGAGGAATCAGTGAAAGAGTGGTATCTGATGATTTTGTTCTCTAAGATGTGCTTGGGAGTGGAAGAAGATGGTGGAAAAGTGATTTTGGATTTGGTAAAGCTTGAATCATTGTTTGGTGAGAGGTTTCATCTCAAGAAAGTACCTAAAATCGAGTTCCAGTGCTTTAGTGAAATTCTAAATGGTGGAGAGAACTCGGGTGAGTGGTCTCGATCTCCTAGCGGTGTTTTGTGTTTTTAAAGTAGTTTGGTTGTTCCTTTTTCTTTGAGGTTTGAGTTATTAGGTATTTTAAACCATTATTTTTTTCCATAAACCCTAGGAAAACCAAGATATATCATGACTTGATATGTCGGTATTGGTGGTTGGGGAGGAGGTGGTCGATTTCAGATTTTATATCACATTGTCTTACATGTCAAAGAATTAAAGCATAGAACTAGAAACCCATTGGTTTAATGAAACCATTTACCATTATGGTATGAAATTGGGATCATATTTCCATGTAATTCATAATTGGTTTACCACAAACTCTTAGTGAGGAGGATGTCAGTTGTGTGATCATTGATTGACTCATGAAATCAGTGAATTTTCTCCCTCTCAAGGATACGACCAAAGTAGAATATATTGGGGACTTTTATGTCAAATAGGTTGTGATATTTTGTGGTATTATCTCTATAATCATTTCCAATAGTGACCATAGGTTCACATCTAGGTTTTGTAAAGGTTTGTAAGAGGCGATGGGTTCCTAGTTGAAATTGAGCATGGATTATCATCCAAAATGGATAGAAATATGGAGTGTTCTATCCAGGTTCTTGAGGATATAATTTGGGAATATGTTCTTGATTTTGATGGTTCATCAGAAAAGAATTTTCCTATGGTCAATTTTTCCTATAAAAATATCTATCATTCCTCAATTGAGATGGTTCCCTTTTAGACTTTGTATGGGTGGCCATATAGATCTCCCTTATGTTGGGAAGAGTTGGGAGAGTAGTCCTTGGTTTGTCTGAGTATTATTTAGGAGATGATGAAAAGTGTGTATTTGATCTAGAGGATATTGGTCATGAACCATAGTTTGAGGGTGGTGATTAGGTTTTTACCATATTTTCAACTTGTTTGTGATGTCATCGGTTGGGTAGACATGGTAAGTTGGCACTGAGGTTTTTTGTCCCCTTTCAGATTGTGGAGCTTCTTGGAAAGGTAAAATATCGATTGTACATGCCTTCTTTTTTTACTTTGATTCATGATGTGTTTTATGTTTCCCAGTAGAGGATATATCAACCAGATTCTTCCCATGTTATTGAGTGGGAGGATTTTTATCTTGAGTCTGACACCATTGTGGTTGAGAAACCAGTTCAGATGATGGATTGTTGCGAGAAGGTACTATACAGTAAAATAATTCCATTGATTTGTGTAATGTGGAAGTACATACGGGATAGACACAATATTTAGGAGTGGGAGTCATTTATGAGGTGGTAGTGGCCTTCACTTTTCATGAGTCCAATATCTTAAGGACTTTTTAGGGACATAAATCTTATATGGTGGGAAGATTGAAACATTTTTTTACCTTCCATAAGGTACTTCTTGACTCTAGTATTTACTCCATTGTTTTTTGGGTATGTTTCAATCCCTATTGGGATGGACATCCTTTTGGGGGGTGACCTAAATTTCAGGGATGTATGTTTGTTTGAATTAATGGAGTTTGGTTATAAATGTGTTAAAGACTTTGGAGGGTGTTGGGAATTTTTGGGATATTCCTATAGGGGTATATATTTGTTACTTTCTATAGGTGATATTTACATCATAAAATTATGGATTATAGCATAAGTTTAGTTTTTGGTTCAATCCATGGAAACGATTTAGGTTGTAAAACCTTTTATGCCATAAAATGGTTGTATGTTGTAAAACCCATTATTACTACATAAAATCATCACTCAAGATAATTTAACCTAAGGTGAGGTTTTTTTTGGCATAAATTAATTAAGGTAAATTTATGGTGTAAGACTGATATTTACACCATAAATCCCTCATGACCGATGGGTTTTAATCACCCCTCACATAACTCCTTTATGTTTTCATAGTACATCCATCTCCCTTGATCCCTAGTTTCTCATACGCATTTTTGGGTCTTTCTCCCTACTTCAAATCACTTTTATTAGAGTGTTTGATTACCTATGTGGTAGGTTTTATTCCTTTGGGTATGAGCGGTATCCTTTCCCCTCATTTTTCTTGTTGATTTCGGCATGTAAATGGTGTCTTTGCTATGGTTTTTCTAAGGTCTAATAACCAAGATGTGATCTCAATCGATCCTTTTCATTTTTCCATCATAACTTTCCTTTTAGAGTATGATATTCTTGTTTACAATCATCGTGTAAAATTTTATTTGGTTTCCACTATTATAGATATCGTTGTATCTATAAAAGTGGTTCTAATTCATGAATTGCCTTATATTCTTGTCAATTCCTTTGGGTCATTCATTGAAATTGATTGATTTGAAATTGTAATGTCATTTTTTGAAACAGATACACATTTTTAAAGTTTTTTTCTTTAAAAATGGGTTTTCACACACCAAGTATTTTATTAAATGATTTAAAGGGTGGTTTTGGTTTTGAAATGGATTTTTACAGACATAGCACATTGGGTGACCTTGGATGCATCAGGAATAAACTTGTAACTCTTTGTGTGTGTAGTGCCACAAGTGGTTTTATGTTACTTTAGTGTGTGTAATTATACTATATTTTATATTTTTTTGATCCACATTATCCCTATATTGGGGATTTTCTTTCATATCTATCTCATATACCCATAGGTTAGAGCCCAAATGGCGTGCTTTGTATTTTATGAATTGTTTATCACATGATTCTATATTTCATGGTTATTTTATCATATTCTTATCTTATAATGTATTCATGGTTTATTAACTAATTTTTTAATATATTAATAGACTTTTTTAATATGCTATATTTTATGAAAATAAAATTAATGATTTAAAAAATTGTTTATTTTATGAAAATTCCTTATAAACTGGATTTGTTTTGAAGTTAGAACTGATGCATTCTTAATATTAGAATTTGTATAGATTTTTTGGGGGTATCCTACTAGGAATTGTGCTCACACCCTATTTTTTCCTTTAGGAATTTGTAGAATTTGTTTTGTTGGAATCAGGTAAATGGAAGGGCATTATGTAGTATGTTGGTTTCCCTTGTTGTCATCATCTTTATAGCGGGATGGTTTGGTGGTGACAGAGGGCCGCATAAGGACTTGTTTAGACTCATAATGTTTTATCTTATAGTTTGGACTATTTGGATTGACTTTGTATGTATCTTGGTTATGTTCTCTTTGTTCCACATTGTACCATGGTGGTTTTCCTTGTTCAGGTTTATTATAAAACATGTTGCTTCCAATCTTATTTTACCTCACCATGTGGAGAACTATCTTGGGTGACTTGTATAGTTTCTCCATGTTGGTTTATGAAACAATCCCTATAGTGTATTATATATTCCTCTTATATCAATATTTCAAGGTAGAATTCAGAGTTCATTATCTTTAAAGAATAAAATAGTTGTGATCAACCAAAAACAATTCCATCAATCAGGATCTGTCATGTTACAACCCAATGATTCTATGATGACATTCAGATATTATGGTGCATGTTTGAATCACTTCTAGATATATTTTACACTTGGATGTTTAGTGAAATGATGATACAACAAGATCTAGTTAACCAGGTCATCAACGAAAGTAGAATTACAAGTTGAGTTAATTATATATCTACTCATAAATTAATTATAATTTACAAGTGAAGACCCTCTTATTTTGGTTTAGGTAATTTAATATAGTCAAGTGATATATGGTTTTAATTGGACATGATATTTTGATCATGTGAAGAAATAATTACACTTAAATTAAGACTAAAAGATGAGTTTATCATACCTTAAAGGATACTTTTGTTGCACTCATAACCTTCAATAAGTAGTAGATCGATCACATTTTTAATTTTTAATTATTTATTATTCATTTATTGATATCATAAATTTACATTTTCTTTTAATTATATTTATTTTTTTTAATATTTGATAATTTTTGTCTCTTCTAGTTCTCTATTCTCGATAACATAAACATTAATCAGTTAATGATTAAAAATGAACAAGTATTCGATTCAAATCATTTGGAGGTTCCAAAGGCTATTCTTGGAAAAAACTAGAGTGAATGTCATGTACTACCTACATACATGCCATGTGTTTTTATTTTCATGTCCATATCTCATGATAAATTTAAATATATCCAAGGTAATTAGATATAAGATCCAAAAAAAATGGATCAGTGTGTGGATCCAGATAGAATGGAACATGGATTGAATAACTATACACCTTGTAACCACTATACATGATGTGTATTCCTTGTTTTATCACAGTTGAGAACATGAGGTATCCCATTGTCATGTGTATCAGATACATTCCATAGGGATGTATGAGTTGTGAAACTCCAAGGTCACATGTTTTGTAATTTTTAATACACGCTATATACCTAGAACTCATTCATGATAGGAAACACGAATAGACCTAAGGTGTGTGTTGCGAACATTAGTAGAAGGCATTACGCACCATGTACTATTGTACATTCCATGTAGTCTACTATAAATAGTTTTCCTAGTTTTTCATGGAGAGAAATTCAATATATAATTAAACCTATTCTCATGTGTTCCATTTTTCATTTATTTGAAATTACATTTCATGGATTAGGATTTATAATTATATATATTAAATCTCTTTCCATGTTAATATTTGGATAAGCGCACAATGTTTCCTCCTAGTATACTTGTGTACTTTTTCAGTTTTAAAATGAAATTAATTTTGTTTAAAATTATAGATGATGGTGAGTTAAGGATGCTTGGATAGAATTAAGATAAATTGAATAAATTGGATTAATTAATGGAGAATTATCTTAATTAAATAATGAATCATAGTAATTGATAATAATAATTAAAATGTATGCCTATTGTAAGTAGTTTGTGGATGATCATGAGATTAAACTAGCCCTTTATATGTTATTGGTTTCTTTTAATTTATTTTATTAAATGAAAATGATGGTATGTGTCTCATCCCCTCCCCCTTATTATGTAAGGGCTTGTGTCTCCATGGTTTCTTTTATATAAATCCCATTTATCCAATCAATTGGATCCCCTCACCTAATTGTGAGTAAAATATTATGTAAGGATGGAGCTTCCAGTTGTGAGGAGGTGGTTCGAGCCATGGATTTGAGTTTAAACCAATCGAGGAAATATATAAGAACAAAGTTGGAATGCTGCAACATGAAGCAAGTTATGGTTCATGGTGTGTTTTCCCCAACAGTTAAGGGTTAATTTATCATCCACTGGATAAACTAACCATTAAATAATGTCATGATCATGCCACTTATATTTTATTTCTATTAGTTGCAAGGTTAATTATTTATGTTTGTGAATATTGCCCCATCACCTAATAAATGAATTAACAAGTATGTAATATTGAATAAAATATGAATGGATTATGAGTAAATATTTTATCACACATGGTTAATCACTTGAGTAAAATACATAAAATATTAAAAAAACATGTGAAATGATAAAATGGACTTTTATGAAAAAAGATAAAAAAACCCCTCAAACTAAAATATTAAGTCCACATAGCCTTACACTACTTAAGTTAGAAATTATCACATATTTCAAAGTGCTTGACCAACCCAAGTTGGGGTGCTTTCAATTAGTATGGAACATTTAGATTAAAGTTTTGGGTTTACTTAACTTAGTTTATATCAAGTGTCGACTTCCCAAGTAGGATTTGGTGTAACTGAGAGGAAAATGTTGAGGAAATATTAAAAACGAGACTTCTAGATTGGTGATTCCACTCAATGGATCAAGAAACTATGAGTTAATGTAGTTGGAAATTTATCTATACCTAAATCCCTTCAAATATCTTTTCATAACCAACTATGGTTCATGAGAAGGTGAATATGTATCCTTTCCACTAGAATATCTAAGTGATAAGATATTATGAACCGAATGTAAGGGTTATTGGGTTTCGAAAAATATTGTACGATTATTGGAATTTAATTAAACTTTAAATTTATTAATTTGTTTTTCAATCAAAACAAGTACAAATTATCTAGTGTTAATTTGTATAAAATGAAAATAAAAATACTTTGAAAATATCACTATGATCCATACTTGAGAAAGATAACCTTCTCACTGGAATAGATTTCCATGAATGGTATAGGTGTTTTCACGTTATACTACACCGTGAATGTAAATTATATGTGTTGGAACCCCAACTTCCTGAGTTCATTTCCAATTAGAATAATGAGGAATAATTATCTCTCTATATGAAGCATATAAAATATGTTATGGATATAAAAAAATTTAGGCTATCCTCCATGTCCAATTAGCTTCTGAAGCAATACAAGGATATGGATGTGCATAGCATTGTTTCTCACATTACGGATATCTATAAAGATAAGGAAAGATTAGATAGATATGAGATATATAATGAATTTTTCACATTGAATATTGGAGATTCAGTACCAACTGAGTCTCATTTAGTCAATATGATTTGCAAAATTTATCACCTAGAAATCTTGGGTTTTAATATCCCTGATGAGCTGTGCACAGATATCATTTTGTCCTCACTACCCAAAAACCTCTCTAGTTTTTTTGTGAATTATAATATGATCAATAGTGATAAGACACTTTCAAAACTTATTACACTTATTCATCAATTTTATAAATACATATGGTGTCAAAACCCCTTTATCCTTATGGTGAATAAGAAGAGGAAGAAAAAGTTAAAGGTGTTAAATACTTGTTCTAAGTCTATGGATATGAAGAACCATCCTTAAAATAAGAAGAATATATAGAGGAAAGTAAAGGAACAAGATACAGTATGTTTTTCATGTGGAAATAAGGGACAGTGGATAGAGTGATCCAAGCCTTTTACATATAACTATTCATTATTTTTAGCATAATTAATCATCAGAGTACAATCCAAGGATCGTTAAGTCTAGTGTCTTGGAAGACTATGTACATATAACATAAAATATGGGACAAAAAAAATTCTTTATTTAATAACCATAAAGAGATTCTAACTTCCTTTGAGCTCTTACATCTTCATAGGTTACCCTGGGGAACACATGAACAAAGGGGATGAGCTAAGAAGCCCAGTAAAGGAATGAACAAAAGGATACATCTCAAGCACATGAGTTAGGAGGCATGACATAATGATATCCAAAGCATGAAACTTATAAAAATGTTTAATATAATCATGGGATATTATAAACATGGAATAATATAAATGTGGCAGAATCATAAATCATATCTTTAGTACAGGTCAAGGCTAACTGCCAATCCCATTTCCCATTTCAGTATGGGTCAAGGCTAACCACCAATCCTGTTTCACATCGCATCTCATGAGACTTATCCTTACCCAATGCATTGGAGCACTATCCGGGTGCACCCATCTCAACATATTCATGAATATTCTTTCCACATAAATAATCTTGCCACATAAATAATCATACATAATCAACCATACATAAACATAAGGTTACCCATGGAAAGAATTGGGTACCATAATCATGACATAAAACATATCCAATGGGCGTATCACGAAAGTGTCCATGAAAGGAAAGGATTAGAATATACATGGAAATTAATAGGTCAAAATAGGAATATAACATGTTAAGTGGTGTAAAATATAAGTTACAACATATAAAAAAATTTATTTTAGAAACATTAGCATTAAAACATTTTTGTGCGGTTTTAAGGAAAACAATCTAGAGCATTTCAAATAGAAAAGAAGAAATTATTTTATATAAAACCAGACTTGAAAAAAGAAGGTTTTAATAATAAAAATACTTATTTTATAAATAAAATTGTTTTTTAAAACATAGGATAGAGTTCACTTGAAATTTTGGGTAAAAATTTGGGAAGTCCCCTTAAAACAGGTTGGCTTATCGGAAAGTTCTAAGGAAGGAATCTTTCAAAATCATGTATATCCCCAGAAGAATGTGATTAAAGGTTATTGATATAAGAATATTTTACAACTAACCAGAATTCATAATAATCACATATATAGATAAGATAACACCATTTTGAAATAAAGATAAGGCAACCCGAAAGAACAAAGAAGGTTCGGGTAGAAACCGTTACGATTCTATCGGCATGGTGTCAGGTGTGACCAGGAGGGATTGATGAGAGATAAAAGGGTTTTCTCATCACTTATAAATCCATAAGGAAGTATGGGGGAGGTTATTAAACATACCTCATCATTTTATAGTACACATATAAAGGAATATTATAGAGGACAATCTTGATTAAGAGAGAAAAGGAGAGGATCTATTACCTCAAATCGGGTGGTGTTCTCCACTTGTTATTAATGACCTGAATAAACAAATTAGGATTATTAATTCATAATTCCAGAACCTATTATATATGTAATTGATTTATTATAACCCTTTTTAGTTAATTCAAATCCTTTTTGATTAGTTATAAGGTTTGATTTCATTGTTCGGGCTCGTTTGTTTACTTGGCTTTAAAAGATCGGTTCACTTATATTCAAGTTTGTATTATATGCAAGATGAAAGTGGTTGTATAGAATTGAAGTTAAATTATTTAGTTCATATCCAGTATATTACATGGTTTTAATTTTAATTATGTTACTTAGAGTGATGTTGAATTATTACATATATAACCTTAGTGATAACTGTTTTTGTTATTCGGTGGGTTTGATTACAAAGAATGTGTTTTTCATTATAACTTAATTCCATTTTTACCAAAAGATTACAGAACCAAAAATAGGATATATTAAATATATAATAATATGGTTCAACAATAACACAAATGGTTTCATGAGCATAATTAAAGATAATAATAGAAATTGATAAACTGTTGTCCTTGAATGTGCTAAATTAGCACATCTCAAACGGTGCTTTCATTTCATTCAAATAAAAGGGTGGGGAAAGGAGAGAAGATAATGAAATATACCACTAGAATGAATAAATTTCAGTACATATATGCTACTAGATTTATCATACTATTATGGTGAAGGGAGGTGAGGAAATAAATTAAAAAGAAAATAACTTAAAAGAAAAGAAGAAATTTGGGAAGAGGAATTTACCCCTTGAGACTTCCTCATTTAAGAACCTCTTAAGGGGAGAGGTTTTAGTATTTTGAGGAGTATGAGAGATTTTGGACGTGGGGGAGAACCTTGGGAAGAGGTTTGGGCAGAATTTATAGAAGGCTTAGATCTTGAGAGGAGTGGAGAGAAGAGGGAGTGAAGGGGGGGTTTTATAGTGGAGGAGAGGAGGGATTTCATTATATTATAATCCTTAATTTATTATTTCTTCAAAAGAAAAGGAATAGTAATTATTCCATGACCAAGAATAGTAAATGGGTCATGTGAATTCTAACCAAGTGGGCTTACATCAGCATATCATCATCGATGACTCAATTAATCCATTAATTAGCATTTATTGTAAATTATCGGATTCTACTATTCATCAAAAATTCAAGTATTTCAGAAAAATCCCAAAAATCCACCCTAACCTTTTTTCTATGTGTAGAATCCAAAAATGAAGTCCATTTTCAGAAATAATTTTCTAAGTATGATTATTTTAATATTTAATTAAAATAATAATTTATTATCAAAACTAGTTTTAAAACATTCATTAACTCATTCTAAAATATAGGTATATCGTACTTCTAACATGAATATTATTTTTATACCACCATAGGTGAGGTTACTATTCATTAGGGTATATCACTATTCATAAGGGTATGTTACTATTCATTAGAGTAGGTTACTATTCATCAAAAATTATTTTTGTTTTATTAGACTCCAAAAAAACATCTTGAACATAGCCGTGTATGCCGGATTTTTGAAATTCCAAACACATAAGTGACAAACTTATGTTTAAAGGTCACTTATCACTTAGTAGTTCATTATGTTGTGCTTTCATGTGATTTTATGACATAGATATAAGAAGATAATTTCCATTGAAAAACTTTGGGTCATTACATTCTTCCCCCCTTATGAAATTTCACCCTCGAAATTTCATTTTACATACTAAGACAAAAATAGGTGCGGGTACTTTTCCTTCATTGCTTCCTCCAATTCCCATGTTGCTTCCTCAAACTTATGGTTACTCCACAACACTTTGACAAGATGGGTTGTCTTGTTGCGTAGAACCTTATCTCTTAGATACAGAATCTTTACTGGTTGCTCCTCATAGGAGAGATCATCTTCCAGTTGCACCACCTCTGAGTTTAGTACATGTGAGGGATCAGGTATGTACTTCCTCAAGAGTGATACGTGGAAAAAATCATGAACTTGAGCCATATTTGGTGGAATTTCAAGCCGATAGGACATGGCTCCTATGCGGTCAAGGATCTCAAAGGGGCCAATATACCTTGGGTTTAGCTTCACTTTCTTCCTGAATCGCATGACTCTCTTCCATGGAGATATTCAAAAGAAGACTTTATCTCCAATGTTGAACTACAAGTCCCTTCGATGGTTGTCATCATAGCTCTTTTTCCAACTTTGAGAAGCTTTGATGTGTTTCTGGATGACTTGAACCTTCTTTGTCATCTCTTGAACAAGATCGGGTCCAAGTAGCTTTGTTTCTACAACTTCATCCCAATAGGTTGGAGTTATACATCGCTTTCCATACAGAGCTTCATATGGAGCCATCTGAATACTTGAGTGGAAGAGATTATTGTATGAGAAATCAATCAATGATAGATGTTGATCCCATCCACCTTTGAATTCTAGAGAGCAGGATCTAAGCATATCTTTAAGCGTCTGGATAGTTCTTTCAAACTTGCCATCAATTTGGGGGTGATAGGTCATGCTGAAATTTAATTCAGTACTCAAAGAATCTTGAAGGATCCTCCAGAATTTAGATGTGAACCTTGGATCACGGTCAGAGACAATTAAGAGTGGAACACCATGCAGTCTCACCACTTCCTTCACATATAACTTTGAAAGTTTTTCAAGTGAGAGATCTTCCCGAATAATGATGAAATGGGATGTCTTGGTGAGTCGGTCAACCATAACCCATATTGCATTATTTCCCTTCAACGTCTTTGGGAGACCCATGACAAAGTCCATAGTAACATTTTCCCATTTCCACATGGGTATAGTCAATGGCTACATCATACCTTTGGACTTTTGTCTTTCAGCTTTAACTTGCTGACATACAAAGAACCTTGATATATATTTCGCAATCTCCTTCTACATGTTATCCCACCAGAAGTGTTCTCAGAGATCACAGTACATTTTGGTACTCCCAGGATGGATAGAGATGGTCGAGCTATGTGCATCATTCAATAGCTCCTTCTTTATCTCTGGATCATATGGTACACATAATCGTGTCCCAAATCTTACAACTCCTTCCTCATCAATTTTGAAATCAGAGGATTTCCCATTTTTAACATCTTCAACCCTTTTCTGAATTTCCACATCCTTTCATTGAGTAACCTTTATTTTCTCCATGAGGGATGGTTGAGAAATAATTTGATAAAGGATTGATGATGTTCCTCTATTAATGATTCCCATGTCTATCCTTCGCAAATCTAAGAAGATCGGATCATTTTCAATTCTTATCATTGATAAAGATGCAGGATCTTTTCTACTTAGAGCATACGCCACCTTTTTTGCCTTACTGGGATGGTAGTGGATTGAGCAGTCATAATCCTTGATGAGCTCTATCGATCTTTGTTGTCACATATTAAGATCTTTCTCTATGAATATATATATTTGAGACTCTTGTGGTCAGTATATATCTCACATTTTTCCCCATATAGATAATGTCGCCAGATTTTCAATGCAAAGATCACAGCCACCAACTCCATATCATGCATGGGACAGTTTTTCTCATGGATTTTTAGCTTCCTTGAGGCGTAGGCTATCACTTTATCATTTTTAATTAGCACACATCCTAAGCCTTTCTTAGAAGCATCACTATACACCACAAAAAGTTCTCCACTTGAAGGTAGTGTGAGTATCGGCGCAGTGATAAGCCTCTTTTTCAACTCCTTGAAACAGTCTTCACATTCCTGTGTCCAGATGAACTTTACTCCCTTCCATGTCAGCTTGTTCATTGGGTTTGACAATCATGAAAAGTTCTTCACGAATCTTCAATAATACCTAGATAAACCTAAAAATCTGTGGATCTCTGTTACATAAGTTGGCCTCAGCCACTCTTCAATTGCCTTCATCTTGGAAGGGTCCATATATATATCATTCCTAGTGATAACATGCCCCAAGAATGATACTTCCTCCATCCAGAACTCACATTTACTGTACTTGGCATACAAATTATCCCTTCACAAAGTCTTTAACATAGTTTCTAAATGCTCCTTATGTTCCTGCTTGCTCTTAGAGTATATCAGAATATCATCAATAAAGACCACCACAAATTTGTCGAGGTAATATCTAAAGACTCTATTCATTAAATCCATGAAAATTGATGGAGAATTAGTGAGTCTGAAGGGCATCACTATGAACTCATAGTGTCCATACCTAGTTCTAAAGGCAGTCTTGGGAATATCTTCCTTCTTCACCTTTAGTTAGTGATATCCTGACCGAAGGTCCACCTTAGAGAAAAAACTGGCCCCACGAAGTTGATCGAACAAGTCATCTATCCATGGAAGGGGATACCTGTTCTTTATAGTGATTTTATTGAGATCATGATAATCAATGAAAAGGCGCATTGATCCATCCTTCTTCTTGATGAAGAGGACTGTAGCACCCCATGGTGAATCACTCAGTCATATAAAACCCTTCTTCATATTCTCTTGTAACTACTTATTCAGCTCTTCTACCTCTACGGTGGCCATTATGTAAGGTGTCTTTGAGATTATCAGAGATCCAGGGATAATTTCAATTGAGAGCTCAACCTATCGGTCAGGGGAAAGACCAGGCAACTCTTTAGGGAATACATCAGTGTAATCCCTCACGATGGGAATGTCTTCAACCATGATTCTCTCCTTCATCTCAATCATTTTATCTAGATATGCATGCTCATAAGGCAGCAATATCCACACTTACGATGATGATTCCAAAGGAGATTCATATTCCTCCTTGCACTTGAAAAGAATCAGATGATGCTTCGGGATGTGAAGAGTGATCTCCCTTTCCCGTCAGTTGATATTGTCTTTGTATAAAGACAACCAATCCATGCCTAAGATAGAGTCAAACTATACCAATGGAAGTATGACAATATTTTCTGGGAGGTTCAGTCCACAAACGTTAACTGTGGAGGAGTTATAAACCATGGACGCAACAATTTCCCCATTTTCTGTTCTCACAGGTAACTTTTCCTCCATATTTTGAGGTGGTGTTTGAATAGTTCTACAAAACTTTCAAGATATGAAAGAATGTGTAGAACTAGAATCAAATAGTATGTTCACTATTCTTGAATGAATAACTAGCGTACCTATCACCACATAGTTTTTCGGCTCAACCTCAGCATTAGTGATAGCATAAGCCCTTCCTTTTTCCTTGGAGGTTGTTGCTGATTGCCTCCGACAACCCTCGGCTTAGGTCAATTGTTCGCATAATGCCCAAGCTCCTTGCAGTAAAAACACTACACTGCAGGCTGAGTGTTGATCTAAAACTTCCATTCTTCTTGAACATTAGTGGGATTTTTCATATCCCTTCAGCAGTTCTTGGCCATATGACCAAACTTTATGGATTTTAAGCAATTCCTGGATCCCTTAAGACAGTCACCAATATGCTTCTTCCCACAATTATAGAAAAGGGGAAAGTGAGGCTTCTTTCCATAATGGGATTTGTTTGATGAACCACCCATGTTGTTCTCCATTTTCCGCTTCTTGTCACTAGGCCCATGAGACCACTGAGAGTCTTCAATATCCATTTCAACCTTGAGGGCACAATGGACAATCTCTTCATAGTTGTCGAAGTCTCGAATTTCCAACACTTTTCATAGACACAGCTTTAGTCCGCTAAAGAAGCGATCCACCTTTCTTTCAGTGTTCATGACAGAGCCAGAGGTGTACCTTACAAGCCTTGTAAAGTTCACTTCATATGCCCCAATGGACTCATCTTCCTTCTGCTTGAGTCCAAGGAACTCTCTTTCCATATTGAGATGGAGGGTTCGAGGAAAATATTTGTTGAAAACATCCTCTTGAATTCCTCCCAATCTATGGAATCAATTTCCTCTTCGGAATTCGTATTCTTGATCAGTTTCCACCACTGATCATCTTCCCCATCAAAACGATAGACTGCCAGTACAACTTTCTCTTCTTCTGAGCATTGGAGGACATAGAAAATCTTTTCAATTGAGTTAATCCATTGTTCTACGAGGAGGGGATTAGAATACCCGCTAAACATGGTAGGCCTTTGTTGCATGAAGGATTCTATGGAAACTTGCTCTTTACTTGAAGGAGGGGGACATTCCACCTGATTCAAGTTATTATTCATAACTCGAGCCAGCTGAGCAAGTACTTCCATGAAGTTTTGAGCACCCGCTTTTATCACATCAAACATGTCATTAGGGAAATCATTACATTGCCTATCACATTGGTTGTTGGAACGTGTTCTTCTATTTCCCTCCGTTAACTAAGAAAAAGAATATATAATTAGAGGTCTTGAATACTTAGCTATTGAGCATAAAAAGGAAACTTTGAACATTAAAGGATAAACTTATAAAGAATAAGTATATCATATCTTGTGATTCCTTAGGTTTATAACTAGGCTATCCTTGATCTATTTCTTAACTTATATTCTTATAGTCTTTTTTTGTCCCTTAATAATGGTTTGTACTAAACTCGTCAATCTACCAAAGCATATCCCCTGGGAGTGTCGTAACCAAGAGTGCAGCAAGGACCATTGTCTTGCACCATTTCCCATTCGAGTCTAGCTCAAAGCGGTGCTTTCGGGTTTTACCCCTAGATACATTTGTGCCAGAGCCGCCTCTACCTGCTCGTATCCAGAAAGGTATGTATTTTCTTGATAAACCACTTACTCTATACTCACCAAAATTTAGGACTATTTCCTTATACTTAGTCTCATCCTTAAGGTTCTCACTAAGGTTCTCTATTCCTAATATCCAAAAATAACTAGACCATCCTCTGATACCAACTATAGCGACCCAAGAATTTTACATATAACATTTAATTATTTTAAGCATAATTAATCATCAGAGTACAATCCAAGGATCGTTAAGTCTGGTGTCTTGGAAGACTAGGTAAATATAACATAACAAATGGGACAAAAAAACTTCTTTATTTAATCTCCATAAAGAGATTCTAACTTCTTTTGAGCTCTTACATCTGTATAGGGTACCCAGAGGAACACATGAACAAAGGGGATGAGCTAAAAATCCCAGTAAAGGAATGAAGATAAGGATACATCTCAAGCACATGAGTTAGGAGGCATGACATAATGATATCCAAATCATGAAAATTATAAAATCATTTAATATAAGCATGGGATCTTATAAAAATGGAATCATATAAATGTTGCAGAATCATAAATCATATCTTTAGTACAGGTCAAGCCTAACCGCCAATCCCATTTCCCATTTCAGTACGGGTCAAGGCTAACTGCCAATCCCGTTTCACATCACATATCATGAGACTTATCCTTACCCAATGCATTGAAGCGCTATATGGGCGCACCCATATCAACATATTCATGAATATTCTTGCCACATAAATAATATTTCCACATAAATAATCATACATAATCAACCATACATAAACATAAGGTTACCCATGGAAAGAATTGGGTACCACAATCATGACATAAAACATATCAAATGGGCATATCACGAAAGTGTCCATGAAATGAAGAGATTAGAACATACATGGACATTAATAGGGTAAATTAGACATATAAAATGGTAAGTGGTGTCAAATATAAGTGAAAACATATAAAAAAGTGTATTTTATAAACATTAGCATTAAAACCTTTTTGTGCGGTTTTAAGGAAATCACTCTAGAGATTTTCAAATAGAAAAGAGGATATTCTTTTATATAAAACCAGAATAGAACCAAGAAGTTTTTTATAATAAAAATACTGATTTTATAAATAAAATTGTGTTTTAAAACATAGGATAGAGTGAAATTGAAATTTTGGGTAAAATTTTGGGAAGTCCCCTTAAAACAGGTTGGCTTATCGGAGAGTTCTAAGGAAGGAATCTTTCAAAATCATGTATATCCACGAAAGAATGAGATGAAAGGGTATTGATATAAGAATATTTTAAAAATAACCATAAGTCATAAGACTCACATAGATATATAAGATAACACCATTTTGAAAGAAATATAAGGCAACCCGAAAGAACAAAGAAGGTTCGGGTAGAATCTGTTACGATTCTATCGGCATGGTGTCGGGTGTGACAATGAGGGATTTTTGAGAGAGAAAAGGGGTTTATCATCAATTATAAATCCAGAAGGAAGTATGGGGGAGGTTCTTAAACATAACCCATCATTTTATAGTACACATATAAAGGCATAGTATTGAGGACAATTTTGATTAAGAGAGAAAAGGAGAGGATCCCTTACCTCAAATCTGGTGGTGTTCTCCACTTGTTATTAATGACCTGAATAAAAAAATTAGTATTATTTATTCATAAGTCCATAACCACTTATATATGTAATTTATTTATTATAACCCTTTTTAGTTCATTAAAATCCTTTTTGATTAGTTATAAGGTTCAATTTCATTGTTCGGGCTCGTTTGTTTACTTGGCTTTAAAAGATCAGTTCACTTATATTCAAGTTTGGAATATATGAAAGATGAAAGTGGTTGTCCAGAATTGAAGTTAAATTATTTATTTCATATCCATTATATTACATGGTTTTAATTTTAATTAGGTTACTTAGAGTGATGTTGAATTATTACATATATAACCTTAGTGATAACTTTTTTTGTTATTCGGTGGGTTTGATTATAAAGAATGTGTTTTTCATTATAAATTAATTCCATTTGTACCAAAAGATTACAGAACCAAAAATAGGATATATTAAATATATAATAATCTTGTTCAACCATAACAAAAATTCTTTCATGACCAGAATTAAATATAATAATAGAAATTGATAAATTGTTGTCCTTGAATGTGCTAAATTAGCACATCTCGAACGGTGCTTTCATTTCTTTCAAATAAAAGGGTGGGGAAAGTAGAGAAGATAATGAAATATACCACTAGAATGAAGACATTCCAGTACATTTATGCTACTGGATTTATCATACTATTATGGTGAAGGGAGGTTAGGAAAGAAATTAAAAGGAAAAGAACTTAAAAGAAAAGAAGAAATTTGGGAAGAGGAATTTACCTCTTGAGACTTCCTCCTTTGAGAACCTCTTAAGGGGAGAGGTTTTAGTATTTTTAGGAGGATGAGAGCTTGTGGAAGTGGGGAAGGAACTTGGGGAGAGGTTTGGGTAGAATTTAGAGAAGTCTTGGAGCTTGAGAGGAGTGGAGAGAAGAGGGAGTGAAAGGGGTTTTTATAGTGGAGGAGAGGAGGGATTTCATGATATTATAATACTTAATTTATTATTTCTTCACAAGAAAAAGAATAGTAAGTATTCCATGACCAAGAATAGTAAATGGGTCATGTGAATTCTAAACAAGTGGGATTACATCATCAGAGTATCATTGATGAATTAATTAATTCATTAATTGGCATTTATTATAAATTATCGGATTCTACTATTCATCAAAAATTCAAGTATTTCAGAAAAATATCAAAAATCCACCCTAACCATTTTTCGACGTGTAGAATCCAAAAATGAATTCAATTTTTCAAAAATAATTTTCTAAATATTATTATTTTAATATTTAATTAAAATAATAATTTATTATCAAAACCAGTTTTAAAACATTCATTAACTGATTCTAAAATATAGGTATATCGTACTTCCAACTTGAATATTATTTTTATACCACCATAGGTGAGGTTAATATTCATTATGATATATCACTATTCATAAGGGTATGTTACTATTCATTAGGTTAGGTTTATATTCACCAAAATTTATTTTTGTTTTATTAGACTCACAAAAACATCTTGAACACAACCGTGTATGTCGGACTTTCAAAATTCCAAACACAGAAGTGACAAACTTATGTTTAAAGGTCACTTATCACTTAGTAGTTCATTATGGTGTGCTTTAATGTGATTTTAGGACATAAATATAAGAAGGTAATTTCCATTGAAAAACGTTGGTTCGTTACACTGGAAGAGGAATTTAACCCAACCAAATAAGTAAGGGTGAGCTTCAGGTGTGTTCTTTATTGAGTGTAATCTTTCCATATCTAAGATTTGGGTATTAGATAATGTGTATGGTGCTCACATTTGTATCCAAATATATGAACCAAGTAAATTTATAAATATTACCATAGATGAGGTGGATCTATAGGCTTCTAATAGAGCGGGGTCAAATGCTCTAACCATTAGAGACTACCATCTCACATTTATGATAGGAATTTTTTTGGTTTTAAAGAAATATTATTATGTTCCTATTGTTACCAAGAACATTATTTATTTTTCTTGGATATGTATGGATTCATTTTCATATTTGGAAATCAGGTTTTCTTATTTTCTAAAGATAAAATATGTTATGGTATGAAATAATTAAATAATGTTGTTTATGTATTAAGTTATGAAAACCAAATATTGGAAATTGATAATGAAACAAACACGTGCAACTCATATAACACCCAAATATGTAATCATCTTCTTGGTCATATAAATGATAAGTTTTTGAAAAATCTCTATCAAGATGGTTAATTAGACTCTTTTAAACTTAATACACTTCAAAGATTCCATGATTATTTACAATATAATATAACCAAACCAATATCCGTTGTTCATGGTGAAAGGGCTATATAACTTTTAAATTTGGTACAAAATGATGTGTGTGGACCATTTCAAGTAGATTATAGAATTTTATTCTCATAATTTATTACTTTTATCGATGACTTGAGTATGTATGGTAATATATACTTAATGAGGAATAAGTATGAATCCTTTCAGAAGTTCAAAGAGTTCAGTAATGAGGTTGAGAATCAAATTGGTAATAAGATAAAGAAACTTCAATCAAATCGAGATGTTGAATATATTAAACAATAATTTATCAAATTTCTATAGGATTAGGGTATTTTGTCTCAAATCACTCCAAATTATAGACTGCAGTGAACTTGTATTAGTGAAAGGAGGAACCATGCCTTGTTGGACACGGTAATGTCACTAATTAGTCATGCAATCCTACCATTATCCCTTTGGGGATATGCATTACATGAGGAAATATAGTTACTAAATTGAGTACTAACTAAATCATAAAATGATATTCCTTTTAAGTTATGTAATGTAAAGAAACATGTTTTTTCACATGTTTATAAATGGGTTTTTGATACATTTTTTAAGGCTAGATCAAGCAAAAAATAATCACCCCAAGGCATGAAGTGTACATTTAAAGGTTACCCCAAGGAAACAAGGTGATACTATCTATAAAATACTTCAAATAAGAAAGTAATTATTATAAGATTGGTTGTTTTTATTGATAGGTATAACATACTCAAGGATGATAGTGGGAGAAATATTGAATTTGATGAATTTGATGCTTAAGACACAAAAGAGTTGGTACAAGAAATAATTCCACAAGTCTCTCTGGAAGAATTTTTTTCAGAAACACAAGTGTTTCATAATATTACTATATAGGTGATAAAACAATAGAGATATGGTTTTCTAGTCAATGATTATGGTCACTCATTATTGGTTAAAAATGATGATCCTACCACCTACAAAGAGTTATTATGCAGCTCAAAAGATGCAAGGTTTCAAGAAGCTATGAATTCTGAGATAGATTCCATGTATCAAAACTATGTTTGGGTTCTAATTGATCCACCATTTTATGTAAATCATATTGGGTGTAAATGGGTATTCAAGATAAATATGGAAATGGAAGGTAAATAAAATACATATAAAGCATGGATAGTGCTTAAAGTGTTTATAAAATGTTAATTAATTACCTATGATCAAACCTTTTCTCCAATTTCCATGTTTAAATCCATCTGAATTTTTTTTTCCATATCATCTTACCATGACTATGAGATTTTGAAATTGGATTTCAAAACTGCATTCCATAATGAGAACCTTTAATAGGATGTGTATATGACACAAATTAAAGGGTTTATGACTCCATGAATTATGAAAAAGATATGAAATTTTTAGAGTTCCATTTGTATATTAAAGCAAGAATCTAGGTCATAGAATGTTTGATTCAATAAATCCATAAAATAATTTTATTTCACTAATAATGAATCTGATCCATGTGTTTACAAGTAATTTAGTGGGAGTATAATCATTTTCATAGTAAAATATATTGATGACATGTTACTAATTAGAAACAATATACCATCCTTACAATAGGTTAAGGCATCATCGATAAAGTGATTATCCATGAATAACTTTTGTGAATTAGCCTAAATTATATGGATCAAGATCATTCATGATAGATCTAAGAGGATTCTCATAAAATGTTATAGTATACACATTGACCATATATTGAAGTGGTTTAGTATGGAATAATCCAATATAGTATTGGTTCCAGTGTCACATGGTATACATCTTTCCAAAAAAATGTGTCTTTGTATACAACAGGAAAGAGAGATAATTAGTAAGATACCATATTCTTATATGATAGGATCCATCTTGTATGAAATTTTATGTATGATCCTTGATGTTTCATATGATTTGAGAATGGTAGGCCTATATTAAGTAGATCTAGGTGAATGACATTGGCCTATAATTAAGGATATCCTTAAGTATCAGAGGCAAATTAGGGATATGTTCCTAGTGTATGGAGGAGATGAAGATTTAATCATAAGGTGTTATAAAGATTCTAGATTTCAGATAGATCATAATGATCTAATGTCACACTCTATATAAATATCTTTTTGTCTTAACGGAGGAGTTGTGAGCTGGAAGAGTTCAAAATAGCCAGTTGTCGCTGATTCTATAGTGGAGTGTGAGTATATTGGGATTTCAATGCAGCCAAGGAAGTAGTGTGGATTCATAAATTTTTTCAAGATCTTAATGTGGTGCCTAATATAAAAGACCCTATCATAGTTTATTTTTATAACACTATAGTGGTGGCTCTCTCCATGGAGTCAAGGTCGCACTAAAGGACAAAGAACATACTTAAGAAGTTTCATCTCTTGAGGGATTTTTCTCAATGAGGTGAAGTTTTGGGGAGAATGCTATCCATGAAGGAAAACGTGGTTCACCCCTTGACTAAGGATTTAACTCACCATAGGCATAAGTATCGCATGAGATCTACTAGACTGAGAGTTATTTTTAGTTGGCTCCAATGCAAGTGTGAGTCTATTAGATTTGGTGTTGTAGAACCAACTTGTTTAGTACTTGATTACATGATTTCTTTATTAATGAAGTTTTCTTATCACATTATTATTTTTCCTCTATGTTACATTTTTATGTGATAATTTTCTAAGAAAATATTTTATGTTGAATAGTCATAGAATTTCCTCGCTATGATGAGAACCTAAAGGTTCCATGACATTATTCTTTAACCTTGTTCTATTTCTGAATGATACTATCTAACAAGACATAGAGGATACAAGTTACCAGGGGTATGAGGCTCATAAGAAATCAAGACACCTTTTCACGGTGTTCACATTTTGTAATATATAAGATAGGATTTCATGAGAATAGACCCTTCAAATAAGAAATCCACATTTCCATGTGTCATTAGATGTTTCTATATGCATACATGTGTATCAATCCTTAAAATTTAAGATTATAATTAATGGATATCATGACGTACAAACTTTGATGTATTGATAAAACATGTGGTGAGGTGGGATATGTTTGGTGTTTCATGAATGGTATTGCATTAATGGATAATGTGAGAAAGGATTTATTCCCTATATCCCTTAATAAAAGTTGATATCTTATACCCTTTGATGGGAATGGAATTTCCTGTATAAATCCATGGATATAGTGTTCTATGGGAGAGTTCATTTTCAAAAATTAAAATAAAGATATGTCGATCATATAGGTTAATGGCACCAGCAAGAAACCTATTTGATTTGTGATATCATGATAAAGGTATTATATTACATGGTAAGCATTCGTATGGGGTTAGACGTCATCGCGACATCAAATTATTTATCTATAGAAGCCTTGGCATGTTGATGGACTCTAACCTTGTACTTTAGGTAGTTATGCCTAATTCCACTAATAAATAGGCCTAGAAGGTCACACAATTAGTGTATCCTCAATCTCAATTAAATTCAATTAATGAATTTATCATGTTATAATAAATGAGGTTTATTAAGTTTAGTTGATAACCATAATTTAATCATAGGTTATTCAAAATAATAAGTGAGTTATATAATAATAATAAATATTTATTTTCAAGTTTTTTGAATATAATATTTATTATATTTATGATAGCATAATGTAGTGACATTTATTTATTAAATAGTCATTATTCAAAAATTGGTAAATGTCGATGAGGGAAAGCATACCAAGATTATTGGTATGATTAGAAATGGTATAAATGAAATTTATTTATATTATTAATTCATTACACATGTCAAGTGATTAATAATATTATTATAATTATTAATGTACATGGTTTAAACTAAGAATATTAAATATGTTTAAGGGATTTTGTGTGATTTTTCAACCCTAAAATTGTCATAATAAATATCTAATTATGAATCATTCCTAAATTAATTTATTGTACACAATGTATAGATAAATACTTAATCAATCACTAGAGTGAATTCTATCTTCCAACTCTCTTAATATTTTGAGAGAACATCAAGTGTTATTCCTCCTTCAAGAATAATACTATTGTGATCAACCACAAACAACTGAAGAAATCAGGATCGATCATTCTAAAACCTAGTGATTCTACGGTGATGTTTAGATATTGTGGTTCATGTGTGGATTACTATTGTAGGTATTCTACACTTGTATATTATAGTGAAATGATGGTATAATGATATACAGTTAACTATAACATCAAAAAAAGTGAAATTACAAGTTGTGGTAATTCTATATCTTCTCATAAATTTAAATTACATGTGAAGATCTTCCTATTATGGTTTCTATAATTTATATATATTAAGTTAATCAACTTTTTTTTGTTGTACATGTTGATTTAATCATGTGAAGAAATGATTACTTTTAAATTAAGACTAAAATCTGAGTTGTTCATACCATCAAAGGATGCTTCCGCTACACCTAGAACCTTAAATTTCTTCAATAGATGTTAGACCATCCAGTGATGTAGTGTTGGGTGAATTTCTTGTTTATTCAGATTATGCTAATATCTTGTTTGATTCTTGTTCTACAAATTCTTTCATTTTTGAGAACTTTTCTAATAAATTTGGAATTTGACCTCAAGAAATAAAGACAAAACTTTTGGTAAAAACGCATGAGGGTAGTATTAATGAAAAATTAAATTATAATAATATTAATGTTATTATCTATGGAAAGGATTTACCTACAAACCTTACTATATTTCCCCTTTTAGAGTATGATGTTATTCTGGGTATGGATTAGATTTTTGTTTATCATACTGATAGATTTTAGAGCTAAAAAATTAGAATGATTTTTAGTTTGTTTACAATAATGAATTTATACCTTTTACATCATATTAATAATTTCTGATATTGATTAAATATTGAAATGAAATTAATCATGTACATGTTTTTGGGAAGAATAAAATTTTTAAAATTGGTGATTTTTCAATAGTAAATGAATATCTAGTTGTATTTTTGGATGAATTTTATAGTATAATACTTGATCAAAAGATTGAATTTACTATTGACTTAATTCCTGATGCTAAGACAATATCAATAAATTCTTATCAAATAGATCAATAAGAACTATAGGAATTGAAAAGTTAATTATAATAGTTTCTTGATAAAGGATTCATTCATCCTAGAACATCACCATGGGGTAATATTATTTTTTTTAATAAGAAAGATAGTTCTATGGAGCTCTACATTGATTATAGAGCATTGAATAATATCACTTTTTAAGAATGAATATTTTTTGCCTCATATCAATGACTTGTTTGATCATCTATAGGGATCTCATCATTTTTTAAGGTTTATCTAAGTTCCAGGTATCATCAGGTGAAGGAAAAGGAGGATGACATTCTGAATATGTCATTTCAAACTAGTTATGGGTGTTATGAGTTTGTGGTAATTCCCTTTGGGTTGAAAAATTATTCAGTTGTATTTATGGGCCTTATAAAAATATTTTTCCTTCAGTTCTTGGATATCTTTGTGTTTGTGTTTATTTATGACATCTAGATATATTATAAAATTTATGATGATAATGATAAAAATTTGAGGATTGTTCTATAATCCTTGAAAGAAAATAAGTTCCATGGAAAACTTAGTAAATGTGAATTTTTGTTGTGATAGATTTTTTTCCTTGGAAATATTGTAAATAAATATAGAATAACTATTTATCTATCTAAAACTAAAGTGATTTAAGAGTTTCTAAGACCTATTAACGTCATAGAGATACATAGTTTTCTTGGATTATTGGGTTACTATAGACGATTTTTTGAAAAAAAATATTGGTTATCTATCCCACTAACTAAGTTAACTTTAAAAGGATTTAAATTCATATAGATGAAATAATATGATAAATGTTTACAATAACTAAAAATAATATTTGTGAATTCTCTAGTTTTGTCTCTACCATATAGAAATTGTTAATTTTTTATCTATAATTATTCTTCTTTTAAGGAATTGGTTATGTTTTTATGTTCAATGATCAGGTAATTTCTTATGCTTTGCATCATTTGAAACCTCATGAGATAAATTTTTCTACAAATTATCTGGAACTAGATATTGTGGTTTTTTCTTTAAAAAACTATCAAAATCATTTATATAGAGTAACGTGGGAAATATATACTGATCATAAAATTTAGAAGTATATATTCGCTCAAAAATAGTTGAACATGAGGAAAATATGGTGGTTGTAACTAATTAAGTATTATAACTAAATGATTCATTTCAATCTAGGAAAAGTCAATAGAGTAGTTGATGCTTTGAGTCAAAAAAAAGGTAATTAATAATTAAATATGCTATGAATTGAATATGGCCTTTTGGTAAAAGATTTGATGAATACTTTTCTAGAAATTTTTCATGCATGAACTTTCTATATTTTTTGTTACTTGTTAGTGTAGTCATCATTGTCAAACAGAATTAAGAAAGCTCAAAAGGATGATTTTTTTTGTATAAAAAGGTATAATTTGTTAGGAAATGTCATTTTACTGAATTTAACGTTGAAAAATAAAGTGTTTTTAGATTAAAAAAAGATTATGTGTGTCTTATGATTCCTAGTTAAAGAAATAATTATTGAGTTAATCTCATAGATATATATTTAATGTTCATCCTGACAGTACTAAGATGTATACAGACATTTAGGAACATTACTGGTGGGATGGACTGAAAAGAGATATTGTTAAATTTACTATGAAATGTTTTACTTTTCTATTGGTTAAATTGGAATCAAATTTACCAAAGGGAATGCTTCAGCCTTTTCCAATGTCGAAATTGAAATGGTAGAATATATATATTGATTTTGTGGTCGTATTACCAAATACATCTCAAGGTAATAATGTGATAAGGGTTATTGTTGATCATTTAACTAAATATGTAAATTTTATTTCTATTGGAGATAATCAGATTTCATGGAATCCCTCTTTCTATTGTATCTAATCATGATCCTCGATTTACCTATAATTTTTGGAAATCCTTCAGAAGTCGTTAAGTGATGAATTAAATTTCAGTATAGCTTTTCAACCTCAATCTGATGGATAGTTAGAGAGAATTATTTATTCATTAGAAGTCATGTTTAAATATTTATATATGTATTACCATGGAAATTGGGATTAGTATCTTTCATTATTTTAATTTTCTTATAATCACAGTTCTCATTCTAGTATACAAATGGTTCCTTTTAAGGCATTATATGGAAAGCGGTGTCGGTCTACAAGTTTTTGGAATGAAGTTGGTGAAATAAGGTATTTGGTAATAAAATTGGTTGAATATGTGATTGTGAAGGTGAAGATAACTCATCAATATATGATGATCACTCAGAGAAGGTGTGAAATTTATACAGATAATAGGAGTAAATATCTTTTATTCATTGTACATGGTCATGTTTTTCTTAAAGAATATCCATGGAAAATTATTATGTGTTTTGGTGAAAAGGATAGGTTAATTCCATGTTTAATTGGAATATATGAAATCCTATAGACATTTTGATTAGTTATCTAATGGTTGGCCTTGCCTCTGAGTTTATCCCAAGTAAATGAATTTTTTCAAGTTTCATTATTAAGCAAATATGTACCAGATACATATCATGTCTTGAGCACTAAAGTACTATTGTTGGAAGAGAATATTTCATATGAGGAATAATCGGTTAATATTATTAACCACAGATCAAATGTTTTATGGAATAATTTTATTCTCCAGGTCAATGTTTTGTGTGAAAACCATATAATTGATGAAAAAACATGGGAATTAGGAATTGTTATGAAGAGAAAATATCCCCACTTGTTTAAGTAATGAATAAATTACAAGGATGTAATTTCCAAAATGGGGGAGACTATAATAACCTAGGTAATGTTGATAATAATTAAACTTCATGCCTTATTAATATTCATTAATTATATTTTATAGATTTATATTAATTATAATAATATTAAGTAATTTTTCAATCATAAATGAAATATTTTTATTCTTGCTAAATTTTTTTACATGTATTATATGATTTTATTTAAAATATTAATTTAAAAATTATTGAATTTTATTTTTATAAAAAGGGTATCATTTTTTATATCATAAAATCAAAAATATTTTAGAGTTGACTTTTTATAAATTTTCTTTAAAAGTTGAATTTTGGGTGAACAATAGAAAATACTAATTTTTAATAAAATTATCTTTTCTTTCATGTATTTAAAAAGAAACATTATATTTTGGAATGATTTTAAAACTTAATTATTTTATTTTGGTTAAAAATAATCTAATCAGTTTCAGTACAATCAATATTACCCTTACTTTTGGTTTAAAAACATTTTAATACTTAAAAATGTATTTTTTAGAAAACCGATTTTCCTCAAGTTTTTTGGGTTTATTTTAAAAGTAATTTCTACCAATTCTAGAAATTGAATTTGATAAAATAAAATTAATATTTATAATCATAATATCCAATTTTTTTAATTAGTGCAATTTCGTTTTTTTCACTATGAATAGTAACTTTGGTAAAAAAATCAATTACCACAGTAAGAGATAAAATGGGTTAAAAGGGTTAAAAATAAAAACATAAGGGTTAAAATGAATTGAAAACTTTTCTAAATCCAATTTTATGGTAATATTTAGACACAATAATATCTCTTATTC
Organism: Viscum album; assembly: GCA_963277665.1. NCBI lineage: Eukaryota > Viridiplantae > Streptophyta > Magnoliopsida > Santalales > Viscaceae > Viscum > Viscum album. The sequence continues at coordinate 1,818,140,010 of OY728155.1, forward strand.
TAAAATGATCCATTTTTTTATTCAATTAGATTAATTAATACATTAATATATGTTAATATTTTGAAAAATTCTAAGTGTGTCATCTCCCTCACATATAAAAGGAAACCCTCTCTCCTCTATTCAACGCACTTAAAGAGCCTATTATCTTAGTGTAAGAACCCGGATCTCATTTTCAGGTACGTTTTTCCTTTTCTGGTCGTTTTTGGGAAAAATATGTTTTTCTCGAAATTTTTGAAGTACATGTTGTGTACTTTATGAGTACATGCTATGTACTGCGATTCCATAGGAGGTCGTGTGTTGGTCGTGTAGTGGCCACACACATGGTCGTATGGGGGTGTTTGGAGGCCACCTAAAGCGGATTACGGAAACAGTGAGTACATGCCATGTACTTCAAAAGTACGCGTCGTGTACTTTATTTTTTTCATTAAATGCACCAGGGTCGCATCTAATCACCAAAATGCTCTTCTTTTAGGTCTCATTCGACCGAGAGCTCCATTCAACCGTGGATCTTCAAAGAACCCCCAAGCATGCATCCGTCCTCCGAATTGAACACCATTGGTTGCATTGGAATCACATCAGTGAGTTCTCTCTTCTCTTAGATCACCATATTTTGATTTCTCATCTTTCGTGAGATATCATAGGTTGAACATTTTAAACGTTTTTGTATATCCTTGAAGTTATAAGGTGATTCAAGCCTCTAGGTTCACATATAGAATTCACCTAACACCGAGGTAGGTGGTTTGTGCCTTTCCGTTGAAATTCTTTTAGTATTATGTGCAATTTTGACCAATACCCTTGAACAGGGTATTGTGTGTTTACCGTTTTACCCCTATTGTTGTCTTCCATGCTTTTATGCTTGTGTAGAGGATAAATGTACATGAATAGGGTTGTTTTTATATGCTTTGGATGTTTTTCCCATGCATGTTCTGTGACGACCGTTGGGTCTTGTTTAGCATGTTTGGCCGTGTTGCCTGTTTTCCTTGCTTAGTGTTGTAGGGTGGAATATTTGTATCCTGACATGCTTGATATGTTGTAGACTAGTTATCCAAGTAGTTCTGTAGGTTTACCTTGTCTATATTGCATTACTATGCTTGTTAACCTACACAGGGTCGTGAGAACCTGGTGTGGTGGACTATAAGGGGAATTTACTGTGAGAGCTTCCTTAGAGAGTCCTTCAATACTTTAGACTATAATGGGAATTTACTGTGTGAGATTCCTTAGAGAGTCTCTATTTTACTTTGAATTACCTTGAATTAATCTAGACTATAATGGGAATTGACCAAGTGAGCTTCCTCAGAGAGTCTTTGAACGACCTGAGCTATAAGGGGAATTGATCATGTGAGCTTCCTCAGAGAGTCCTTGACCTTGGGGCTATAAGGGGAATTGACTATGTGATATTCCTCATAGAGTCCTTGAATAACTTAGACTATAAAGGGAATTGACTGTGAGTGATTCCTCATAGAGTCTTTATGAATTCTTATGACTGAACCATAGGGGTTAGGCATAGTGTACTACCTAGAGGGTTGCTTGTACTTGTTAGGTAGGACTAGAGGGGATGGTTGTGAGTACTTTCCAGAGGGTTGCCTATTTTTGTGTGGTTGTTGCTTGATATTGGAACTGTGAATTATTTACTACTGAGTACCTTCCTGTTTACGGCTTTATGTACTTTTACCTACCATATATTCACTGACTGTTAGACATAGATATTCGGGTGGTTGCCTACTGGGATTTAGTCTCACACCTTGTTTGGGCCATGCTTTTGGGCCTAAACAGACTATATTGTTGCAGGTATAAATAAGGGAAAGCGCCCTTCAACTTCAATTACTTGACTTTCTATGGAGTTGGAGAGCATGGGACCAAGCTTAGTCTTGTGATGATACGGAGTTTTTTATCTTTTTCTTTTGTACTTTGGTTTAGTATTGTTTGTATTCAGCATTGTGACTTGTTTGGCTGTTTTCCTAGACATATGTATCATGAATCATTTATTATACATTTACTCAAGTTGTTTATTATCTCAGTATTCCGCTATTTACTGTTTTTGGATATCTATTGCTTCTGCTATTGTGTGTTTGTTTACTTCCATTGTGTACTCTGCCAATGAGGTTATAGTTTCTCCACTATCACACCCAAGGCCCTCGCTGCTAGTTGGCATCCTCTGGCGTTCGGGGAAATGTGCTTGAGGCCATGTGACTAACCGGGTACGGGGCGCCTCTGGGTGGCTTCTGGAACCGGGACGTTACAAAGTGGTATCAGAGGATTTATTTTCTCGCTACTTACCATTTGGAGCCTATAGCCATGGATAGGATGAAATATGTACTTGGTAATAATTTGTTCTTGGGAGTAGCTAACCCATGTACAGGGAAAATCCAATCTACCTCATTTATTACAATTTTTCTGGTTTTCAATCTTATTGTTGATTTTATTTTCACCTTTAGGTGACTCACATGTATTATGATGTTATCATTGATGTTATTGAGGTTCTGTTTCTGTCACAACTCGATGAGATGAAGGTATGCCATCTCATTCATCATATAGGATCTTTCTAGAAATCACATGTCATGCATTCTTTCCATTCCATTTAGGGTGCATTAGCAAGTTCATGTTGTTGTGACATATGTTGTGTAGAATACGCATGTTGTTGTGATAAATGTTTTGATAAAATACCTATTTTTCTATAGGGTATTATTTTCATAAAGTATTGTTTGAATGAATGCCAAAATTTGGTTCTGGAGGTGTTATGGGCCCTCATGGACCAGAATTTGGTGGATCATTGACTTGTTTACTTTGTTATGACATTTAAAAGATGCTAAACTTTGATTCATGGGGAGTATGGGCCCCCACGGATCGGAATTTGGCACTTTCAATGTTCGTTTTAGTATTTTTCTGGGTTCCGGAGTAGTTTCTAAGGCTTACTATCTGGAAAAACCCAGAATACACGTCGTGTAGTTTTGACTACACACCATGTGTTCTTATATTTGGGAAGAAACTGTTTTTCTTAAGTACACGTCGTGGACCATATGTACATGTCGTGTAGTCTCTAACTGTGTCGTAGGTCATGTGGGCAGAGACATGGGATAGGTAAATCCTTATGGGAACACACCGTGTTCCGGTTGTGCATGTCGTGTGGTGTTGACCTTGTGTCCGCCCGTGTGACTAACAATACGGACCGATAAACTTTAAGTTATACATGCTGTGTTAGAATTGTACACACCGTGTAGTTTGACCTAGGTACCTGACCATGTCACGAACAACACGGGTTGGTGTTATCCTCTCTCATACACGCTATATCCATCTGGAAAATATTGTGTAGTGTCATCCAGGTAGTCGTCCATGTAAATAACAACACGGTCGATTGGGACTTCTTAGTACATCATGTGTCTATATGGAACACACCATGTAGTGTAACCTGGGTACACAGGCCGTGTCACTAACAACACGGGCTGGTGAAGCTTGTATAGTACATGTCGTTCCCACGTTGAACATGCCGTGTAGTCTTGTCTTAGGAGAGTCGTGTGGCTTAACTGTGTAGAAGGACTTGGGTAGGGAAGGAGGATTCAAGTACACACCATGTGTTAGAACAACACACCATGTGTTAGGGTGTTACATGACCAGTTTTAGCATAAGTACATGCCCATGTGAATGACTTAAGGGAACACACTGTGTAGTTGTGTTTTGTAGACTTGAATGCTTTATTTCTCTTGTTCTCTTCCTACACTACTATGTTCAGTCCCTGTTAATTTTGATCTAATGTGTGTGCTTAACCCTGCAAAGTCATGACACTGATACATCCTCTGGTAGTACGCTAGTTTCCAGACGGTGATCAGACGCTAGATATGGCTGATCAGGGACTTCCCGCAGATCCTCCAATTCTGCCAGTCTTGGCACCATCCGTTATAACTGACACAGGAGCTGATGCTTTGTTCAGAGAGTGATTTTTGAGGATGATGTAGACTTTTCAGGAAGCGTCGTCTCATGCCCCGTTAATGACATAATTGACATGGGTATTCCAGCAGTATCATCCTCCTAATTTCTCAGGGGATGGAGGACCCCAGGCTATAGAGTCATGGTTAGAAGCCACGCTAACGATTTTTGAGCATCTGGAGATACCTCCAGATAAGAGGGTGAAACTCGCTACCTACATGCTTTAAGACACCTCCAAGAGTTGGTGGGATGTGATCTCACCGGCGGGACACCAGTAGGGTATGGCTTGGGATGATTTTTGGCGTATCTTCTACGATTACTTCTATCGAGAGATCTTGAGGGTCGATCGAGCCCGAGAGTTCATGAGTTTGAAGCAGGGTACTCTTACTGTTATGGAGTATTCCACTCGCTTCACAGAGTTACATCATTTCACACCTATTCTAGGAGGTGATGAGTTGTTCCTTACACGGAAGTTTGAGGATGGTCTAAGGCACGACATCTGATCGCCAGTGAACATTTTCAGGTTGAATTCAATATCCTCTATCGTCAACCAGGCATAGATCACAGAGTCTAATCTGAGGGATTCTAGAGCAGTGATCCAGGGCAGTTTGACATCTAGAGTTATTATTCCTCCTAATGATAGCAGGAAGTGCCACAGGTAGTCTGCAAGAGGATATTAAAGTATGTGGGATGCATATTTTGGTAGCCAGGTGGTGTGCTACCAGTGCAGGACAAGTGGGCATATGAGGCCACGTTGCCCGAGATACACAGTGGAGTGTTTATCTTGAGGCAAGATGGGTCATCTTAATCGCATCTTCCAGTTCTTCTCACCAGCAGCTAGTGACAGGGGTTCTTCTATGACTCCGCGTTCGGGAGCATCACCACCAGTTTCTCACCGGTATTGGAACCGGAGTTCTTCCGGCCATTTAGGCTGAGGTGGAGGTCATGGTTGTGGTATCCAGTCGCCTGGATTTCAGCGACAGCAGAGTGGATCAGCATAGAGTGGTTAGGTAGGGTCACAGGGTCATGGAGCAGGCCAGACTTTCGCAGTAGAGTAGACCCAGTAGGAGCAGGATCCCAGACCCTCCACAGTTCGAGGTACGATCTTAGTATCCTCAGTTTTAGCTTCTTGTATTTTCGAGACATGGTCTTCCCATAGCTTTATATCATCTGCTATTGTGGATATCCTTAGCCTCTGAATCTTTTCCTCTGTAGATATCTTGACACTATACACTCCTTTGGGGTCGAGAGCGGCTAGTGTACATTAGTTCAATGAGTTCCCTCTAGAGGTTGGTGGGTGTCACTTTTTATGGGACCTCTATGTCCTAGAGATGACAGGCTATGATGTCATTCTCAGAATGGACTAGTTAGTTCTCTTCCAGGTAGTTTTTGACTATTATCGCTATAGGGTGAGTTTCATATCACCAGAGGGTGGATCTTTTCTTCATAGGGGCGAATGGGATTTCCAGGCAAGAATAGTAGTTCCAGAGCATCATGGCTTAGGAGGAGTTACAGCCCATATTTCTAGTCTATATTTGGATGATCAGGGGACTTCACAGTTATACTTTCCTCCAGTGGTGGATCGTTTCTGAGACATCTTTCCAGAGGACTTTTCAGATTTTCCTCCAGAGCGTGTGGTAGAATTATCTGTTGTGCTCATGCCAGGAGTGGCACCGGTGTTCATTCCTCCTTATAGGACTTTTCACTCTTAACAGCACCACTGATAGGTCAGACTAAGAAGGGTGCGAAGTTCTTATGGTCAGATTCTTGTGAGTCAGTCTTTCAAGAGCTAAAAGGGAGGTTGACTTCAGCACTGATACTAGTCTTTCCAGAGCCTAGAAAGAGCTATCTTGTTTACTACGATGCATCATGTATTAGGATGGAAGATGTGCTTATGTATGGAGATGGAGTCATTGCGTACGGGTCTCGGAAGTTGATGCCACATGAGAGGAACTACCCCACGCATGATCTAGAGTTGGAAGATGTTGTTCGTGCCTTACATTGTTGGATGCATTATCTTATATGATATAATTTTGTGGTTTTTACCGACCAAAAGAGTCTCAAGTACATCTTCATTCAGCATGATTTGAATTTGAGACAGCGGATGTGGGTTTAGTACCTACAATCCTTCGATTTCGAGCTTGCCTATACGCCTGGGAAATACAACGCAGTGGCTGATGTGTTGAGCAGGGGGACTCAGATACAGAAAGTTCAAGAGGCCAGTAGTGAGTTGCAGCTTATGGCTCTGTTCTCTGATATGAATTTGGAGGTGGACAACAATCAGGGGCATACATTTCTATCTTCTGTAGCGGTTAACTCTACTCTTCTTGATCAGGTACAAATGAGGCAGCTATCAGACTCTGAGGGCCTAGTCCTACGGGAGAGTGTTTCAGGAGAGGACCCCATTCCTGTATGGACCAAAGGTGAGGATGAGATTTTGTGTTTCCAGGGGCGCTTGTGGGTGCCAGCATATATACGCGATGAGCTAATGCGGGATTTTCATTCCTCAGTTTGGGCAGTTCATCCTGGTGTCACCAAGATGTATTGTGATCTACACCATCAGTATTGGTGGTTAGTTATGAAGAGATATATTGCTGGTGTTTTCATGAGATGTTCCACCTGTCAGCAAGTGAAGGCAGGGCATCAGTGACCAGTAGGGATTTTACAGCAGTTACCCATTCCTGAGTGGAAATGGAATGATGTCACAATGGATTTCATTACAGGGTTACCAAGGTCACCTCAAGGGAATGATGCAGTATTGGTTATCATTGAGATGCTTACGAAGGTTTCTCACTTCTTTCTGATCAATGATACCTTCAGGTTTGATGAGCTGGGACGATTGTACATCCGAGAGATTGTAATTATTCATGGAGTTCCACACTCCATCGTTTCAGATAGGGATGCGCGTTTTATTTATCGGGTTTGGTAGGGGCTTCAGAAGGCTTTGGGTACACAGGTACTTTTGAGTATAGCTTACCATCCCTAGACAGATAGCCAGTCCAAGCGTATGATTTAGGTGCTTGAGGAAATGCTTTGAGCATGCATTCTGGATTTTGGAGGTTCCTTGGATAAGCATATACCTCTTGTGAAGTTTTCCTAAAACAATAGTTTTCAAGAAACTACTCATATGACACCTTATGAGGATTTGTACGGTAGGCCACTTCTGTCAACTTTGTGTTGGCTGGAGGTAGGAGAGGCAGATTTGCTGGGACCTCGTCTTGTTCAGGAGACCATAGAGCAGATAAAGTTGATTCAGAAGAGAATGGATACTACACAGTCTCGTCAGAAGTCTTATGTTGATCAGCGGAGATGACCTCTGGAGTTCAAGGTTGGTAATTAGGTTTTCCTGCATGTCACACTGATTTTGGGACACAAGAGGATTAGAATACAAGGTAATCTCTTTCCAAGGTACGTTAGGCCATTTGAGGTGTTGTAGAGAGTTGGGTTGGTTTCCTATCAGTTTCAGTTACCTCAGAGGTATCGGGATATGCATGACGTTTTACACATTTCTCAGCTCCGACGTTACTTTTCAGACTCGTCTCATGTCTCTCCACCTAAGGAGGTTTATCTCGAAGTGGATGCATCGTTCGAGGAGCATCCTATCTGAATTTTTGATCACAGTACAAAGTTCCTATGTGGCCAGTCTGTTCCTCTGGTACGAGTACTATGGTAGCACAGGCGAGTACAGGACGAGACTTGGGAGAGGGAGGCCAATGTACAAGCACAATGGCTAGAGCTATTCAGGATTTCTTCTTCTATGTTGCGCTAGGAAAACTCGGTGATGAATTTCATTAAGGGGGAAAGTTTGTAAGAACCCGGATATTCTTTTTAGGTATGTTTTTCCTTTTCAGGATGTTTGTGGGAAAAGAGGTTTTTCTGGAAAATTTTTAAGTACATGCCATGTACTTTATGAGTACATGTCGTGTACTACAATGTCATAGGAGGTCGTGTGTTGGTCGTGTAGTGGCCACACACACGGTCGTGTGGGGGTTTTTGGAGGCTTCCTAAAGCGGAGTATGGAAACAGCAAGTACACACTGTGTACTTCAAAAGTACATGTTGTGTACTTTCTTTTTTTCATTAGATTCAGCGGGTCACTTATAATCGCCAGAATGCTCTTCTTTTAGGTATCATTCGACTGAGAGCTTCGTACAGCCACGGATCTTTGATGAACCCCCGAGCGTGCATCTGTCCTCTGAATCGAACATTTTCGGTTGCGTTGGAATCTCATCGGTGAGTTCTCTCTTCTCCTAGAGCCGTATCTTCTGATTTCTCCTCTTTCGTGAGATGTTCTGGGTTGAAAATTTTATACATTTTTGTAGATATTTGATGTTCTAAGGTGATTCAATCCTCAAGGTTCACATATAGCGTTCACCTAACACTGAGGTAGTTGGTTTGTGCCTTTCCGTTGAAAGTATTTGAGTATTATGTGCAATTCTGATCAATACCCTTGAACGGGGTATTGTGTGTTTACCATTTTACCCCTATTGTTTCCTACCATGCTTGTATGCTTATTTAGAGGATAACTGGGCATGAATAGGGTTGTTTTGATATGCTTTGGATGTTTTTCCCATGCATGTCATGTTACGACCGTTGCATCTTGTTTAGCCTGTTTGGCCACTTTGCCTGTTTTCCATGCCTAGTGTTCTAGGGTGGAATATTTGTATTCTCACATGATTGATATGTTGTAGACCGGTTAGCCAAGTATTTCTATAGGTTTACCTTGTCCATATTTTATTTCTATGCTCGTTGACCTACACAGGGCCGTGAGAACCCGGAGTGGTGGCCTATAAGGGGAATTGACCGTGAGAGCTTCCTCAGAGAGTCCTTGGCTAATTTAAACTATAAGGGGAATTGACCATGTGAGCTTACTCAGAGAGTCTCTATTTTACTTTGAATTACCTTGAATTTCTCTAGACTATAAGGGGAATTGACCGAGTGAGCTTCCTTAGAGAGTCTTTGAATGACCTGGGCTATAAGGGGAATTGACCGTGTGAGCTTCCTCAGAGAGTCCTTGACCTTGGGGCTATAAGGGGAATTGATTGTTTGAGCTTCCTCAGATATTCCTTGACTACCTTAGACTATAAGGGGAATTGACTGCGAGTGCTTCCTCAGAGAGTCTTTATTAATTCTTATGACTGAACCAGAGGGGTTAGAATGATTGTATTGCCCAAAGGGTTGCTTGTACTAGTTAGGTAGGACCATAGGGGATGGTTGTGAGTACTTCCCAGAGGGTTCCTATTTGTGTGTAGTTGTTGATTGATATTGGAATTGTGAATTGTTTACTGATGATTACCTTCTTGTTTACTTCTTTATATACTTTTACCTACCATATATTCACTGACTGTTAGGCACAGATATTCGGGTGGTTGCCTACTGGGATTTAGTCTCACACCCTATTTGGGTCATGATTTTGGGCCCAAACTGGTTATATTGTTGCAGGTATATATAAGGGAAAGCGCCCTTCCACTTTAGGTACTTGACTTTCTATAGAGCTGGAGGGCATGGAACCAAGCTTAGGCTTGTGATGCTGAGGATTTGTTTATCTTTTTATTTTGTACTTTGGTTTAGTACTATTTGTATTCGGCATTGTGACTTGTTTGGCTGTTTTCCTAGACATATGTATCATGCATCATTTATTATGCATTTACTCCAGTTGTTTATTATCTCAGTCTTCCACTGTTTATTGTTTTTGGATATTTACTGCTTCCACTATTGTGTGTCTATTTAATTCCACTGTGTACGCTACCAATGAGGGCATAGTTTCCCCACTATCACACCCAAGTACCTCGCTGCTAGTCAGTAGCCTTTGGCTTTCGGGGAAATACGCTTGAGGCCATGTGACCAACCGGGAGCGGGGTGCCTCTGGGCGGCTTCCGAAATCAGGATGTTACACTTTGTCAATAATTTCCCAAATACCTACCTAAAATCTATCCCTGTGTCTTGGATTTAATTTTCTGGTCACAATATCAACCTAATAAGGATTTACGTATAAACCTAAGGGGGTTGTCTTAAGAAGAGGTATTGGTATTAAATGGGTGTTTTCTTATTATTTGTTGTTTTACCATCTTAAAATATTTCTTAACCACTACCAAATAATAACATCAGTATATATAATATACTATAATTTTATTATTTATACTTTATAACTCTTTTTCATCTACTTAACCATATAATGAAAAAAAATCGCTTGGGCATAGGTGTGGACTACCGCCTCGTGAGGCGGTGTATTTAATTTTTCATCACCAAATATTATGGTTGGTCATAATGACGGATAAAAATCAAATAATATAATATATATGATATAAATTAAATTCCATAATGGTAAATAAATATTTTACTTATTTTTTTTAAATTCAATGAAAAATAAAAATGTCACACGTGTGTACGTACTGACTACCGCCTCGCGAACCATAGTATTTTATTTTTCATAATCACCTCACATGGATGGAATATATAAGTGAATTTAAAAAATAATATGATATTTATGATATAAATATAATTATGTAAATATAAAATAATACTTACCATATTTTCTTCATGTTCATTGAAAATTAGAAACGTTACTCATGTGTATGTGTGGCCTACCATCTCCATGATTGTAACATAATTCATTTTTTCATAAACACTTTACATAGTTGGTTATAAATGTATAATTAATGAATATAAATAATGATTATATAATTATTAATATTCTTGAAATGTAATAATCATGATCTATTTTACCATAGATAACTTACCGAAGTTATTTTGGACTTATGAACCAAACATCCTCAAAATGTTTAAAGTAAACTTAATCAATTAAGTGATAAAGTATGACATGATAATAAGTAAAATAAAATTAATAATAAACTTGAAAAAAAATTATTAAATACGTAAACAATTAACATAGTTTTGTTATTCAATAATATAGAGAATGTGTGTGACAAGTCTGAATCGAAGTAGGGTATATTTTATCTTAAAACTTAGTTTTAAAATGCTTTGAATATTTCTTTATAATTTTTTTCTTCCAAGTACATATTGTTTTATAGATTATTAAATCATTAAATAAATGAGTAAAAAGGGTAATATTACCTCTATTTTTACTTTATTACAAAGTTTTTTAAAAGTAATCTTCATGTTTATTTAATAAGGAATGTTTGACTTTCGTTACAAGTATAAAAGGAATTCTTTTTAACATATACACCATGAGCGGAATTTCCCACCATCATGAACATTATTATTTAATAATATTACTATTAAAAGTTTAATGGTTTTTCAAAATAATATCCCATTTATTATTCTTCTCAAAAAAATTGTATAAATTTTTTTCAAGGAAAAAAAGGATTTATCCTTATTTTTATATAAAGCACAAAAATGATTCTACATATGTGTAAAATAGAATAATTTATGGGATTTTATGATTTAAATGAAATATTTTATGTTTTTATTATATGTTATAGTCTTTTAAAATTGTTTATAATGATTGGTTAGTCTAATATATCTCTTCAATGCATTAGGTAATGATTATGTTCTCTAGATAATTATATTGGAATTAACTGAGTAAGCTATTCAATTTGTAAGGGTCCATATAATGGTTTTTGTAAGGGTTCTATTAATATGATGTCCCAATGAACATCCATGAATTTTCTATTCTTTATAATGATTTTTCATGGAAATATTTTTATTTCAAAAGGTAAGATAATGATCTTTTGTTTAAAGGAATGATTATTCCATTTAAGGTTAAAAATGTATGTTTTTATGAAAATGATTTCCATGGGTTATCATATTTTCTAAGAAACCCTCATGATTATTATTTCTCTTTTATTTTTTCTTATAAAATTTTTTATGAAAAACTTTGGGAAGTAAATATTTTTTTATATGTGAGTAAATGATTATTTTATCTCAAAGTTTTTTATGTTAAAGGAAAACTCTCTTATATGATATCATTGTATCGAAATGGACTAAGAGGTCTATTTTACTATTTTTTAAATAAATTAATAATATTTTTGTGTTCATACCATGTTTTCAAATGTTTTTCATATTGTTTAAGGATGATTATGAACAATGATGAAGTCAAGTTGAAAATCACTAATATTTTTCATGAAAAGAAAACATGTTTCATTTTAAAAATATTGTATTGTGAAAAAAATGTATATTGAGTGGAAGTGTCCACTTTCTTATGTATGGGTTTATTATGTAAGATTTATGAGATAATTATCTAGAGATATTATCCTAAAAATTTCCCCAGTAATGTAAGTAAATGAATTATTGATTTAAAACTCAAGATTATGTAATGTTTTTTGGTTAGGTCCTAATATAAAGTCTTATAGATCTGCCATTATTTAGAGTAAAATGATTTTTTAGAAAAGAAAATGTGATGAAAATGAAATCACTATTATAATTAAATAACACAATTGAAAAACTAGGATTTAACAGCACTAGTAAAATGGTTTTATCAGTGCTTTAAAAGTGTTGATAATGCGGGCGATACTAAAGGGTTGGATTTAACAATGCTCGTAAAAAGTGCTGATAAAGGACCCCTTAAACAACGCTAAAAAAAGCGCTGGTAAATTGGGTTTTATTAGTTCTTTTTTTAGTGATGTTAAAGGCCACCTTTATCAGTGATTATTTCAGAACTGTTAAAGGCCCCCTTTATCAGTGCTAAAAAGTGTTGATAAATGCCTCACTGATAAAGGGGGATATTTTTTTTGAACCACATTTTATCAGCACTCACTACCCCCTCTTTATCAGTTCTTATTACCCATTCACACGATTGCCCCTCCCCCCCTGTATCATAACTTTAGATAATTACACCCTCCTACATGCACCCCTTTATCCAAAGAGTTTCGAACCTAAGGACTCCAGATCATACACCCAGGCCTTTTTCACTCCCCTATATTGTTTTGTTTTCTATTTTATGATATGTCTATATATTTATATATATATATCATTACATTTTTTATCCATATATTTATATATGTGTGTATATATATACTTATATATATATATATATTTAAATAAATATATAAAATATGTTTTTTTGTGAATGTGTGTGTTTATAAATACATGCATACATATATATGTGTGTGTGTGAATATATAAATATAATTATTCATATTTATATTTATTTACATATATTATTTATTAATATACATATACAAATATTATAATATATATATAAATATATATTTTTTGGTCAATACACACACAAAATATATATATATATAAGCATTATATATACATTAATTGAATAGGTATATAAATATTCATACATTTGTATTTAAAATAAAATAGATATTTTTTTATTTATATAAGGTTTATATATTGAGAAATATATGTTATATGTAAATATGTTTAAATATTTATTTATAAAATTTAAATTTTTATGTGTGAATATATAAAAAATAAGTATTTATTTTTATATATTTGATTATAAATAACAGTAAAATATGAAAAATAATAAAAATTCAAAACCATAATATCAATATGAATATAATACCTAGTAATAAATTGAGTCTCCACTAAAAAACAATAATACCTCTTTAAATAAGGGTGAAAATAAATCGAATGTTAAAAATTGGGGTACCCCGACTAAAAATTCAGTTTTGGAGGACTTATGAACCTTTTTTACTCAAAAAATGTGAATGGGTTCCCCCTAGTCACATGGGAGTAGAGCTCATCTCAAGCTTCAATTTGATATATGGTAGATCCCAAACAAACACCAAGATCAAAATTTATTACTATTTGAAATTTGAGTTACGTTTTCAACTTATTTTAGATCTTTTTTTTATTTTTTGATTTTTTTAATCTTAAAATTGTTATGAAATGATTATTAATCAATAATAATTATCAAATTATTAATTAAAAAAATTATTTTATAAGCTATTTTTACTAAATATCTTATATATTAAGTGTAAATTACTATTTAACATTATCTAAAACATATTTAAATATATATATATATATAGAGAGAGAGAGAGAGATCAATATAAATATATTTATATATTAATATTTTATTTTTAATGAAATATATATATTTTTTAAAATATACCCTTTATAGGTGTTAGTAAAAATCACTAATAAAGGGGGGTCTTTATCAATGCTTCAAAAAGAGAACTGATAAAGACCCCCCCCCCCTCCCTTTATCTGTTCTTTTTTACATGCCCTAATAAAGCCCCCCCTTATATCATCACTTTTTTACTAGCACTGATAAAGGGTCCACCTTTATCAACACTTTTTAACTAGTGCTGATAAAAGGGGGACTTTATCAGCACTTTTTTACAAGTGCTGATAAAGGGTCCCCTTTAATAGTGTTTTTTTCTAGTGCTGATAAAGGGGGTCTTTAACATCACTTTTAGCTAGCACTGGATAAACCTAGTTTTTTAGTAGTGTAAATACTTATTACTAAATTTTATTTTCATGAAAAAAATCATAGAAATGGTGAATATTTTTAACCGATAACTAGATTAGAATGTATCGGGGTCTTATTATCCTTTGTAGATCATCTTAATTTTACTTTATTTCAAATCGATGTAAAACGTGATTTTCTTAAGGGTTAATTTCAAGAGAAAGTTTATATTGTATAACCTCCTTGTTTTTAAGATGTTAAATTTCTAGAAAAGGTAATTAAACTTACTTAAGAACTCTATAGACTTAAACAAGCCCCCAAGAACTTGGTATGATATATTTAACATATATTTACTTTGTATGGTAGACTTAACAGATATTTTCCTCAAAATGATTTTGTTAAAGAAAGTAATGATCTAACCATTTTCATAAATAAAATTTTCAAAAAACACCATCATTGTTCAAATTTATGTTAATGAAATTATTTTTGGTTCAAACATAAAATAAATTTTTGATAATTTTTCTAATCTTATGAAAAATGATTTTGAAATAAGCATGATGGTAGAACTTAAATTTTTCCTTGGTTTTTAGAATTTTCAAAAAAATAGAAGGAATTATTTTAAATCACTATAAATATATTGAGTATTTAATAAAAAAATTATTTTTATAGTGTATAAAATAAAATTACTTCTGTAGCAAATTTTTTCAAACTTCATCTTGATAAAATCAATAAATTGGTAAAGAAAAAAATTGTATTGAAGTATTATTAGAAGTTTAATATATCTTATTTAAATTCAACCAGACATAATGTTTTTAGTATTATTGTGTGTGAGATTTAAATGTAATCAAAAATAATATAATTTGAAAAAATTAAAACACATTTTCATATTCCTTAAAGGTACTTCATAAATTGGATTATTTTATTATTATATATGTGATTTTGTTCTCAAAATTTACTCAAATGCTGACTTTGGAGGTTGTGGGTTAGATAGAAAATCTACATCTAAAACATGTCATTTATTAGTAAAGGCTTTAGTCTCATGGCCTAGTAGGAAATAACATTCTATAACACTTTCCACTACTGAAGTAGGATATGTAGCAGCCAAAAGTTTTTTTTCTCAAGTGTTGTGAATACAATGCACACTCATGGATTTTGGTTTGATTTGTACTCAAAATTCAATCCTTAGGAAAATAATAGTACTATTTAATTATCTAGAAATATAGCACATAACTCATGATAAAAAACCCATAGATGTAAAATGGAATTTTCTTAGGGGTCACAAAAAAGGGATATTATTCTTAACTTTGTCAGAATAAAAAATTAGCTTCCTAATATTTTTACAAAACCTCTTACTTCTTATAAATTTTAATTTATTAAATAAAATTTATTAATGATCAATGTTAAGTTATTTTTAATACTACTCTTGTTTGATCTATCTTATTACATTAAAAAATATTCAAGTTAAAAAAGGGGGATAATTTTTTTTCAAACTTATCATTTTTTCAATCCTTATAGTTTATTTTTTTATACAAAATATTTATATTTTTTAATAAAATTTTCCTTAAATCATCATTAAAAGAGAAAGATCATCAATTTTTTGGAAGATAATTTTAGGGAGGCTTAATATTTTTAACCATGTATTTTATTTCACCCTTAATATTATTATTTAACATAAGGTAAATTATTCAAAATTCATAAAGTGGTTTAATTACTTTTTATTGGGGATTTTTATTTCATTTAAAAAAGTAACTTTTTATTTTCTTGTTAGAATAAATTATTAATTTAATTCTTAAAATAAACTTTAAGATATATGTTTTGGTATTTTATTTTCTATAAATTCTTTGAGAACCACTCTTACATCAAAGGAAAACATTTTGGATGATAGGAATTTTAAATGTCAATATAAGGACTGCAATCTCATGGTTTTTTTACATTAAATTTTCTTTCTATATTATCTTTTATATGGTGAAATATTTATCATCATAAGTATATTTATAAGAGTTTATCTTAAGAATATGATAATACCGTTTGTGAAGATTAATGTTTTCCTTATCAAAGTAATAAAGTCATTAGATATATCCAAAGCACTCTCTCAAATTATTGGTGAAGAAGGTGAAGTCCAATTTATGATAACATAGAATAATTTCTTTTATTATGATCATATTCTTGATAAAATCCATAATAATAGTTGAGAAAGTAAAGTTCAACTTTAAATCACTTTATAATACAATATTTTTAGATAGGAAATCATGGTTGAAACTAAATTTATGTTGAAAATTTTGATTACATCAACCATGATAAAAGAATTTTTCTTAAAGATATGAAAATATGTAGAAGCTCCAAAAGAAATAAAAACATATAATCAAACAATTCTCAAAAAGAATAAAAATTTTAAGTTCTAATTTTAATTTTATTTCTTCTATATTTCTTTTTGAAAATCAAAAATGGGGATAAATTTAAGAAAAAAATTATATTATTTATATAATATATTATATGATTTATTTTTCAAAAGGATGTATTTTTTTATCCAATAAGGTTTGTTTAAATTTGTATCTCAAAACTAAGGGTGAGATTCTATATTATTAAAAATATAGGTAGAATTTTTTCTAATTTTATTTATTTCATAAATAAAAATACACTTTATATGAAAATTATCTAACTTGAATTTTTTGTTTAAGTCATTATGCTTATGCATAATGAACTTCTAGTAACTGAAATACTGGAGAACTCAAAATATTTTATTAAAATACATTGATCTTAATTTTCATTCCAGATTACATCCATCTGATTTAAAGGCACTATAGCGGTGTTGATCTAACTCATCGATAGACAGACCAACCTACTAATTTTATTAAAAGATGTTATCGATTTAGTTAGAATGGCCTATGATTTTTTTATAATTTGGATATAAGAGTTTGTTACAATGATTTATATAAATATAACCATACCTTGAGAATCAAAAGAACAAGAATATCATATGGATCGAAAATTCTAAAAGTTTCTATTAATTTTTAATCTTTTCAAAATCTTATTTCTAAGAGTGATTCCGATCAGTGTATTTTTTATTTCTAAGTGCTTTATCTAATATATATCGTTGTGATAGATTTTAATTAATAATCTATTAGTATTTATATTTTATTTGTTATTCTACCAATCTATTATGATCAAGGGATTTTGGGGATAGTAAGATAGAGGATTTTATGATCATCAAGTTGAGGGATTCTATAGCTAGGAAAATTGAGCTTAAGTACTTGCAGGGTGTGGAAGTGAGTTTATTCTAACAAGTTTAGTCTAGGTATTTCAAGGATAGAAAGATGAAATTTTCATAGGTATAAAATTAGATATGCCTTATGATAGGTTGAAATAATTAGATACCTTGTATCTATTTTAATGATCTAAATTTCAATTTAGTTTAAAAGTGTGATTTTAATAATATCCTTTTAAAGTATAATTTGTTATTCTAACCAATACACCCTATTTTGTTTTCAAATTTTCATTATGTTAAATATTTCATAAAAAATAGATATAATATCAATAATTTTATTTCTTTTATGTTAACTATATTTCATATACTTTATAATTATATTACTTTGATCATTTATTTGATCAGTAATATGAAAAACTGATCAACTTAATACATGAAGAGGATAAAAATTGTAAGTTTGTTTTGAAATAAAAATTCACCCCACTCTTGTATCTCATTTACCATCACACCTTAAAATAATAATGTAGTGTTTTCTTCCAAATTTTAGCTCTCTATAATTATATCTCAATTAATTTTAATATTTCAAACTTTTTTTAAATATATATTTTTCTAACATTACATCATGTTTTGTGATTTTGAGTTATGTGATTCACTATGGAAACCTTTGAGGAATTTGTTAATTGATTGTGGTGAATCTAGTGTTTGTTGGGTCCTTTTTCATTAAGTTTGGTGTTTAAAATTTTGGTTTTCTATAGTTTCTTAAATTACCAAGAAAGGAGAGTAGATATTATGGATTTTTTATTTGGAAGGGGATCATAAAAATGGATTAATTGGATGACGTCCTATTTAATAATTGAAGTTTATTATATAATTTGATTGGTTTTAGTAATGTGATTATGGGGTTGTGTGTATTAATTTATGCTTCCCTTATTACCTAAGTTTTTTTGTTATCAAACCTACTAGTTTTGGTATTTTTTGCAATTAAAAAATATATTTTGTTTGATATTGAGGTGACAGAAGGAATAAGTTAAATTAAAATCATATTTATTGTTTATTATAATCATTTTTATGTAAAAATGTGTAAGTGGAATTTTGGATGTGATATATGATTATTACATTTGGATATAATTTTTTATTATTTATTTGGATTTTAAAGTAGTGTTGTGGAATTGTTGTGAATGTGGTGATGTGGTGGAAATGTGGAAGAGGTATGTGGTGGTGATTTGGATGTGGAAATGTAATGATGAGGTGAAATCGGAGTGTGAAATGTGTTAACTATTCTGGTGAGAATAGATGGTGATGGTTGTGGTAGTGTTACTTATTACTTTTCATCCATTATTAGAGTAGTTAGAAAGGGTATTTTCCTACTATGGTTATCTACCTAATGAGAGGGATCAATTCTTGATTAAAAAAAGTACAGTGTTGGATTTGATCCCCTGTCTATTTTTCCTTTTGTATATTGGTATTTATGATCTACATATTTTGGATTTTTTTTATTCTTTCTATTTGATTCAATATCATGTTATTCCCTATTTTCATTTGGTTAAATTTATTAAGGTTTTTGTTCTTATTTGTTTGTTTATTTGATGAGTTTGCAATATTAGTGTGATTTATTGTTTTTTAAATTTCTAGAGTTTATGGGTTTTCACCTTAATATTTATTTTAGAAGTATATTAGTACAAAAGGTATTATGGATAGAGATAGTTAGTGGAGAGTATGATAAAGATCATAGTTTTTGTAATTATATAGTTAATTATTTATTCTTTTCAATTAATTTGATTGATTTCACACATGTTTACAATCTTATATTTTTAATGTTTATATTGATTAGTTTTGAGTATGATCATACTTATTACACCCAAGTTATCACCCCCCTTTAGTTGTTATTTGATTTAGTTTGTAGGTTAATATGATGGATATTGGGTATTTCTATACAGGTAGTAGGAGTGGAGTATTGTATATTCTTTTATGTCATTAAAGGATTGACTATGCATGTTTTGTGTGATTTTTATTATATTCATTAATATATAGAGGTATTTTAGAGTTAGATAAATATTTATAAAATTAACTTCAGGTTTGATTGGTGGTTTCCACTTATTTTATAGGGTTTAAAATTGATAATTCCTCTCATGTTATATGTTTACACCCTTGGTTCTAGTTGTTAACTCGGAGCCTATTGGTGGAAGACCTCATGGGTCTCTCTTGATTGTATCACTATCAAGGTTGGGTAATGATAGAGTAGTATCAAATCATTTAGTTATGGTCTAAGTTATAGTTTTGAGTTGGGAACTTATAAGGATTTCATTTTTGTGGTAGTGAAATTGTACCATCCAAATTTATCATGTGATATATGCTAGTGTTATTGTATAAGACATAAGATTTAATGTAAGGACACTAATAGCATACCAAACATGTCTAAGTGGAATTGTATTAATTATTTTTTAAAAAATTTGGTAAGGTACGTCCATTATCATCATTGATTATGAATTTGATTTAAATTAGTGTTTTGATGATGTGATGAGGATATTAGGATTGATTGTGTTAATTTAAATTGATACTGATTTCATTTGTGTTTAGGTTCTTACACTGTTGGTGTATTTATATTGTTTGAAATAAATTTAAAATGTAATTTAACTTGAAATAATTAGAGTTAATGGTTCCTATTAATGATATATGTTTAATAAAATCCATATTATATCTTTTATTACCTTTAAAAATTTTCAAAAAACCCTTGTTGTTGTAAAAAATGACTTAATAATTACATGAGTTTTTCTTAAATGTGTGATTATGTGATTACCTCAGTTTATTTCGTAGTGGTTAATGATATGTTTCTAAATTATAAAATCTTTAAACTTGATAAAATTTATTATTTTAGCATCATGTTGACATGGTTAATTTCTAGTTATAAAAATTATATACCATGTTTTCATTGGATTTTATAAGTAAATGTTTGATACATGTTTAATGTGATGAATAAGGTTATATATTTTTGTTCCTATTGTATTGAGTTGTATTTTTTGTCAATAAGGTGAGATAAATTGGTTATTCAAGATGATGTTAATGTGTGTTGAGTAACTATGAGGATTTGATTAAGGTGTTTCAGTATTATATGGAAAAGTATTTTTATGGTTTAATCTTGGAAATATACATCGAAAATATTCAATACAAAGAAAAAATAAAGTTTGATGATTTTTCATACTGATATTCATGCTAAAATCATGTACCCATAGAGGAAACATTGCATGTTATAGGTAATTGAGAGTTTTGGAGGTATTGGACGAATAAATGGTTAAAGACCTAAGGATTATTGGTTATGATAAAATATTGGTGTGTGAAATCATCCAAATAATGTTTATTATTGAAGCTATTGTGATTCGGTGTTATAAACCTATTTAATGGTATTTTGGTGATGTTTTGAGAAGTTTTGGAGTAGTTTATAAGAGCTTTTAATTGATTTAAGAGGTTCTTATTTGAGTTATAGAAGTCTGAAATTTGGATAAAGAAGTAAAAATTTGCTAAGTCTAAGTTTGAATAAGTCCAATAAAACTTCATATAAGTTTCCATGGACTTTAGATTAGTATCGGTTGAGTTTGTATAATTAAATACAAATTTATAGTATCCATCTAAGACTTTAGACGAGTCACTGGTGATTTTGTAAGTGTCAAGTGAGACTTAATATGAGTAAACTATGCTTTGGATAAGTCCTCAGTAAGTTCAGTTGAGTAACTTCCATATTTGGATGAGTCAAGAGACTTTAAATGAGTCCCTTTCTTTGTGAAAATATGAGAGTTTCTATAGACTTTAATTCTATATATTTTCATAATAAAATGGTAGAGTAAATAATTCAATGCATAAACTATTCTTCATAGACTTAAACATCATGATCAATCACAAGATCATGATCCTAAAAGAGATTGAATTAAAACCAACTAAGAGAGATGAAAGAGTCTGATAAGAATTCAGTTTCACTAAAAAAGGTGTCAAGTTGAAGCATTGTATTCTACATGCCTATGTGGAAATATTAAAAGCTAATTCAAAATGTTTAAAGATATGGATTTTATGGGTAATTAAAGCTATAATATTTCAAATTTCACAAGAGTAAATTAAACCAATGTAAAATAGAATACTTTTCAGGGATTAAATGTTTTTTAAAAAATTTTGAATGATTAATTTTATTATTTTCAATGATTAAGGTGTTTAAAAAACTTCATTTTGGAAAATATTATTCATGATATTATTTTTTAATATATATGTGAAAAAATATGTATAATAATATATAGTGATCAAAAATAATGAGTTTGAGATTTATAAAATATAAGATCCTAACATATCATTGTATCGAAGAAAGAGAGAGAGATCGAAAATTTGGTTCTTATGACGGGACTTTGAATGTCATAAAATGGTAGGACTAAATATTGATAGGATTGATATTGTCCATGGTTGTAACCACTTAGGTATACAGTGTAAGATTCAATAATTGAGAGGTAATACCAGATCCCAGCATGGAGTAGGTATTTCACAATGAACCTTGTAAATCATGTGTGTTATGTATTCTCTTATAACTATTGCACATCATGTGGTTGTGAGAATATATTTAGGGTATTGTGACCATAAAAATTCCAAAAGGTTGAGTTCAAAATTAAGTATTAATAAAATAATACCATTGATTCCCCCCACACCTGTGGCCAATCTAGCCTTATGAACCATAGGTGGTATCAAATAAAATCGGTGTTCCCTCTTAAATATCCAATAATTTTTTGATAATAGAGAATAAAAATTCATGAAAATCAAAGGTTTCCCTACTTTTTATGGAAATAATTAACATAGTATGAGGAATATAATTTTTCCTTACCTTCTATCACTCATCCTCGAGCTAATAGATTATATAAATATTGGTTTTCTACCCATTCCTAGGGCATTCCCTATGTATTTCATTGATAAGATAAATTTATAAGTGGGTGGAAAAGAATAAAATTCCATTTTAATGTGTTTATAATAGAATTTATACACAAAATTTATGGGTATTCAAACTATGAAAGAGATTTGGGATAAATTGAGGAGCTGTTATGAAGGAAATATCATACTCAAGGAATCCAAATTGAAATTATATAGTATCATATATTAATACATAAATAAGGATGTTAATGAAAACATTGAAGACTACTTTAAAAGGGTAAATGATATTGTGAATAGATTCTGGGGATTTGGTGAGAATTTAGATGATTCCACCATTTTCAAAAATCTAATGAGAAATTTTTTAGACATATTTGATCCCAAGATTTTATCCTTGGAATATAGGGAATAATTATCATTAGATTATCTTCAAAAACATCTCATAGATTATGAAATGATACAGGATCCATCTTTCAAAAAGATAGAAAAATATGGGATAGATTTTGATTCCATGATGTAAGTAAAAGTTAAAGAAGAAAAAGATGAAAAATAAACTGATTTAGATAATTATGATGATGATAAATACTTGAACAAAAAAATTTATCTTTTATCAAAGTGATTTAATAAGATAAGTTAGAAAGTAAAGGGAAAGTAACCACCAAGGTACTATAACTATAATGACATTTGTCATTTTTCAAAGGACTACCCAGGGAAGAGGGTTGAAGAATCTAAATTGGGTTAGGAGTATGAGAAATATAAAAAAAACATAAAAAAGTTAAGATAATGAAGAAATATTTCAATATTAAAAAATAAGCTTGATGAGAAATAGGATAAAGATGAATCATCAAGTATCCAATCAGATGATGAAGTCAATTTATTTTCTCATGTTGAGAAAGTTTTTTAAACCTCTAGCAATGATGATAAGTAATAAAGTATGGATCTATAGTGTCAACTAAAAGGTAAGTTAGAATCTTGTCTTGAACAGATTATATATCTCAAGAAAGAGACGATAAATTTGATAAAGGAGAAAAATAAAATGGATGAAGAAAAGGAGGATTTTATTAATATTAAAATTGGATATATTAATTAAATCAATACAAACATGTTGAAGATTGATGATCAAGAGAAGATACTGAGTGATCTTGAAGAGAAGTTAGACGGAAAAGAATAAGAGTTTTTCAATACATAATCTATTTTTCTTGGTGCTCAAAATGATTTGAGTAAGATCATAGAATACTTCCCAAATATGGATGAGTTTAAATTATAATCTTCTCAAGTTGGTAAAATGAGGTGTTCCAAGAGGGAATTGAAATCTATAACTAATATTTCATAAAATAAATCTATTATTCCTAATCGTAAATGTGATAAAAACAAGTTTGAACCTATTGAGACCTAGAATAAAAATTAGAGGAAGTCTTCAACATTAAATATTGACAATAATATCTCAAGGGGGCTACTTTAAACTATATAAAATAATACATGGTTCAAATAATACATACTTTAAAAAAATAGATATATTTATACTCCAAGTGTAAGATCATGGTTTAGGGTATTTTTCTGATGTTGTGAAGGTTTGTACACAAATCCTACTCATACTGGTATAACATGTCATTACCAGGGAAGATGCATAAACTAGGGGGTTTTGTGAGTAAATGATGTTAGATTCTTGTCGAATATATCCTATGATTATAAATTCACCAAATCTATCAATGAAAAACAAATTTAAATCTTTAGAATAGTTGTTTAGAATATGTGGATAGGAGGGTCATAAAGTTAAAGCATGCTTGGATAAAATACCAAGAGAAGTTCTCTATGATGTGTAATGGAAGAAAACTCATAAGATAAAAGAAAGAAATCCATGAAATTATAATCCTAAGAAATATAATCATGGTAAAAGGGAATGATTACAATCTATAAATACTAATTGGATATAGATAATAAAATGGATAAATAATAGATAAATGATCATGTCAAAGGAAAGAAATTGGTTATATAAGAAGAGTCTAGAATTCATGGGAAACTATCCAATATTTTTGTTCAAAAATTTAAGGAAAATCATGTCAAAGGTTTATAAAGACTAGGTATGGAACAAAATATTATATGAAAATCTTACTTTCCTAAGAATAATTTTTGAGTAAATAAGTCTAATCATCTAGAATAGAAGTTTCCTTGGTAACTAAGGTGGATCAAATTACTTCACACAATAAAGAAACTCAAGGGAATGAGATATGCATATAACTTTTGAAGTATGTTAACAATAGAAATTACACTTCTTATATTAATATTTTAGACACTGAGAATACTTGGTTTATATGAAAATATTATACTCAATATTTAAACTAACAAACAAATATTTTCCACAAAATTTCCTTATTACTTATTCATTTTTCAATAATATGTAGGGAATTAAAGAAGAATATTAGGTGTTTTATAAACTTTATAGCTTGAAAATAATCCTTTAAGGAGTTTTTTAACTACCATAAAGATGAGGAGTTGATTAAATCCCTTGATGAAGAGACAAAATGAAAATAAATTATCATCCAGTAAATCTAGAAATTCTTAGTAGTTGTAAAACATTAGATAATTAGGTTTACAATAACACTTATAACCACTAGTTCAAAAACACAATTTAACGTCATTTTTTTTATTTTTTATTTCGGTTTTTAACCGACGTCTATGAAGGCAACGTAAAAAAATATGATTTTCGGCGTCAGTTATTATAAAACTGATGCCAAAAATGAATTTTTTTTAAGGGTTTCGGCATTGTTTTTATCTAAAACCAACACTGAAACCCCTGTTTATTTTTTTTAAAAAATTTGGCATTGGTTTTTAAAATAAACGACGACATAAATTAAAAAAATTAGAAAAATTAGAAAATTGCACTTCTAAAAATATCAAAACCCATGTACAAAAAAACACAATATACAGCAACATCCAAATAGCATTTATCATTCAATAAAAACCTATAACTTACATATACCAAGCATAAAAAAAAGATTACGATGAAAGTTAAAAAAAAATTAGAATAGACGTACCTGAAATTTACGGAAGGCTCATTGTTGGTTATTGTGTAAGCATTCATTTGATTATTGGTAGGTTCAAACACCTAATATATCAAAAGAGTTAGTTTTTTTAACCCATGTGTATTATTATTTATAAATATTAGAATATACATACCTCAAATCCTAATCAGACTTAACAAATAGTTTTCCAAAGTAGATCGAATATGGATCATTTCAGATTGGGAATAAGACTATGAATCATTGAATACCTACAATAATATTGAATGATATGAGGTTAAAAAATAAAATAATATGGAATAAAATATAAAAAAATTAATACAAATAACCTTATGAAAATCAGTAGTTTCCCCAATTGTGATTATCTCATACATGAATCGTAAAATATAATAACCACATTCAACATTTCCATTTTGACGATGACACTATAGTTATAAAACAGTAAATTGATAATAAATACAATATATATCAATAAATTCAGAAAAAAAAATAATATAAAAACTAATTACCTTTACTTCCACATATTTGATTTTTTTAGTTTCTTTACTGATATGTTTTCCTTGTTAAATTGTTTCCATGAACTGCATTTTCATATATATGAACTAATAATACATGTCTAAACAATGAAAATTAAACATAATGAGCTTATAAAAAATAAAAATAAAAACTTACTTGTTTAATAAGGTGTAAAATGTATTAATAACTATTCCTAATAAAGAGAAAAACCAATATAAGGTGCATTCACTTGGGCAAAATACACCTAACATCCAATGTCCCCTACAATACAAAAAGTTCACAATTAATTACATTATAATTATTTTTATTTCATAATTATTTTTATGTTCTTATTTATCAAGAAATGAAAAAAAACAGCATTTAATCTCTCTGTGTGATAATCTCTTAGATATATATTGAACTCTATCATCATTCTTCACATTTACAACTTCCAAGGAAATGTACTCTCGATCTATAAAACTGTAAATGTATGTTCTTTCATTTTGTAAAAGAAGCTTGTGTGGATACCTAAATTAAAAAGAAAATATAGTTATTCAATTTAAAACTATCTTTTATTAAGGAAATAGCAATTCAAATATCAATTTACTTACATGGAAAACAACTGCACCACACTCAACCCGAGCTCTTCAAAATCAATTAAATGCATGATATCTTCTTTCATTATTCCCAATTGATAACTTCTTCCACATATATCGGGTGTTATCCAAAACTCATAGATATAATTAAAGGAATCAGAAGCTTGAGATAATCTTTGTAACCCAGAAGAAATATTAGAAGGTTCTAAAGCAGACTGTTCCTGAACATTTTGTTGCATTTGGATAGTTTCTTTTTCTTTCAGATATTCCTATATAAGTTAAATGTCAGAAAACATTACAAGTAATTTTGAATCATTTTTAATTAATATTTAAAAAATGCATACCTCGTATGAAATATAACGTAGAAGACTATTTGGCCAAAGTAAAAAATGGCTCAGACATTCTCCAACACAGGTGATCTCCTTAGTAGAAAACGGTAGTAGAGTAGTAGGATCTATAATATCAAGTACGAATACTCTAACCTGGCCCATATGCATAGGTTGATGATGTACCGAGTCCCCCAAAAAATGAACATGTCCTAATGAAACAATATGTACATGAGGATCTTCAGCAAACAACTCACAATATAAGGCTTGATCCGAGTGAGGAGGTCAAGGCTCAAACTAAGCAGATGGGGTAGGGTATTCCGGGTGATCAGGCTGAGAAGGAAGAAAAATGAAAAAGGTATATTAGTGTTTATAATTTATAAAATATAAAAATTGATGAAAATAAAATAATATACCTCTAAAGGTTGTGCAGACGGGGTAGAATAAGCAGATTGGGAAGGGTAGTCTGGGTGAGGAGGCTGAGAAGGCTGAAAAGTGAAAAAGGTATATTAGTGTTTATAAATTATAAAATAGAATAATTAATGAAAATAAATTAATATACCACAAAAGGCTGCGCAGATGGGGTAGGGTAAGCAGGTGGGGAAGAGTAGTCCAGGTGAGAAGGCTGAGAAAACAGAAAAATGAAAAAGTTATATTTGTGTTTATAATTTATAAAATAGAAAAATTGATGAAAATAAAATAATATTCCTCGAAAGGTTGTGCAGATGGGGCAGGGTAAGCAGATGGGGTAGGGTAGTTCGGTTGAGTAGGCTGAGAAGGATGAAAAATGAAAAAGTTATGTTAGTGTTTAAAATTTATAAAATAGAAAAATTGATGAAAAATAAATAATATACCTAGGAAGGTTGTGCAGACTGTGATTGTCTTTCCAAGTGTTCTAATAAAGCCTTCTGCACTACTGCTTGAATTTGATCACCCATAGACTGTTTCATATTTTTCAGATCTTCTTTTAAGGATTCTATTTCTGGGTCTCTTGATTGCTTACTCTTACCAAAAACCTTTTGAATACTAACACCCTCCTGATATCCTCTAACATGGCCGGGTTGTTCTACCTTTCCCAAAGTAGTGGCTAGGATTTCCATCCTACCCTCAGGGATAAAAGAGCCCTTTGTTTCTTGCTCTTGAAGTTCATCCTGAAATGAAAAATAAAAAAGTTATATTAGTCTTTATAATTTATAAAATATAAAAATTATTAACAAATAAATAATATTTACTTACAATTATATCATCCACTTTCTGAGCTTCCCCTATAAGATACTCTTCATTTTTCTTTCTTCTTGCTCGTTTCCATTTCTCATGGAAAGTGGGAGGAGATGGAGGACCAAACTAGACCTCTTCTGAACCACTACTTGATCGAGCTCTTAATGCTTCAAATTTTTCTTCAATCATTTTCTACTCCAAATACGAATACCCTCCACGTGATAAAGTATGAGGGTATATATTTCTCAATTGGATCTCCTAATAAGATCTCCTGGAGGCCTGTTATATAAAAATAAACTACTAAGTAATAATAAAAATATATCATAAATTTTAAAATATAAAATAATTATCATACCTGTAATTTATCTTCAATGAGACTATCAACAAATCGCTTTCGTGTATCTTCGTCTATAAATGGATACTTAATACATGGGCTTTCAAACCTTCTCTTTCCAAAAACATAATTTTTTGTCAGTTTGGTTTTAAAATATCTCCATCTAACCACTTCTAAAGAGATATTTCTTTTTTTAATTTCTTTGGTTTCCTCAAAATTGAATATCATCAATAATTGAATAAATTTAATATGTCATTAAAAATATATAATATTCAAAAACTGAGATAAAATAAATCAATTAAGATATTTTACCATCACGACCTCCCAAAGATGTTGCTTCATTATCCTGTCCACTGACTTCCAATCAGGATATAAAATACTAATCCTACAATGGCTTTGTATCACTATATAACTGACAAACTGAACTTCATTTGGGCCAACTGTATTATTATTATCATCAAAACGGATGTGTACTTTTTCATCATCACGAGCAAGTTATAGTTTTGGTAAACGTGTAATACCACATTTACTAACTTGAGAACTTGATTTCTGAGTAGTAACAGGAGAAGTCTCCTCCACCGAGGACGTATCTATAATCCTACAAAAAAAATTAAATTAACAGTTATATTTCATTAAATAATTATATTACTGAATATTTAATAATATTTAAAAATAGATATACCTCGGTAACCACTCCTCTCTATCTGTATCTGGCATTGCTACTAGAAAGTGTAACGAAATTTTTTGTACCTGCATATCATTAGAAAGCTAAATAATTAGAAACAAGGAAGGAAAAAATAAGTAAGTAAAAAAAGAGGCATGCATTTGTAAGTTTCAAAAATGGAAACAAAATATAAATATTTATCAGAAAAATTAGGAGACTAATTTATTATTTTCCTACATGCCTTCATCATGATCATTACGTACTGCATGCACTATGTCTGTCTTATACTCATTGTAATCATCTGGAAATTGTGTAATAGATGAATAAGGCTCATGTAAATCACTAACATCATCAGCATCATCCTCATCACCCAAATGGTATCTTTTTCCTTGAAACACAACTGACCACTGATCATTCGATGGGTCAATGACATCAAATACTTTTTTTCATGTGTTTCCATGATAAATGGTTCCTCAATGTAATTAAATCTTTTCAAATCAACCAATTTAAACCCATATTCATCATGTTTCACACCACTATTACTATCAATCCAATTACACTTAAAAACAGTGACTCAAAATTTAATATAATCAATTTACCTTATGTATTCAAGAACTCCAAAATATGATGTTGATGCAGAAATTGGGTTTTTATCTGTGACACTTGAAAAATTCACTACTTCAGCAAAAACCATCACACCACTATTCTGAACGGTTCTCTTTTCATCCAAGTTTTTTTTTGTAAAATGTCTAGCCATTGATATCAAAACCAAACCATGTGATCACATTAAGAGATGGTCCCCCTACTAACCACTTCAATGTTTCTGATGCAGATATATCTGGGGTGACTTTCTCTTTAAACCATGAAACAAATGTCTTCTTATTCTCAATCATCATCCACTTTTCATTTCTTTTCTAATATTGTAACTTTAATTCAGAAATATGTGATGATATATATGACTGAATTTCATCTGTGTTGTTCAAAATGTATAAATGTGCCTGCATCACTTCATCACGTGGAATGAACTTTACCTTTAAGCCTCGAACCCCTCTACCTTCACTATCAACTGTCATATATCGAGATACAGGGAGACCAATATGCTCCACCTCAAACAAATAATCAGTACATAACTCAATCACCTCTTCTGATACATATTTTCGAAAAATAGAGAACTCTAGTCAATAAGTATTTTTAACATATCCTTTCAAAATTTTCATATATCTTTTAAAAGGATACATACATATTAAATAAATAGGACAACATATTATTATCTCACGCACCAAATGAATCAACAGATGAACCATT
This sequence comes from Viscum album, assembly GCA_963277665.1. NCBI lineage: Eukaryota > Viridiplantae > Streptophyta > Magnoliopsida > Santalales > Viscaceae > Viscum > Viscum album. The sequence goes on from OY728155.1 coordinate 1,818,170,316, forward strand.
ATATCGAAAAATATGGGTGGGAAATACATTTCTAGTTGACAAAGAATAAGAGTTGCTTCATTTTCTAACACATATAACAAATTTGGATCAACGACTTTGCTAAAAATGGATTTGAAGAAATTACATAACCTGATGATAGTCTTTCTGACAGTTGTTAGTAATATACCATGCACTTCTACTGGTAGAAGTTGTTGCATCAATACATGGCAATCATGAGATTTCATACCTATTAATTTACAATCCTCCAATAACACGAAATTATTCACATTTGAAGAAAAACCACTGGGCACTTTAATACCATGAATACACTGAAAAAAATTCATCTTTTCAATCTTTCTTAATGTGTGAAAAGATGGAGGTAAATATGTTTTGTTTCCTTTCACAATGGGAGATAACTCCAAATGTATTCTCATTAATATCAATTCCAATCTATCATTAAATCCATATTTTGTCTTTCCTTTTATGTCTAACAAAGTTCCAATCAAACTGCCACATTTGTTTTTCTCAACATGCAAATAGCAATGTTATGTTTTATCTTTAAAAATCTCAATTAAGGTAGTTCAAAAAAATAGACTGCTTCTTCCAGATATGTTTTTGGAAACCAGAACTTCTTCTCTTTCCAAATGTCGAATCAATATCTTTCACCATGTCATACTATTCTTCAACTGAAAATGGTCGAGGGGGAAGTTTGTATTCTTGTAAACCATTAAATCCTTTTCTCAATATACAATAAGGATGATCAATTCAAAAAATCTTTGATGTCCCATGTACACTGCCTTTCTTTCATACTTCAGTTGATAATATGAAGTTTGTTCTTCAAAAATTGGACATGCTTTATGTCCCTTAACACTATATCCAGATAAGTTTCTATATGAAGGAAATTCATTTATAGTGAACGTTATCATAACACGCAAAATAAAATACTCTCTCTTGTATGCATCGAAAAATTTAACACCTTCCTCCCATAGCAGTTTCAAATCATCAATCAATGGTGAAAGATACACATAAATATCATTTCCCGATTGTTTTGGTCTAGAAATCATCAAGCTCATCATAACATATTTTTTCTTCATACATAGATGTAGGGACAAGTTCTAAACTACCAGCAAAATAGACCATGAACTATTTTGGATACTGAGGCTTCGATATAGATTCATTCCATCAATGCACAATACCATTCTGATATTTCTAACTTCACTTCCAAAATCATGAAATCTTTTATCAAACCTCTTCCACTGTGGTGAATCGACAGGGTGACGTAAGTTACCATCAGAGATGCGCTCATATGAATGTCATCTTAACCTTTTTTCAACAATTTAATTTTCAAAGAGACGCTTCAAACAAGGAATTATTGGAAGGTACCAAATTGCATTAGTAGGAGTTTTGATTCTGGTACCTAAAAATGAATCAGAATTGAATTATCAGAATTGTATGCAAAAAATATTGGATGATATCATTGGAAAGTACAAAATCGATTTTTCATGACGTTTAATGACATCACCTGATAATGAATCTGAGTTTACTTTCCCATCTATCTTATAGCATTATGTCCCACATGTAGTACAACTTGATAAATATTCATTTTCTTTCCTATACAGTACACAATCATTGGGGAAAGCATGTATCTTTTTATAACCCAATATCATTAGGCATAATATTTTCTTTGCCTCATAATTAGAATCTGGAAGCTCGTTTCCTTCTGAAAGTAGCTCTTTTAAAATCTCAAGTAAACTGGAGAAACTTTTATCACTCCACCCATTTTTTGCTTTTAAGTTAACTAATCCCAAAACTGCTGATAACACTGTATATTTACTATAACCTGGGAATAATGGTTTCCTAGAATCTCCATGAAATCATTCAAAAGTTGCTATTTTTTTATGGTTTCAACACCTAAATCATGAATCAATTATTCAATATGATCCTCTGCCTCATTATGAATATCGTCATCAATATTGGATATTGAATTTTCAGTTCTTTCACCATGCCAGATCCAACGTGTATAATTAAGGCTAAAACCATAACAAATTAGATGATCCTTGATTTTTCCGGAGTTTAACTTTCTAATATTTACACACCTCACACATGGACATAAAATCAAATAAATGTTTTGAAGATTTCATTTAGCAAATTCCAAGAAATTATCAACTCCTTTTTCATAATCACTAGTGGTTCTTCGTAAATGAATCCAATTACGGTCCATTAAATACCTGATATCACAATATATTTGGTGACTATATTAAAACATATAAACATTTAAATATCTATTAGATAAATTGTACACAAAAACAAATTTAATAAAAACTATTGATAATTAGATAGAAAACATCATATATGAAACACATTTACAAATAGTAAACATTTTATTTTCATATTATATACATGTGTGTTATATTGATATTTTAATTTAATTATAATATCATTATTATAAAATTTATTAGTTCATTTTACATAGTTGTTTCATTATTTCGATGTTGCATGTGTCAAAAGTATTGAAAATTTCATTAATTTAAAGGATGCAGTAAGTGAATTGGGTGAAATTTGATTGGATACAATGTAAAAAGATGCAATTTGTTGACAGGATATTTAATAATGTTTATTGACATAATATTTAACCATTTCCTAACACATTTAAAATAAAATATAAACTAATAATTGAATCAAATCAATAACAAAATTAAATGATAAATAATTTAACTACAAAATAAAAAAAACTTAGAAAATTTTAAGTTTAACCCGAATGGAGATCCTCAATCCAAACTGTGTTCTGTATAATGACTTAGAAAAACAAACACTACAAAATCTATACCAACAATGATAATACTAACTAAAAATAATGATAAATAACAAATAAAATCAAACCACCATTAAAAGTTGTGTAAAATAGGGTTATGGAAGAAGAAATAAACAATGGAAGATAAATCAAGAAAGGATAAAGAAGAACACAAACCGAAAATCATGAAAATGGACTAAAACTGTCAACAATGGCCTTCCAAGATCACAAATAGGGCTTCGAATGTCGTCAAGAGTCAAAGGCACTGCTGCAGGTTTCGATTTCAAAGATCCAACAAAATGAGGGTTTCACGACCCCAATAAATTTTAAAAGACTTTCAGTGTCGATTTTGAGAAAAACGACGCCCATAATCCTTTTTTTATTTTTGGTGCTGGTTTTGGTAAAAACCAATGCTGAAAATATCCTTGTTTCTTATTTTCGGCGTCCGTTTTGGACAAAACCGATGCCAAAAATATCACCTTTGGCATCGGTTTTGAGGAAAACTAACACCAAAACATTTTTTTATTTTCCGCATTGGTTTTCACAAAACCGACGCAAAATATCATCGAATAATGACTTATGGCGTCGGTTTTCATAAAACTGACACTAATAAGTTACTGGAAATACTATTTTCATCAGTTTATAAAAAACTGACGTTATTACGTCGACATTAAATCCCTTATTTCTACTAGTGAACCCATATTTTTTTATATCAAATGTATTTATAAAGTGGGTTCTTTATTCATTAATGGATGAGAAAAATAGGGAGATGTATTCTTTTAACTTGAAACTTTTTATTTGTTTTTTTAGTTGCGTACGGGATACAAATTTTTCTTAATGAATCTATTTTTTAATAACACTAAAATGATAATTTTAGTTAGTATCACATTTATTATAGTTTATGGATAGAATTGATCACCTTTGTTTTTTAATCTTTTTCTATAAATAGGGTTATCCCATGTTGACTTGGATTTATCTAACTAAAGTCTTTTCACTAATAAAATCATGTGGTGTAATCCTTCTATCAAGTGAAACAATATATTATTTAGATCTAAAAAGGGAGAATAAAATGTTTTTAAAAGAATTTTGGTGAGATAATAAGACCCCCATATTTCCTTTTTATTTCTTTTTAATAATGGGGGAAGAGAATAATTCATATTAACATAAAAAGATGTGTGATGGTTTTGAAACAAAATCCAAAGGGAGGTATTGTTATCACACTTGGATTGAATTTTATTTACTTTCAATATGGTGAGATGAATTAATTATTAAATATGGTTTTAATATGTGTTGAGAATATTTTAGAAGTTTATGGAGGTTATTATATGTTATATAACAATTTATATTTAGGATATATCTCTAAAATATACTTTGTTAAGATTCAAGACAAAGCACTAATTCAAGTGTGATATTTTTGTAATGGCCCAGACCCTCATTGTCCATCCCTTTTCCAAATTCTGGATCCTAAGGGTGGCATCTCGGTGGTAGGATTTCATTTTGGTGTCTCACTGATCGGTTTGACATGATCGGTGCGACACGATCGGTATGACATGATCAGCGTGTCATCGATTGGTGCGACCGATCGGTGTGAGACCGATCAGTGTGACATGATCAGTGTGTCACTGATCGGTGCGACTGATCGGTGTGACATGATCGGTGGGACCGATCGGTGTGTCACTGATCGGTGCGACCGATCGGTATGCGACCGATCGGTGTGACACGATCGGTGTGTCACCGATCGGTGCGACCAATCGGTGTGACACGATCGGTGTGTCACCGATCGGTGCGAATGATCGGTGTGACACGGTCAGTGTGTCACTGATCAGTGCGACACGATCGGTGTGTCACCGATCGGTGCGACATGATCGGTGTGACACGATCGGTGTGTCACTGATCGGTGCGACACGATCGGTGTCACAAAGTCTTGTCAAGTTTTTCTTCTATGGTTTCTCCCGTAACACTACTTTTAAACCTTTTTAACCTTTTGGAAGTGGTTCAAGGTCTTTTTCAGCCCCATAATCAATGTTTAAATTCCTAAGAGTGGGGTGAACCTCAACGGACCCATTTGTGTGTCCATGTAACGTTCCCCTCTATTTATATAAAATCCTTTAAAGTCACAACTATTACCAGCAATTCCTAATGAGAGTTATTAAATAACAATTAATCCTGCCATGTGTAACCACCCAACCGTGTGGTGAAACCATGATCTACCTTTAAAACCGTCGAAGATCTTGATATCCAGTAACGTCTGGGCTCATATTTATATCGCACTAGCTTTCCTCCTTTTCTTCTTCTTGTCCGAGTTTTCTCTACCCTTGGAGCGTTTGGAGTTCCCTTCCCGAGGCAAGTGGTGCACATGTGCTGGAGTCCTTATTGCTCGTCCTTGGAGTCCTGGATGCTCCTCCCCTGCAAGTTGTGCATCCCCGGTTCTTGTTGCGTCGAGAGAAACATCGATCTTTGATCATCCAAGTAGGGAAATAGTGTTGGGTGATCTTGGTGCATGAAATATGCCAGGGAAGACTGGCTAGGACATGGTATTTTAGGGCCCCCCATGATCCGATGAAAGGACTTTGGGCCTACTGAATGACCAAGAAAGGCTACACTGATTTTAGGGTAGAGACCCTAGGGAAGGTACATGCATCATAATGACTTGTGTTCTTGTGTTTCATGGGTATTTTGGGTATTTAAAATGAATAAGAAGTCTAAGAAAATTTAAAAGCAATCTTCTACACTACTCGGGATTAGTCATTCCTTATTTAACTTGCATCTATGGCACCCGGACGGTGACCAAGGGTAGTACGGGTGATCAAGGCCCAAGAGGTTGATTTGGCTGATCAATAGAGGGCTGACCGAGAGGAGGAGTATGATTAGTGGCAGAGGACGCTTTGTTCCTTTCAGCGGAAAACTCTCATGGAGTACGAGGGTAACATCTCAGACATAGAGGCAGAGAGATGGCTAGAGGAGCTGGTGATATATTTTATCTTGATCCGAGCTCCGACAGAATACCAGGTTCCTCTGGCTGTAAGCCAGATGCGGGGAGCAGCGCGTCAGTGGTGGATGCTTTATCTTGGGAAGAAGAGGGAGGCTGAGGTTACGTGGGATGACTTTGAGAAGTAGTTACGGTTGTAATTCCTCTCTTCTATGATGAAGGATGAGAAGAGGCAGGAGATACTCTCCCTCCAGCAGGGGATCATGTTAGTGAGGTAGTTCGGGGTCAAGTTCAAGGATCTCCTTCACTTTGCTCCGGACCTCTTTCCAGATGAGGATTCTCGGGCAAGACGTTTGGAAGAGGTACTTCGACCTTCTCTTTAATATGTTGTTACTCCCTTCACCTTACCGACATACTTGGATTTCCAGAAGAAGGCTGAAGTGTTGTAGAGGATACACACGCTGGGAGGTGTATCTAGAGAGGTAATCCATTTGGGCTCGTCAAAAGGGAACGTCGTGAGCAGCAGGCCTCCAGCATTAGGGCCCTCTAGGTTTTGACCAGTAGGGAGAGAGCCTCAGTAGTTCCAGTTCTGATCTCCCAGTCCTCGCCCTTTCCTTTCAGTCCCAGGACCGAGATGCTTCGTCTGTGGAAGCCATGGGCACCTTTGGAATCAGTGCCCAGACAGAGTGCAGTACAGTGGGGGTGGGCAGGTTCAATGCCCACCTTAGCAGAAGCAGTTTCCAGCTAGGCCCTTTCAGCAGCAGAAGTAGGGGCAACAATCTCCCGCCCCTCCGAGACCAGACGTGGTGGGAGGAGGCCGAACCCAGGGTCCCCTCAAGGACCTCGACCAGGGCATGGTCGGGGAGGTGGCCGACAGCCGAGAGGCATAGGAGCTGGGTGTGGGTAGTTGCATGCCGCAGAGGTAGCAGTTCCAGCAGGGGCAGAAGTTATTCGAGGTACGATTATCTTGTTTAGTACTCTTGACTATGCCTTGTTTGATACAAAAACTTCGCACTCCTTTGTTACACCCAGTCTGGCCTGTGCTCTGGGTTTATACACTGAGAGACTTTCAGTGCCCCTGGTGCTGAGCACACCAGTTGGAGGTCAGACTGATTTGATTTATGTTTTCCGAGGGTGTGGACTAATGATAGGGCCACATCAGTCAATCAGTTATCTTCTACTATTGCATATACAACCATACGATGTCATCCTAGGAATTGACTGGTTGTTCTCTATATGTGTCTTCATTGACTACTTCTGAGGAAGGATTATGTTTTCAAATTTGGGCGGCTGACGTGTAACTTTCATCGGTGAGCGGGGTTACCAGAAAAGCAGCAAGAGAGAGGATCCCCTCCTTTCCTTATTAGCTGAACTATCAGTGGATTCGATGGATGCCGAAATGGTAGAAGTCCCTGAGATCGTTAGTGAGTTTATGGACGTCTTCCCTGAAGAAGTGGCGACTCAACCCCCTCGATGTGACATTGAGTTCAAGATAGACTTGAAACCTAGTGCTCGTCTGATTTCAATGGCTCCCTACCAGATGGTGCCTTCTGAGTTGTGGGAGTTGCGGATTCATATTGATGAAATGATGAAGAAGGGTTTTGTTCGACCAAGTGCATCACCATGGGGTGCTCCTGTCTTGTTCACAAAAAAGGCAGATGGTGGTATTAGGCTGTGTATAGACTACCAGACACTGAATCAGGTAACGGTCAAGAACTGTTACCCTCTCCCAAGGATAGACGATCTCTTTGACCAGTTGAGGGGAGCAGGTTGGTTCTCTAAGATCGATCTATGGTCTAGATATCACCAGTTGAGGGTGAATGAGGGTGACATCTCAAAGACTGCCTTCAGGTGTAGTTATAGACACTTTGAGTTTGTAGTCATGTCGTTCGGTGTTACAAATGCACTAGCTATGTTCATGGGACTCATGAACTTCGTCTTCTGAGAATACCTGGATCGGTTCATAGTCGTGTTTATTGATGACATCCTTATCTAGTCAAGGTCATAGGAGGATCACACTGAGCACTTGATAATTGTTTTATAGGTCCTCATACAGCACCAACTCTATGGGAAATTGTCCAATTTCAAGTTCTGGATACGAGAAGTGAACTTCCTTGGGCACGTGGTGTTCGAGCAGGGAATAGCAGTGGACCCATCGAAGGTCGAGGTAGTTGTTTCTTGGGCAACACCCAAGAGCATGACATAATTTCGTAGTTTCCTAGGTCTGGAAGGTTACTACCGGAGGTTCGTGCCCAAATTCTCCCGAGTTGCAGCACCTTTGACAGCCTTGACCAAGAAGGACCAAGATTTTGCGTGGAATGGGATGTTCGAGGCATCCTTTAGCTATCTGAATGGGAATTTGGTTAGTTCCATGGTGATAAGGTTTCCAGAAGAAGGGGTAGTGTATGAGGTGTTTTGTGATGCTTCAAGATAAGGCCTCGGGTGTGTGCTAATGCAACGAAAAGGGGTAATCTCTTATGGGTCTAGAAAGTTACGTCCCCATGAGCGTAACTATTCCACCCATGATCTGGAGCTTGCGGCGATCGTGTTCCCACTAAGGTTGTGGCGGCATTACCTCATCGGGGAGCGCTTCGTGGTCTTCACGGATCATAAAATCTTGAAGTATATCTTCTCCCAGTGGGACCTGAACTTACGGCAGGGAAGGTAGATGGATTCCCTTTAGGACTAAGACTTCAATATTTCCTACACCTCAGGAAAATTCAATGTGGTGGCTTATTCCTTGAGTATGAAGTCGTATAAGGATACTGTTCGAGAGTCGGCAGATGCTTGGAAGGCGATGGAGGAGTTGGCTACACCTCACCTGGATGTAAGGAAGGATGGTGGTAGAGGTTGTCTGTTTTAGATGACAGTGCAATCCTCTCTCCTATGGAAGGTGGAGGAGTCTCAGTGGGGATACATAGAGAGTGAAGTAATGCGTGACTGGGTTAACCAAGGTGATACTCGAGAAGGGTGGACGGAGGATGGTCAGAATCGAATGCTTTTTCGAGGGAAGTTTTTTTTTCAGAGATGATGCACGAGATAGTTCTTGGTGAGTTCCACAACTCACCCCTAGCAGTGCACCCAAGAGTTTCCAAGATGTACCAGGGTCTGAGGAGTCATTTTTAGTGGTTCGGGGTAAAGCGGGCGGTGGCAGAGTTTGTGGCCAGGTGCCTAGTGTATCAGTGGTTAAAGGCTGAACACCATGTTCCAGGCGGTCTATTGCAACCTTTAGATGTCCCCGGCTGGAAGTGGGATGACATATCAATGGATTTTGTCACAGGAATACCCAAGGTTCAAGGAGGTTGTGATGCTATCTGGGTAGTGGTGGACCGGTTGACAAAATCGGCTCACTTTATGGAGATCAAGGAGTCGGGTGCAGTGGATGCCTTAGCACAGAGGTATGTGGATGAGGTGGAGCGGTTGCATGGATTTTCGAGGTCCATAGTCTCGGATAGGGATGAACGGTTTACCTCACAAGTCTAGAGAGGATTGCAGCATGCTTTTGGAACCTAGCTACGTCTTAGCACTACTTTCTACCACCAGACAGATGGACAGACAGAGCACACTATCCAGACAATGGAGGATATGCTAAGGGCATGTATTCTGGACTTTGGGGGATCATGGGTGTGACACTTGCCTCTGGTAGAGTTTGCCTACAATAATAGCTATCACTCTACCATTGGCATGACTCCGTTAGAAGCTTTGTACAGAAGGCCATGTCATTCACCTGTGTACTGGATCGAGGTTGGTGAAGCAGGTGTTCTTGGCCCAGAATTGGTGCAGAGAACAACGGAGAAGGTTCAGCTTATACGGGATAGGATGAAGGTGGCCCAGGACCGATAGAATTCATACGCTGATAATAGGAGGAGACCCTTGGAGTTCGAGGTTGGGGACCACGTATTCCTGAAGGTCTCCCCTCGGCGTGGGAAACGGAGGTTCGGTAGGGGGAGTAATCTTTTTCCTAGGTTCGTTGAACCATTCGAGGTATTGTGGTGGGTCATTGAAGTGGATTATCAGCTAGCGCTACCACTGCCGCTAATGAGAATGCATGATGTCTTCCATGTGTCACAACTTCAACGGTATCTACACGATGATTCACACATCCTCGACTGGGGAAAGGTGGATATCTAGGCCGACGTGACATTTGTGGAAATACCTGTGAGAATCAAGGATCGTGAGGAGAAGGTGATCCATGGACAGACCATTCCCTTGGTTCATGTGTTATGGAGGCATGGTGGGCTCCTGGAGAGTACCTAGGAACGGGAGGCATAGATGCAGGCCCAATACCCAGAGCTGTTTTGAGTTTTGTTCTATTTCTTTTTGTACTTGTTTGTGATGTAATGCTAACCTTGTTGGTTTATGAGATGTTTTGTTTCCCTACATTGCGAATGTTACGAAAAGTCCTGATATGTGGGGAAGGGAGGACTTGATCCCTAATCAATATGCATTAAGGTGGATGTGATTAAACCTGTTTGGGTGAGTCAGTGCCACCCAAAGTGGATAGTATCTTGACATGGAGGAAGGAACTCCTGGAACCGTGTGTCGGGACAATATGGACCTTTAGTTCGGCGTGGCTGTTTGGGGTGGTTTTTCCCCAAGAGGTATCTTTTAAGGGGGGGGGGGGGTCGGGCCCCTCTTTTCTCTTCAGGTCTAGCTTTGATTCTCAAGGATGATAATAGTTTGAGAGGTATCTAATGTAATGGACCAGACCCTCATGGTCCATCCCTTTTTCAAATTCCAGATCCTAAGGGTGGTGTCTCAGTGGTAGGACGTCATTTTGGTGTCTCACCGATCAGTGTGACATGATCGGTGTGTCACTGATTGGTGCGACCGATCGGTGTGACACAATCTGTGTGACACGATCGGTGTGACACGATTGGCATGTCACCGATCGGTGTGCAACCGATCGGTGTGACACGATCGTTGTGTCACCGATCAGTGTGATCGATCGGTGTGACACGATCGGTGTGTCACCGATCGGTGCGACCGATTAGTGTGACACGATCGGTGTGTCACTGATCGGTGTGACTGATCAGTGTGACACGATCAGTGTGTCACCGATTGGTGTGACATGATCGGTGTGTCACCGATAAGTGTGACACAATCGGTGTGACACGATCGGTGTGACACGGTCGGCGTGTCACTAATCGGTGCGACACGATCGGTGTCACACAGCCTTGTCAAGTTTTTCTTCTACGGTTTTTCCCGTAATGCTACTTTTAAACCTTTTTTAACCTTTTGGAAGTCATTCAAGGTCTTTTTTTATCCCCATAATCAATGTTTAATTCCTAAGAGTGGGGCGACCCTCAGCAGACCCATTTGTGTGTCCGTGTAACGTTTCCCTCTGTTTATATAAAATCCTTTAAATTCACAGCTGTTACCACCAATTCCCGATGAGATTTATTAAATAACAATTAATCCCATCATGTGTAACCACCCAACCATGTGGTAACACCCTGATCTTTCTTTAAAACCTCTGAATATCTTGATATCTAGTAACGCTCGGGCTCATATTTATATCGCACTAGCTTTCCTCTTTTTCTTCTTCTTTTCCAGGTTCTCTCTTCCCTTGGAGCGTTTGGAGTTCCCTTCTTGAGGAAAGTGGTGCGCATGTGTTGGAGCCCTTACTGCTCGTCCTTGGAGTCCTAGACACTCCTCCCCTACAAGTTGTGCATCCCCAGTTCCTGGCGCGTTGAGAGAAACATCGATCTTTGATCATAAAAGTAGGGTTTTTCCTTCATATCTCTTATTGTGTATCATGTGGGGTGGGTATGCTATTGTTTCTATGGGTATGGATGAAACCAAACTTTAAAAGAAGATAATAAACGTACTTTTAAAGAAAGTAGGGGGGCGTGATCGGTGTTTCTATTGTATTTCTTATTCTTAATTATTTTTTTTGAATTGTACGGTCTCATGCCCACTGAAAATCATGGCCGTTGGTGGTTTTTCCTTGTGCACTAATGAACCTCTGTGCTTCCGGATATTTACATGATTAAATGATTGTAACATGGAAATAGGTTAATAAACTAAACTCGGTTAGTTAAATGGATGCCCAGTGAACATCAATCCTTATGTGGTCCCCTCGTTAACCAACAGAAAGAAGAACCTAATGAATGATGTGCTTGATTCTGGAAGTTTCCCTACTCTGTTTTGGTAGTAGGTGTGTTGTTCTGCTAGATGCTTATGGGGTGATGTGGATGGGGATGGGATCCTATGTTGTGGTAAAGTTATTGGTTGTGAATCTAAATCCATGTGGGGTTGTATCTCGAGGCTTGGTTTGGTTCCAGTACTTTGAGGGATCTCACGGATCCCTTTGTTGTTGTGACTTCACAAGAGAACTGGGTGTGAATGCTTAAATTGTTGTTTGGTTGTTTCTCTTTCTCTGGCTTGTGGTTATTCCTTTTAGTTGCCTATTAGTGTAGAATTTACGTAAATGGAATCACTTGAACATTAAAACAATAATGGGATTAATGGGGAATTGTTTTCCTGGATGAGTGGTGACATGGTCGTGGGTTCGGTGTATCTTGTGAATAAATAGTAATGAGGGTGTTTGTGCTTAAGTTGGTTTTGGAACTCCTAGGTTGGGATGAGTGCTTGTTATATATATTATATAATTGTATTTTTTATGTTTCTTATCTACGCCCCACCCAAGTTGAGCACCTAGTGTCGAACACCCCTATTTCATGGGGGAGGGTGTTTTTCCAAACACTCCTATGAGTGGCTGGTTATTAGCTCCTTTTCTGCTCCCTCTCCCGAATAGCCCAAGACTCATCGGGAAGGCTATGATGTCTTGAGGTCCATTATAGCCCAAGATTCTTTAGGAATGGTAGTTTTGGTGGTTTCCCAGGTGTGTGTGTGCAGGTTGTTTCCCAAGTGTATTCGGGATGAGGCCCAGGTGTCTTCGGGCATGTTAGTAGTTGTTCTAGCCCAGGTGTGTGCGGGTGGGGTGTGGTAGTGGGACTGCAGTGAGAATGGATGGAGAGGTTCGATGCGTAGGATGTTTCCAATAACCAGTGGGAAAGTGGCACAGGGTACCCAAATATCTATGTGATATTACTATACATTACTTGACTTGCGTTATTTGGGGAGTGTGCCTTGGTGAGTCTTGGGTGGATAGTTTTCTTTGTTGGGTGATTTGGTTATCTCCTTTATCATGGGGCATTAGAATGCCTCCCCACTTGTGCATGGGAGTCTTTGGTTTTCCCTAATGAGTATACTTGTATGCTCACCCTACATGTATAAAACTGTTTTCAGGTTTCCTGGAGGACTTTAGGGATCGTGCAGGATTGTACTAGTTCAGAATTTGGGATAGTTGCCATTGCTGTTTTCCTCTCTTTGGTATTTTCATTTTGGGATTTTCTTGTACCTCGTAGCTTTTACTTTTGGAACATGCATATGGGAATGGTTTGTTTTGGCTTTACCTGTACTTCCACTTTTGGTGTTGTTGGGATTTACTATATTATCTCCCAATCCTATTAAATAAAATGGGTAATTCCTTCCATATTGTGTGTGATTTTATACCCTTGGTTCTAGTCGCCACTCTGGGACCTGTTGAAGGCGGGTCTCGGGGGTCATTATCTCTCCTTCAACTTGAAGAAGGAAGGGTCTGGCAACCTGATGTCCCTTCTCTAATCTTGGTAAAGGCGGTTCGTGACAATTTTTTTTATCTTTATACTAAAGACGTGTGCCAATGGAAAAGACACTATATACTATAAATTCATGATAGTTTTGGAAGTTCTATCCAAAATAAGAGGTTTAATACATGAGGATTATAGGTTATTCTATCATGGAGGTGTGTGAAATCATCCAAATAATTTCGGTTATTAAAGATACTATGATTAAGTGTTACAAACCTATTAATGGTATTTGGGTGATTTATGAGAAGTTTTGGATTCATTTAGAAGACCTATAAATTAATTGAAGAACTTATTATTTTAGTTTTAGAAGTATTTAATTAGGAGTAGATAGTAAAAATTAGCTACTTCCAAGTTCAAATGATTCCCAGAAAACTATAGATGAGTCGAAAGAACTTAAAATAAATCATATTAGAGTTTAGATGAGTAAATAAAACTTTATAAGAGTCATATAAGACTTAAGATGAGTTAATGGGGAGTTTATAAGTTTTATCTAAGACTTTATATGAGTCCTCAGCAAGTTCGGAGGAGTAAATTCTAGGTTTCAATGAGTCAATGGATTTTAGATGAGTCCCTTCCTTTTAAAAATATGATAGTTTTTATAGACCTAAATTTCTAATAATTTCATAATAAAACGGGAAATTAAATTTTTCAATTCATTAACCATTATTCATGAATTCAAACATCATGATCAATAACATGATAATTATCCTATATGACAATGAAGGAATACCAGCCAATAAAGATGATGGAGTTTGAGAAGAATTCTATTTCATAGAAGAAGGTTCCATATTGCAGCACTGCATATCCTATGACTATGTAGAAATATTAAAAGGTAATTCAAAATGTTTAAATATTCATATTTCAAGGGGAATTAAAGTTTTGAGATTTCAAATATTTCCTGGGTAAATTATCTAGATTTAAAGGATAATACTTCACTAAGATTAAATGTGATTTAAAAAATTTTGAAAGATAATTGTTGTTATTTTACAAGATTAAGGTGTCTCTAAAATTCAATTTTGTAAATTATTATTCATGATATTTTTTTATAATGTATATATACATAAAAGATATAGAATAATATATAGTGCTTGTAGATACTAAGTATGAGAGTTCTAAATTCAGAGATCCCAATTCATCACCGTATCAAAGAGTATGAGGTCTAAGTTGGGAACCATAAAAATTGAAGGATACATATTGTTCCTATGTATTTTATTTTCGTAAAATATTCATATCAATAAAGATATGATGTGAGTTTTTATACTAGTAGTTTTTATCACCATTTTTGACTACTAAAGTTCTTGAAGGTGTTGTACATGAGAAGACCAGATTAGTCTAATTTGTTTATGGAGGGAGATCATCATCAAGTTATACAACAGTAACCTATATGAGAAGAAATATTTATTTATTTTAATCCTTAATTTTAGAGGAGAGTTGGTTCTTCTAGTGAGGCACTTGAAGCCTAAGCATAGTGGTACTTTGTGTTGATAGGATTGAGATGGTACTTGGTTACAATAACTTTGGGATATAGTGGAATAACCTTGTAAATCCTATGTGTTTTGTATTATACTATTATTATTAAACATATGGTAAGGCTTTGGGAATATATTGAGTGGATTGGGACCTTAAAAATTCCAAGTGGTTGAGTTCAAAAAGGAAGAATTCATAAAATGAGACACCGGTTCACCCCTCTTCTTAGTAGTCAATCTGGCCGAGGGAATCACATAGTTATAAATTAATAGAATAAATATCAGGTTTTAATTATGATTTTGTGTTATATGTCTTATCTAATAATAGAAAATATGAAGTTTTTCTGAAATGTATAACATTCTATTTGTAAATTTCATGATTTATGAGTTATTAATGATACATTGTTGACATGACATTTTAAGATATGGATTAAATGTTTTTGAAATCATAATATGTACTAAATTGAGCATGATTTATTGATAATTATATATTTTGAAAAAAAAATAGTTTTAATAATGAAAATATAGAATATTAAATTGATGCATAAAAAAATTTCTTCATTAATTAAAAGCATGTCATACAATATTTATTGGTATATTAGTAAGATAAAACTTTAAGTGTTTACTTTTTAAACTATGATGTAGATAATAAAAAAATTAATATGTTATGTTGGTGATGTGAGTATCTTATGTGACTAATGGAAAAAATAATAAATTCATTTATTCTTAGAATATATTATGGAATGTGAAGTTTCATTCAACATATGATTTTTAAAACATTATTCTAGTTTTATTTTTTTGATGTGTGATTTGTTTTTTAATGATGTTTACCTCGTTTGCATTTAATGGTGACTATAATTGTTAGTAACATGATTCCATTGAGTAATAAATAAAATATGGAAATTTTTATTGAATTTAATGGTGTGTTTTTATTTTATAAGGTTTTTTCAATACCATGATTTAATAAAAAGTATTTAAAAAAATTCATTTTTTGTTAGGATTTTGGTAGTAGAAAATTTTTACAATGTTGAGGTTTATAAATGAAATTAAAATTTTTGAGTATTGTGATATCAAAAGGAAATTATTGGGTGTTAAATTGATATTTTAGATAATATCTACCTTTTAAATAAAAAATTTAATTCTGTGGGAACCTTATGATGGTATGTTAAAATTGGTGAAAAGTATATTGTTGTTATCTTGAAATGATTATTGTTAAAGTATTTATATGAATGAATATGTAATATTTAATTATGATCATGGTTGATGGTAAATGGTGAATTTTATTATGTACTATATTATCATTAATGGTCTATTGATTAGTAGTGTTGGACTGATAATATAGATATGAAATGAGGTGGAGGTTCTGAATGATGTTGACCTACAAAGTAGTTGAGTTTATTATGAGTATTTGATTGATTTAGCAATATAAATTTTATAATTGAAGAGTAAACATACTTATCATTTTGATTTCATGTTTTTCATATTGTTTAATTTGATTTTTTTTGTACCTCTGTTAATTTTGATGTTTGATTTGATGAAACACCATCAAAAAATTATCAGAACACTGGGTGTGAGAAACAGAAGGAGAATACATGGGATAAAATGCTGTTAAATTTTTAATGATAATGATTACTAAATTTTATTGGTGGGGGTTTGATTCATGAGTTTGAGAAATAGATAGAGGATATTGAATTTCTTTTGAATTATTGAAGACCCCAGATAGATTTTTAATTACTTTTTCAGTATTTTTTCTTTGAGATGTGGCCAAAATATGGTAGTGGATAAATCATGGTCCCTTGGATGATATATCCTAGGAGGATTTTCATATTCCATTAAAGAATTATTTTATTTCATATGTGTAATAAGATTAATATATGAAACATATTGAAGAGATTTATCAAGGATCACCTAATGTACATGAATTCAAAATTTAATTCTAGATATTGGTTTGTTAATTTTTACATTTTATAGCTAATAAAAATGAATGAGTGTGACATTTAAAGTCTAATTTGAGGTTAGAGATATAATAACTGGTAGATTCTCCATAGTTGAAGTCTTTGAAGTATATGATATATTGTTCATAGGTTGTGGAGAAAGGATTATCTGAGGTATAAGGTTATAGTGGAAGTCTTCCTTAGGAAATCAAGATAGGTGAGATGAATTCCATGAGTTATGGGTATCATGGTTCATGAAAGAAGAGATTAAATAAGTACACAATGGATTTAGCATGATTTAGATCTCTAGTTTTAAGTATATCAAGATGTCATATAATGTTTGAGTTGATTTTTTTACACAATAATATGGTAGAATAATGATAGTATAAGTATCACGTAGTTCATTATGTTTCTCGATCATTGGAAGATTATTTTCCTATTCATTAGGGTAGTGGGAACTAATTGGGTGTCTAGTTATAGTCTCAAGGATTGAAACATGTCATAGGTGGGTATAATTATTTCCTTTATAAGTAAAATTAGAAATGATTTTTCATCTATAATCTAAAGTGTAAGGAGTTTTCCATACATGTAATATTTCAACTTTTTTTATTAAAGTGACTATATGGTTTTTAAATTAAAATTATAATTTTATTTTGAAACTCTATATTAACTTGGTTTCACTTGATTTCAAAAATAGAGTGGATATTCTACATTCACATCAATTTTATTTCAAAATAGAATTATATTTAGTTCTCATGGATATTGAAAGAATATATATAACATACCTTTATTAATTGTGGAATTTATTTTAAAAAATGTATAAATTTTTTAAAAGGTTATGTGTCATGTTGGATTATGAAGTGAATTATTTTTAGTATAAACTTAATGAGTTTTACACTTTTAATGTTTCAATAAATGTAAGATTAGTAAGTTGGGTTGAGTTATAGGTTAGTAATTATATCTAGGTTATACCTTGTTAGATCTGGTTAGTGTTGTGGTGTGAGGGTGTGGGGTATTTATCCCTTGGTTGATTCTTTTTAGGGTGATTTTTTCTTGAGGACAAGTATTTTTTGGTGGAGTACAATGATTATTTTTAGAGTATTATGAGAATTTTTTTTAGAATGTAGTAAAATTTATTATAATAGGATCATGCTTAAGGTGTGAGGGATGTTAATAATATGTGTATAGTATAATGATTTAATCTTGGTAATGGTGAGGTTTATTTTCATCTAAGAGTTTTTTATTATTGAGCGTAAAAAAATATCTGAGAGAAATGTGATGTGATTACTTAGAAATTTATTTGTTGGTCATGTTTCATTAAGGTTTTAGTTTTTTATTATTGGTAGTTATGGACCTATTTGAGAGGTATCTCACATACTGGATAAGATTTTAGGCATATTTTGTTCCTTTTTAAGATCTATTTTGATTCTAAAGGATAGGAATCATTTTATTGGTCTATATTTTCAATGTTTTAATTTCTTTATGTGTTTTAGATGGTTAGGGAATAATGAGGAAGAAAAGGAGTTGTGTTTGAGATAAATTTTTATCTACCATGAAAATCACACCATAATGGTCTATATTAGGTCATGATGTGTTGTAGAGGGGAAAATTTTTCTAAATTTTTGGATATTAAATAAAGTGTATTATTATTCATTATGGATTAGAATTTTCATCAAGGATTACCTCATTATAGTTTGTTGGTTTAAACTGCATCTTAATGATTCGTAAGAAAATATTTTGGTGTCTTGATTCGTTATTAAGGGAAGAATATTAGTCCATGATTTTAGGACATGATTTATGAGGAACTTGTTGATTGTGTCATGGTATTAATTATTGTGATGTTATGGATTTTGGATTGGTTATATTTAAAGAGGGAAATAAATTATGGAAAACTAAGGATATGTATGGATTTCATTATAAATCTTAGATCAACCCTTTAATTTATTGAATTATACTATATTGATATATATTAAATTTTGATCAGTTAGATATCTTGACATTTGAAAGTTTGGGTGATCATGAGATTTTAGGGGAGGTAAGGGTATTTATACCTTGATTTTGGAATACTTGGTTGACTGAATAACATTATGTTGTAACATTTTATATTATACCAGGATTTTTGGTACTCTTATTTATTTATAAATTTCAATATCATCTCTCTTCTCATATGGTTTTCTTCTTCTCTTGGGTAAACTCTAGTGACCAGTTAGATTACCTAGGTGGACTTGGGAGTTTTCTTTGAGAATGTACTATATTTTCTCCCTTGGGAGATCGATTTGATGTAATTCCATGTGGGGGGTCATGCAACAATGGATTTGGAAACCTTTGATAATAGATTTTTATATTTATTTTAGGTATGGGATTTTGGAATCTTTTCTCATATTATGAAATTAAAATACATTATCATGTGGTGTTTTATTCTGAATTTTTATTCTCTATCATTATACCCCAATTAAGTTGATTATTTTCTGGTGGTTGCTTTTTAAAATCTCTCTTATTAAATATATGTCAAACTCTTTGATCCGAAGTTGTGAGATATACTAGGGAAACTTTTTGTGATGTTAGTTATTGTTTATGGGGAATATAGTGTTAATTAGGTTCATTTTCATTGATATGGGCATTTTAAAATCAATATTTTTTATTTTCTTAAATTACCAAGAATAGGGAGTAATATTTTCCCAAATGTTAAGATGGTGAGATATTAATAGTGGGAGTTAATTGACCTAATTTAAAAATAAAATTAAATTAAAACAAAAAATAAAATTATATATATATATATAAACAAGTGATTTTTATAGTAGTTGGGATCTTACATCTACTCTTCACACCCCACTACAAAAAAACTATAATTTAGTGACATTTTTTTAGAGGCGTTTTGTGAAAAATGTCACTAATTTAGCAACATTTCATGAAAAACATCGCTAATTTAGTGAATGTTCCTAAAAATTTATCTAAATTAGCGACGTTTCCTGAAAACATCACTAAATTAGTGACATTTCTAGAAAACATCTCTAAATTAGTGAAATTTCTTGAAAATCATCACTAAATTAGTGATATTTCTTCAAAAACATCACTAAATTAATAATGTTTCCTCAAAAAATCATTAAATTAGCAATGTTTCCTCAAAAAATCGTTAAATTAGAAATGTTTCATGAAAAATATCGCTAAATTAGTGACATTTTCATGAAGTGTCACTATTTTGGCGACATTTTTCAGGAAACATCGGTAAATTAGTGATGTTTTTTAGGAAATGTCGCTAAAAATGTATATTTATTTAGCTCATTTCCCCACATCGATGTAAATATATATATATATAAACATAGACACATATATATAAACACACACACACACATATATATATATACATATATATTTATATATAAAAACACATACCTATTTTAAATTTAGTCACGTTTTTAAGAAAATGCGACTATTTTAGTGACATTTTTACCAGTGTTTTAAGATGTGTCTAATTATATATATATATATATTTATTTATTTATTTATTTATTTATTTATTTATTTATTTATTTATAATTATATATGTGTATACATACACATATATATTCACACACACACATATTTAAACATATATATATATATATATATTTGAACATATATATATAATATAAACATAGACACACACACACACACATATATATATAATATATACATAGAAATAAACATAAAATATAAACATAAACATATATATATAATATAAAACATAAACATATATATATAATATAAACATATATATATAATATAAACATATATATATAATATAAACATATATATATATAATATAAATATATATATATAATATAAACAAGCACATATATATAATATAAATTATAAACATATATATAAATATAATATAATATAAACATATATTTATAAACATAAAATATAAACATATAAACATATATATTATTATATGTATATTAATATTATATGTATATATAATATTAAATTTTAAATACTGAAATGTGTATATATATATAACATAATACAATTAGATTTTTTAAATTTTGTCATGTTTTTAAGAAAATTGATTATTTTAGTGAAATTTGTATCGACATTTTAAAACATGGAAAATTACACACACACACACGGTTATTTAAAATTTTTATTATAACAATTTTAAAATTCAAAAAAAAACATTTCCAGGTTTCTGAAATTCAAAACAAAAAACTTTAGTGGAATTTATAGAAATGTAACTAAATGAGGTTTTATTTACCGATATTTATTTACCGGCGTTTCTAGAAAAATTCCCCAAATAAGGGCTTGCTAAATAGTGATGTTTATAAACATCTCTATTTTAGCGACGTTTATTTACCGATGTTTCTCAAAAAAGTCGATAAATGATATGTTTTTAAATAACTATGTTTATAATCATCATGAATTTAGAAACATTTATAAACATAGACAATTAGAAAAATTTATAAATATCATTAAATTTGTGACACCTCATTTAGAGACGTTTTTTAGAAACATTGGTAAATGAATTAGCAACATTTTAAAATGTCACTAATTATCATTTTTTTATAGTTATCCTCTACTCCTCAATATATATGAAACCCAATAATAACTTTAATTTTTATGGGGATTCACAACTAAATTATAAGCTACCTTTTCTAGTGTAGGCACAACCAACACACAACTTGAATTTTCAAGGGGTATCACAACCCGATTACAGAACAATATATTTTATAGAGTTATGATGGAGTTAACATTTTAGAAATTTTAATTAGTTTTTAAATGTAAATTAACCCCACAATTAACATAAAATTAGGGAAATTAAATTATTTTTCATAATTAGGTGAATCTCGAATTAAATTGTTAATTGGATTCAATTTTGATTTTTAGTTGTTTTATTCATTTTTGGAATTAATTGAAAGCCATGAATTGTTTTTTAGATTCTATATTTAAACTATTAATAGTATTATATTCATATTTTTTTCATTGATTGTATTCTTATATATTTAATTTATTCAAATCCTACACTAATTTTTTGATTTATGTGGTTTTTAGGTAATTTCTAGAAATCTAGAATTTTGATTTCTAGAAGATGAATGTGTTAAAAGAATTAACTTTCATAAGATTATAGCTAATGAAAATGTTTAAGTCCCCTCCAAAATATTTTTACATAAGATATTTCAGTGTTAGAACTTAGAATTTAAAAAATTCCAAAATGGTATGATATGTAACATTTTCTCTACTGAAGAAGGGATGCTTAGAATTTTTTAAATAATAAAATTAGGAAATTTGGAACTGGATATTGATACATAAGATATTTTCCTTAATAAAGATGATATTAAATATTCAAAAGTTTGTAAGATTATAAATAATCAACAAAGTTAACATATAGAGGTCATATGTAATACTTTTTCCACAACTATCACTAATGCATAAGATTTTTATCCAATAAATAATATTTTTTAAATTTGTATAAGTTTTTTCCTTTTACCTAATGAGAATAAATAATATATTTTAGAGGGTGGAATAAGAATTTTTAATTATGTGTAAAGTTTTTCTAAACTTAAATGCTTATATGTTATATTTTTTGAGGAATTATTTCTACTTTTGTAAGATTTTTTCAAGAGATAAAAGGAGTCATAAAATTTTCCCTTTGTGAAAAAATAGAGGACAAACTACTCCAAAGACTCATTATATGGTAAGATTATTCATACCAAAATGGTATGCAACTTAGGATAATTTTTTATTGGCTATGATGGGAGAACTCTTGAAGAACCCTGGCCATAGAGATCATCTCTAGTACGAGTGGTGCATATATAAGGAATAAGGAAATAAAATAAATACTTCATTATAAATGTAGGTCCAAAATATGAAAAATGAATTCAAGGAATCTATATAACACCCATCTATTAGTTGAAGGAAGTGAAGATTTTGGGAAGAAAATAAATCCAATGGGAATATTCAAGAATGATTTTATTAGTGAAATCTATACCCTTCTCCTGGTAATAATGGAATCCATCTAAGAAAAATGGATATCATCACTAAATTCTTAGAGGAGTGTAATGGCCCATAATTTGTAGGTACTTTATGTATTTCTTTTATCCATTTTTTTGTTTTTTTTCTTTGAGTAATTAATTTCTTAGGTGAAGTATCAGGAAGCTTTTAGTTGGTTTTGGTGATTTTTGAGAGCTTTTTAGGGGGTACATGGTTAGAGAACAATTTGGGAAAATCATGCATCTCTCTATAGGAAACCATCCAGCTTATTGGAGAGGGATAGTGGGTGGTACACAGTTAACACATTGTTAAATTTAACCATCTAACATCCTCTAAGAAACCATGTAATCCAGAACATAGTAAAAACACATTTGGTGCACAATTTTCCAAAAAATGGGAGTTCATATAAGAGGTAGTGATAATTTCATGGTTAGCGCAAGTTTTGGTAAACCATGCGTCCAAACTATGCATGCCTTTTTAATTAATCCAAAAATTGTGTTTTTAACAAAAAATCCTTCATTATTCCTCATATTCCAATGGATATCAAACCTAGGGAATCTACTTTCCATTCATGGTGATTCCTCTCCCTTTGAACTCCAATTATGGTGGATCTAGGAGATTTAGATCATGATAATTCAAGGTAATAGGTCATTCTTCTTCCACTTTTCATGTTCCTTTTAGGTATCCTCCACGCTTCCTAGAAATAATAATATATCTAGGTTTTCATGTATAGATTTATGAATTATAATATTATTTAATGATGAATTATCATTTTATTAATGGATAAGAACTGGATCTATAGGATTCACATCCCCTCCCTTGAACAGATATAGATCTACCATTGGTGGTGCATCTCATTAGGTAAGTTGATATATCTCTAAATTTTGTCACTTTCTCTTTATTGAATCTTGATTTTATAATTTTTATTATAATGAATTGGGATTTATTCTAGGGATTGTTAGTGTATAGACGTGGTTTTTTTGTGACCCTTGTATTTTGATGATAGTGCACTTGAGGTAGGTAGTCTTTACCATGTATATCCTTTTTCTAAAGTTGATTGGAATGATTGGAATGTGTGTGCATGTGTGTGTAACTATAAAAACCATTATGTGATATTTTATTCCTATGATTATGCATATTGTGTCCATGTATAGCCCAAGAGACTAATGCTTTGTGTACTATGTTTGTTCCATTTGTTTTACGCCATGTTTTTTGTGAATTATTGGCCTATGGAGGTTTGTTTCTAGAATTATAGAGACAGTTGGATCATGTTGGATTAGTTATCCCCTAGATTGGTAGCATGTGTTTGTGTGATGT
Source organism: Viscum album (assembly GCA_963277665.1). Lineage (NCBI taxonomy): Eukaryota > Viridiplantae > Streptophyta > Magnoliopsida > Santalales > Viscaceae > Viscum > Viscum album. The sequence continues at coordinate 1,818,194,339 of OY728155.1, forward strand.
GGTGTTGATAATGATGATTGGACCCTGAGATAGGGAAGGGGTATTATGGCCTTGTGTCCTGAACCAATATATGGGATGGGGCATGACAACCTTGTGGGATATCCTAAGGAAAAGAAATGGGTATTATGACTTTATGGCTCGACCCAGTAGAGTTATAGGTATTATCGCCTTATGTCTCGGCCCTCGGTTGAGTCAGGGGTGTGATGGCCTTATGGAAAAATCCAGGGCTTGATTTTCTATGGTCAAATACATGTGTTGACCTTATATTCTAACCTAGTATTTTATGACATATGATACATTCTTTTAGGCATGGAGCTAAACCAAGTATGGTCGAGGTCATAGAAGCCTAGATAGTTCATGATCATCCGGCATATTATTGGTTTCTTTATTTCATATTTACTTAAAATACCTACATATAACTTATATACATTTATAATTTATGTTAAAAACTCATTGGTTGTGTCCTACTAAGTTTATAATCATACCCTACACGAGATTCTCAATGTGCATGAAGATTTCATAGTCATAGATCCAACTAAGAACAAGGTCCCTTCATCGGAGATATAAACAGGTGGAGCTTGGAGGATAGAGGAAATGTCGAAATGAACTCCCTGCTATTATTTAAGTGGTTTATTTATTAACTTTTGGTTTTCATACTTTACTAACTTGCCACATTGTGTTATTTGGTTTACTTTTTATGTTTTTTATACAATTTATTACATCATGATGATTTCCTTTTAGTTTTCATTATATTGTTCTGGAATATTCATTTATAATTATTGTAATTTTGGTGTATAGATTTGGTAACTGAGGGTATAGTCTCCCCACTACATCATTAGGACTATCGCCGCTAGTTGGAAGCCTCTTACATATGGGGATATGTGAATGAGTTCATGTGGAACTATGTCTAAGGTTAGATGATTTAGGTCAGAGTTTTACAAAGTGGTATCAAGGAGGTTTTCTTTTCTTTCTTATTGACTGTGTTTGGGGAAAGGTATAAAGATAATATGCTATGTAGAACTATAGTAGGGGATTCACATAAGTTCTCAGTAATATCTTATATAACGGACCTCTAAGGTACTATTTATGGGATTGTTATTTATGATTGTGGTATTACAATTTTGTGTTGATCCTAAGTACTATTATGATGTTACAGTTTATGGGATTGGGGTATGCTTGTACATCATGAGTATCCATGTGGTTTAACATGTAATTCATATAATTTATTATTATACATAATAATTAAATTAATTAAATGGCATTAATAATCTTTGATTTTTTCTTATGTGATATGTCTATGCCAGAATTTTAATTAATTGAACTAAGTATGCAATGTTGTATATATGTACTTGACTCTGACTAACATCCAGGTACTGGAGACATGGGTTATGACCTAGGTAGTATTAAGGGGGGTTATTCCTTGTGATATGAACAACCTCCTATGATAGTTCGTCCAGTAGAAATCCCATATGTGTACTTATAAATTGCTTGGGTTGTTATCATAAGTTAGTTGTTATAGGCATTCCTAACTGTTTGTTTTTCATTTAGATAAAGTCACCTCAATGTCATCTTATGGTACAGCCTAGGGAAGTTAGTTGGAAAACCCTTATAAGGTAGGAGGTTTTTTCCTACCACAATATGTGTAGGAGGATTCAATTGAGAAATTCATTGCACCTACACTAGTAGTTCAGGCAGTGTAACCACTTCAGTATGGAGACTTTCAGATAGTCCATGTTCAAGGCATAGGATCTGATAGGATAATGGTCAATTATACTCGATATTTCTAGCTTAAAAATCCCTCGTACTTCTAGGGTACTATAGGACCCCAAGTGTAACACCATAATATTTTATTAAAAGGTTTTTTTGAATAAATTTATTTCTTTGATAGCTTGTGTTACATGAACAGCAAGTCTAAAAGAACCATGATATACGATAAGAATATTATTATTACATGTTATCACCTAGATATTGGATTGGAGAGTATGAACAGTAATAACTAAATTATGAAAATTTATGTTTTACACATTTATAAAATTAATTCATTGGTTATAAATTAATTATATATGAAAATAAAAATTATTTGAAAATAAAGGAGATGTTTTTCGGAAAAAAGGTTTTAATGTGAGCAATGTATTTTTATCCTAATAAATCAAATTTACCACTATTTGTGAATTATTTTAATTAAATTTATATATAATATATTAAATAAAATGTTTTAAATTTTTATCTCATAGTTTTATAGTCATGGTATAAAAATAAATCTGATTTTATTCTTAAAAACGGTAATTTCTAAAAGGTGGCTTTTGTCGCATTTTTAGAACTTAAATTAAAATTAATTTCTACCACTTATAGGTATTTAATTTGATAAAATTAATTAAATACCTATAATTAGTATGTTAAAATTTTGTAAATAATTCCATTTTATTTTTTGTTAATATGAATAGTAACAGTGGTAAAATTTATCACCTTGGTAAAGGGTAAATCAGATTAATCTAAGTTAAAAATAAGTGATAAGGACATGATTTTTCATATTAATTATTATTTTATAAATTTTATTATACCCTTATCACCTTAGTATCAAAATTTATTTGTTTAATGGATAGTTTTCCTTGACAATTACATTTATAATATTTAAAACAATGAAAATTACACAGTGTCACTTTCTTAGTTTTAAATATCTTTTATGTATTTACATAGGTAAAAAACTAGTTATGAACAAATATTGCTCATAATTTTGAGATTAATAAAATTATTTTATTGATAAAAATATATTTATAATTTTTAGTAATTATATAATTACCTTAAATGCTTATGCAACACCGATGCAGTATTTCTCTAATTGGTAAAAAATATAACAAATGATTTTAAAAATATTAAAAGTAATATAATTTGAGTGATTTAATGTGTTCTATAAATTTTATAGATTAATATTACATATTAGTGTTATGTTAAATAATTATATTCCAGATATATTTTTTATTTATTTCTTTTAAGTCAAATTAAATGAATAGTGTCAAAATTTACATTAATATTATTTTATCAAAATAATATTTTATTAAATTACTTAAAAATCATAAATATATTAAAATTTAAAAAAAAAGATAATATATGGTCTAAAATTTCATACCATGTCCACTTATATTCCATTTTTAACCATTTGGATTGAGAATGACTTTATTATAATTTAATATTTTATGAAATTCCAAGTATGTTCTCTCCCTCCCTTATAAAAGGACACCCATTATTTCTATTATTCACACCACTTTTATCCATATATCTAGACCATAACCTATAAAATTGTATTCTAAACATCCTTATCCAAGTTTTTTAGGTTATTATATCCCCAAAATACCAACACTAAGTTCCTTAAGAAATGATCTAAAGGAGGTCTCCTAAAAGAGTGGTGGTTATCTTACCCTGCCACTTTCAATATATTTCTTATACTAATTCTAATAAATCTATGGTATTTATCATATAATAATAAATTTAGTCTCCTAAATATTATTAAATTTTATTACTATTATGAAACTAATATTATCCACCATCTTTCCATCAAATGGGAATTGAAAGTATCGCTCATGTGTACGTATGGCTTACCATCTCCACATAATGATACAATTCATTTTCCATAACCATTTTCATGGATAGTTATTATGATGGGTTTAAAGATTATATATGATATTTATGAAACAATTATTCTACTATAATAATAATATCATATCTACCTTATTACCTTCTAAACTGATGGAAGATTATAATGTTGATCATGCATACGTGTAGATTATCACCTCTACGAAGCAATGTGATTCATTTTTAATTTATATTTTACTTGTATAGTAAGAAGGATTTATATAATGAATATATATGATTTATATGATATAATAATGATTCTATAAATTTGAATTATTTTTTATCTTTCTTTCATTCCATCTGTTGAAACATGAAAACAACATTCATGTGTACGTACGGCCTACCATCTCCATAAACAATGTAATCCATTTTATACATATACCATTATGTATTACTATAAATATATGTATAAAATTAATATATATTATATAATAAGAATTTATATGATTATATTATAGAATTATAATAAATTTTAATTTATTATATAGGAGGTTAGATGCTTTCGAAGGAAGTGGAACTCAAGGTAAGGCATTTTAACCTCACTTTTATTTTTGTGGGACGCATGACTTATATAACACGTTTTTGTTTTGTGTGGTGTATATACTAACAATGAATATATTTTATGATTATTATCATGAAAATTATTGTATTTACATATCCATATAAGTTTCTTCCTTTCATGGGGATTACGATTCAAATGATACTAAAGCGTTAAGGATTTTATGTTACAATATCATTATTTACAGGGATTTTGTATGATTAAGTTTCCAAGGATAGAAAATTATAATATTCATTTCAAGAAACTCCTGAATTTTATTATCCTCTGTTTTTTTCTTGAAAAAAATATTTTCCTTTCATTTTCCTGACCTTAATTACTCAAGAGATCAAAAATAAGTTTTTAAGAAAAATCGACTTCATTTCTCTCTTTGGTTGAAAAATATTTTCCAACCATATCCATGTTTTATAAAAATGTTTTAAAGAAGGGTTTTACTATTATCCTATGATTTTTTATAGACTTTTTTACCCATGTTTTACTTTTAAAAAATGTTTTAAAGGTATCTTCTTGTCATTTTCAAAATGGGTTACTTTGTGACTTTTACGAAAAGAAAATGGGTTAATTTCCCTTTTTCATGAACACTCAATGTTGTAAAGATTAAATTAGAAGTTTATAGGGTTATTCTTGAAGAAAATGTTTTCCATAATATTTTATAATTTTTTATGTTTTAGAAAAGTGATTTCAGAATGAAAACTTTATTTTCCTCAAGAATTGTTCTAAGTGATCTTTCAAAATCACTTTACCATTTAAGATGACACCATTTGATGTTACTTAAGCCTTACTATGGTTATGATACAAAGATATCATCCTTAATATTTATCTATATGGTTTATTCTTATAATGAAAATATGTTTAAGAAACTCATTCTTTTTTCCATGAGTTATACTATGATTAAATGATGAAATTCTTATGAAACCCATTTATTTTACATGGGTTATTATAGGATGAAATGTTAATGAAACCCATTTATTTTCATGGGTTATGATATGAAGAATTTTTTTATGATATTGTGGAACAAATATGTATGATTTAAATTATGTTATGGGTGGGACTTATATCTCTCTTCAATTCACTAGGTAACGATTAATGTTCTATGAGCTCAAAGGGTATATGAGATGTTATCCCAAGCCCAAAAAGGGTACATGGGAGGTTATCCCAATCCCTAAGTAGATACACAGGTTGTTATCTCATTCCTAACATGTTATGAATTTCATGGTGGGTAGCCTTGACATAAAGTTTTCAATGATTATGTGTATTCCATAATTCCATGTATTATGCCAATGTTATGCTCTCATGGATCATGTTCTTCGATTCATTTATGATTCAAGTCTTATAAACTACTAAGATTTTTTCTATGACTCAAGATTAAGATCTATGATATGTAGGGCATGTATTTACAACATTAAACTCATGTTATCATATCATTATGATGATGTTACACTTATATGATCATATATATCTCCCTTGTTTACCATTACTAAGCATTAGATCTCAATTTCTTATATTTCCTTTTATAAAGTTATGAAGAAAGGTATTATGTATGATAGTCTAAGAAGGGTTCTAGTCATAAAGAACTAAGTGGGAGATGATGTAGTTCACTTATGAACTAGTTATTTATGTATCTACATTTCCAAAGTCACTAGACCTATATGATTATGGTTTTGATCTTCATGTTATGTAAAGAATATTAATATAATAAGATGTTATATTTATGTATGAAAAGTATGGGTCGATATAGTTGGTATTAGAGAAAGGTTTAGTTAACCTTTAAAAACTAGGATGAGAAAACTTTACTGAGAACCCTAGGTATAATTATAAGTATAGGATAAAATCCTAAAGTTTTGGTAATGATCATGAATGACCTAGGTTAAACATAAGGTTTCATGTATTAAAAATAAGGTTTTCAGATTGATACATCCTATAAATTATTTTTCATGATTTTTTGGTTTCCCGCTAATTAATGTTTCTCACACTATGCTTCTTGGTTTTATGTCGATGGTTGGAAGCTAAAGGAATTTTTTTAATTCTAAATGAAATGTATAATGAAATTATTTTCCTCTTAATAAACCAAATTTTATGGGATCTATAATTAAAAATATCATTTTTATTCTCACATGAATTTCTCTACCTATGAATCATATAGATCTTTATAATGAGTCAAAGAGGTAACAACATTCTATTGATTCCTTCATGAGGTAGCATCTACCTTCTTTTAGGGGGTTTATTGATCTACTAATTCTGAACAATGGAATAGTACCATTGAAAATATATTTTCTATTCTCTAGTTTTTATATCATGAAATGGTTATTTTGGTTGTTTATTATTTGGAATGTGGGGAATATCAATAGTGGAATCTTATCAAGAATATATGGGGACAATATGAAATTTAATCCATATAGTGGGATGAATTTAAGATCTTATTTATCAATAAGTAATTTCCTCATATTCTTCATAAAATAATGGAGAATTAATTCCTTGAGATAAATAATATAGATGATTAATTCATTAGTAACTATGGGAAAAAATTTACAATACTTTTAAGGTACACTTCTGGTATTATCATACAACCTAAAATTAATGTTGATCGATTCTTTAGAAAATTAAAACCAAGTTTCTAAAGGTAATTATCCATTGGGGACTTCAGTATTTATGAATAAATCATTTTATGTGATTTCAAGGTGGAAATTAAGATTATAGTTACCTATCAATATCATGGTTTTCATAAGAAAATAAAGATGAAAATCAAAGGAAACTCTAAAAACTATTGAGAGAAGAAGATGAGGCTTACCTTATTCTCAATGTTTGGAAGAAAACATGGATGAAATTTTATTAAGGGGGATAATGAATTTTTTAAGTGTGGAAATGAATTCCATCAGTGAATGAATATAGAAATTATAGAAAGAAGTTATCAAATGATGAAAATAAAAAGAAATTTCCATAGAATCACCACCTACAATAAATGTTTCAAATTCCTAAAGTATAGGTATTATGATAACTAGTGCCCAAATATTAAGGTTAATAATGATGATCATCACCAACAACCTCTTAAGTCCATAAACAAAGGGAAATACCATGTGGTCACTATTTTTTATGAACATTGTGATAAAGATGTGGTAAAAGGTATACATATCATTTACTCTAGAACTGCTAATGTATTATTTGATTTTGGATTTAACTACTCTTTTATTTATGAGGAATTTTCTAAGGGTATCACAGTATCACCTAAAAAATTATGTGTTAAATTAGAATTCAAAACCTCTAATGGTAAAATAATCACATCTCAGGTCTATGATTCTTCTATAGATTATTTTTTGGTATTGTTCTTCCTATAAATCTTATTATCCTCCCTATGGTTGAGTTCAATGTTATTTTGTGTGTGGATTGGATTTCTTTACATAAATACCACATCAATTTCCAAGGAAGGGAAGTCAAATTTGATATTCCAAACCAACCTATGATCATTTATCTGCCTGATGATAAATATAAAAATCCAATGGAAATCACATGAATTTTATGGGTCTCGATTCTTATTCAAAATAGAAATTTATCTTAGATGGTTGGGGAGAAAATCAACATTGAATATTTTCTTATTCTATAGGATTTTTTTGATGTCTTTTTAAAAGAGTTTCATAGTATTCCACCGAATAATGAAGTTGATTTTTCAGTAGAAATCATGCCTAATTCTACTCATATTTCAAAGAGTCTATATATAATGGCCTCGATTTAGTTTCATTAATTAAAAAATAAACTCTAGTAGAATATTAATAAGGGATTTATTCATACGATTTTGTTACCTTGGGGTGAACCTGTTCTATTTTTTAAGAAGAAAGAAGAATCAATGTGACTTTTCATTGATTATCTAGGACTAAACAAGATCACTATCAAGAAGAAGTGTCATCTACACCATATTGATGACTTGTTTGATCAAATACATAGAGATCAATGATTTTACAAAATTGAATTTCATTCTGGATATCATCAATTGATGATCAAGAAGGTGGATATACCCAAGACATCATTCCAAACAAGGTATGGACACTATGAATATATAGTGATTTTTTTGTCTTATTAATTCCCCCACTATATTCATGGATTAATGAATAGAGTATTTAGAGATTACCTTGATCATTGTGTGGTAGTATTTATAGATGATATTCTTATATATTCAAAGTTTAAAGAATAAAATGGAGATCAGTTGAGGATTGTATTGAAGACCCTAAGGAAGAAGAATCTGTATGATAAATTATGTGGATTTTTTCTACATAAATTTTCATTTTTAGGTTAGATAATCTCAAGTGAGGGTATATATGTGGATCCATCAAAGAAGGAAGATATTTAACATTGGAATAAACCAAACACAATTACTGAGATCTGTAGTTTCCTTGGATTTTATGGTTATTATCGATGGTTTGTGGAGAATATTTCATAGTTTTCCAATCAACTCACTAAGTTAACTTGGAGGGGATCTAAGTTTATTTGGATGGATGAATATGAAGAATGTTTCAAGGAACTTAAGTGAAGGTTAGTCAGTGCACATATGCTTATATTACCCTGTAGTAAAGAAGGGTTTATAATCAATAGTAATGCATTTAAAAAGGGGATTTGGATATTTCCTCATGAAAAATGATATGGTTATAGCTTATGACTCACAACAATTCAAGGTTTATGATCAAAATTTCCCAACTCATGATTTGGATTTAGTTGTGGTATTTTTTCATTGAAGATATGGTGGAATCATATTTATAGAGAAAGGTGTGATATATATATACTGATCATGGATGTTTAAATTATATATTCACTCAAAAATATTTTAATATATGCTAGAGAAGATAGTTAGAGCTGATTAAAGATCATGACTGCTCAATACATTACCACCCTGGGAAAGAAAACAAAGTGGATAGTGCTTTGATTTGAAATGATTATGATATCTTATCTATGATTAGAATCACAAAATATCTAATATTATTATATTTTCAAAGGATAGAGATAGAAATATTAAAGTAGAAGATCTTATCTCGATCAAATGATTGTTTAACCATCTATCCATGTAAGGATTAAAGAGGTGAATAAAGAATATGTAGAGCTGAAAAAGAAGGTGAGAAATGTTTATGAGTTCAATATTGATTGTGATGGAGTGATAAGGTTTAAGAACAATGTTTTTGTCCCCTCCATACCAGTTTTGAAGGATTAGTTGGATGAATCTCATAGTTCTCCATTATTTATCCATCCTGGTATTACAAATATGGATAGAGATTTGAAAGAGTTATCTAGTGGGATGGTATAGAAATAGATATTGCATAGTTTATATCTCATTTCATGGTATGTCACTATGTTAAGGCTAAGAGAAAAAAGTATAAGGGGTTTTTACAACTATTACCAATACCATAGTAGAAATTGGAAAACGTCACCCTGGAATTTGTCATTATACTACCCAAAATGACTAAAGAGAATAATGTTATATGGGTTTTAGTTGATCGCATTACAAAGTTAAAACACTTTATTTATATTAGAGAAGATTTATATTTGGATAAAATTTCCAGGATATATGTTAAGGAAGTGATAAGGTTTAATAGAGTACTACATTCCAATGTATCTGATTGGGATCTGAGTTTTACCTTGAAGTTCTGGTAAAGTATTCACCAGGCTCTAAATACAGAGCTAAGTTTTAACAATGCTTATCATCCCCAAAAATATGTTCAGTCTGAAAGGACCATTCAAAATCTATAATACATGTTGAGTTCTTTATTTATTGAATTAAAATTTAGTTGGGATCAACACCTTCCTTTGGTGGAATTCTCATACAAAAATATCTTTCACTCCAGCATTCAGATGGCTCCTTATGAATCCCTCAATGTTAGAAAGTTCATAAATACAATGTTCTAGAATTAAGTTAGAGAAATAAATCTATTATTACATGAACTAGCTAAGGAAATGGAAAATAATATTATATACATTTAGCGGCATATAAGGGTATCTCAGAGTTGGAAAAGGAGTTATGCTGAAAATCTTAGGAAAGATTTTGAAGTTGGTGAAAAACCATTCCTATTAATATCACCCTGGAAGTGGGTGATGAGATTTTTAAAGAAGGTAAATCTGATCCCTAATTTTATTATTCCATTATAAAATATTGATCATGTCAAAATGGTATCTTATCGATTGATGCTTTCATCGAATCACACTCAAGTTCATGATGTGTTATATGTATCTCTCCTGAGGAAGTACATACCTAATCCTTCACAAGTAATGAACTCAGAGGTCATACCACTGGAGTAAGATATCTCTTATGAGGAAAAGATGGTGGATATTCTAGATCATTGAGAGAGAGATCTATGAAACAAGACCACTCACCGGGTCAAATTTTTGTGGTGAAACCACTAATTTGATGAAGCTACATGGGAACCTAGGGATGTAATGAAATATAGATATATGAATTTGTTTGTATCAAAGTGATGAATTTCAAGGAATAAATTCATTTTAATAGGGGTATAATGTAACACATTTATATTTTATGAATTGTTTTTTGAACAAATTTATTTCTTTGATAGTTTGTGTTATACGCAATAACAAATATAAAGAAACAATGGCATGCTATTAGAATATTATCATTATATGTTATCACCTATATTTTAGATTTTCAGTTATGAATAGGACTAACTAAATTATGACCATGTACGACTTACACATTTATAAAATTAATTAATTGGTTATCAAATAATTATAAATGAAAAAATAAACCATTTGAAAATAAAGGAGAAGCTTCTCTGAAAAACTATTTTTATGCGTGCAATATATTTTTATCCTCATAAATTAAATTTATCACTATTTTTGGATTATTTTAATGAAATTTATATATAATATATTCAATAAAATTTTTTAAACATTCATCTAATATTTTTCTAGTAATGGGATAAAAATAAATCTTTCTTTATGCTTAAAAACTGTATTTTTCTAAAAAGTTGTTTTTGTTCTGTTTTTCACACTTAAATTAAAATTAAATTATTTTAATTATAAATATTGAATTTAATAAAATTAATTACATACCTATAATCATGAGTTTCAATTTTTTTAAATATTTCCACTTTTTTGCTAATATGAATAGTAACCGTGGTAAAATTTATCACCTTGGTAAAGGGTAAATCGGGTTAATCAAGGTTAAAACTAAGTGATAAGGCCATAATTTTTCATCTTAATTTTTATTGGATGAAATTAATTAAACCCTTATCACCTTAGGCTACAAAAAATTTTGTTTCATGGAAACTTGTAAATGGAAATGACATTTATAATATTTAAAACAAATAAAGTTACAAAATGTCACTCTCTTAGTTTTAAATATCTTTTATGTATTTACATATGAATAAAATTGAGTTATAAATGAATATTGATAATAATTTTTATATTAATTAAATTATTTTCATGATATTAATTTATTATATTTTTAGTAATTATATAATGACCTTAAATTCTTGTGCAAAACTAATGCAGTATTTCTCCAATTAATAAAAAAATATAATAAATTATTTTAAAAATATTATAATATGAGTGATCTAATGCACTAAAAGAATTTTTTATATGAATATTACATATTAGTGTTATTTTAAATAATTATATTCAAATTAAAAAAAAATTATTTATGCCTTTTAAGTCAAATAAATGAATAGGGTCAAAATTAGCATTAATGATATTTTATCAAAATAATATTTAATTAAATTGCTTAAAAATCATAAAAATATTAAAATAAGAAAAATAGGATAATATATTGTCAAAAATTTCATCCCCTGTCCATTTATATGCCATTTTGAATAACTTTTATTGATAATAACTTTATTATAATTTAATTTTTAGGAAATTCCAAGTGTGTCTTCTCCCTCCTTTATAAAAGGACACCTCTTCTTTTTATTCTTCACACCAATTTTATCCATATAGTTTAAAATACCCTAAAAATTATCTTCTAAAAATCCTTATGAAAATTTTTGAGGTTATTATATCACAAAAATACCAATCATAAGTTCCTTAAGAAGGTATCTAAAGGAGGTACCCCGTAAGAGAGGTAGTTATCTTACCTGACCTCTTTCAATTTATTTATTCTTATATATGTGTTATTTATCATATAATAATAATTTAAGTATCCTAAATATTCTATAATTTTATTATGATTATGAAAGTACCATTATCCACCCTATTTACATCAAATGGGAAGTGAAATTATCATTCATACGTATACAAAACTTACCGTATCTACGTAGCGATACAATTCATTTTCCATCACCATTTTTCATAGATGGTTATTATGATATGTTTCAAGTTTATATATGATATTTATGATATAATTATACTTTTTTAATGATAATATCATATATACATTCTTACCTTCCAAGCTGATGGAAAAAGATAATGTCCAGCGGCGCCACGGTGGTTTCCGGCGACCCTGCGGTGGTCTGACCAGATTTTTTGGGGGTTCTTTAAACACTCGTAACTCGCAAATCGTAATTCCGATTTGCGAGCCGTTTGTGGCGACGCGCTTCTTGCATTGAGAAGGAACTTTTGAGATAACTTTGAGAATTTTATGGTTCGGGATCATGGCCCGGGAGTTAGAAACATCGTATAAAATAATAATATTCTATTATTTTACGACTTCGGGCCGTTATAACTTCTACCCGGAGCGTCCGAATGACGTGCCGTCAGTGGCGTTGAGACCCTGATGGTACGAAAGACTTTTTGAGTTGGTTTCCAGGTGTTGGATGGATCTGATAAATATATATGATTTATATAATATAATAATTATTATTTAATAGTTAATTATTATTTACCTTTCTTTCATTCCATCTCTTGAAAAATGAAAATAGTGTTCATGTATACCTATGGTCTACAATATCCATGAACAATGTAACACTACTACAAATCTGAGTTATAGCCACGGACCTATAGCCACGGTTTTATAGGTCCGTGGCTATATCTTTTATACTGCCACGGTTAATTATTTCATCTGTGGCTATATCTAGCAGCCCTGTTTTTTTTCAAACCCATCGGGCTCCTTCTCCTCCCCCTCGCGATTCCTCCTCCTCACCGCGCCCTCCCCCTCCCCGAAGCCTCCACGCCGACGCCTCCTCCGCGTTGCGCCCTCCTCATTGCACCCTCCTTGCCGCGCCCTCCTCGCCGCGCCCACCTCCTCACTGCGCCCTCCTCCCCGACGCCTCCTCGCCGCGCCCTCCTCCCCGACGCCTCCTCGCCGACGCCTCCTCCGCACCGCGCCCTCCTCGTCGCGCCCTCCGCGCCGCGCCCTCCGCGCCGCGCCCTCCGCGCCGCGCCCTCCTCTCCATGGTGTCAGTGAGCATTACTCGGTTATGGAACTGAAGAATATGGATGAGGGTGGTCCCAAGAATCCCTCCATTTTCTCATTTTCAACAAGCGGAAATGTATCGGAATAGGTTTAAGGGAGTGAGGCCACATTCATGAATAGTTCTACAGAAGTTGGAGGTATTGTGATGGATAACCATTTTGATCTTTTTTCATATGATGAACTAGTCCAGAATTTTGAACAATACCTGGTCCGAACTGTTGGAGAGGAGCAGGTCCCCGAAAATTGGTCATGTGATGAATGTTCTTTCCAATTTTTAGGTGATTTAGAGGACGAGGTTCAGGATTAAATGTATCCATGTATGAGAAGAGTAAGATAGGGAGGGTAAACTAGAATGATAAAAGGGATTACTCATATTTTTCTCTACCAATGGGGACTAGGTCTATGAATATGTCAAAGGAAAAATATAAGGAATGTAACCCACCTCTCCAAGGTGGTATTTTAGTAGTGGGATATTCCTGATAATCCTTTCAAAATTCTTGTGAAATCATAAGATGATGAACCAATTAAAGATACCCTTTCCTTTACTTTGAAAAATTATAAAATTGGGGATTTTTGTTTTGATAAGAGGTTGGAGGAGGTTGAATAAATCACTTCTAACTTAGAAACACTCCTAGTATCACCGTTTTTTCTTTAAAAAGAGAAATATGACCAAATTAATGAAGTTTTTTATTTAATTGAACAAGATTTTATTTTATATTATTGTGATTTTTTTGTGTATGATTTTGATTTCTCTTCTCCCTATGTATGTTGTGTAGATTCAAGTGAACTTCATGATTTACTAGAGGTACATGAGAAGGTTATTAATACACCTGATGAGAAACTTTTGAAACTCAAAAAATCTAATTGTAATTCAAAGTTTGGGAGTGGTCGAAGAGCAAGAGGATATTTTGAAGTTGTGCACTAATGAAAAAGTGGATATTGATACATATGTGGTTTTTAATAATGAATTTATATAGGATATTAAATCGGATGAAAAATCACATCCAAGAATTGAATTTTTACTATTTATGCACATCACTCCTCAAGTTGAAGAAGAGGGAATATACCCCTTCCCCCCCCCCCCTTTCCACTACTCCTAGGAAGTTATAATTTCAAAGTGGTGAAATTAAAATTATATGAAAATGGGGTGTTAAAAAACTATTTGATTTGATTACTATATCTAAAAAGAAGATTTTATGCTAGTTCTTAAGTAAGAAGACACATCCTCCATCTAATTGGGGTTGAATCAATGATTTTTCAATTGTGAGCAATCTAAATATAGAACCCCTTGGGGGATAAACCCAAGATTATCTTGTTACTTTTTTTAGTTTTTTTATTTGACCTTCTTTAATAAATTTTTTTTGATTGAGCTCTTTTTTGGTAGGAAGTTAGGTGGGTCACTTCACATGGCAACCCATTTTGAGTAACTTCTTTCACTCTAAGAAAATTTTCAGGTTGTTTCCTTCCACCCTTAAATTTTTATGAGTTTAAATTCTTATTATATACTTCAAATTAAGTGTGAGGTGAGGGTACACAATGTTTTTCTAATCCTAAATTTTATAATTCTAAATCATTGTTTAAACATTCCTTTTTATTGATTTTTATTAAAAAAATTATGTTATTCACATAGATTAAGTGAATGTACGTTATAATTTCTATTTTTTTAGTAATTTGGTGAGCATAATTTCACATCCTATTGAAGTATAGATTCAACGATTTTTATAGATCTAGAGAAGTTATATTTCATAGTAACTTTGAACCAATCTATCTTAGTTTTTACTCTAGTTTTGTTCTGTTTTGAACTTTAAATTTTATAAATTAATGTATACGTTTACACTTATAGGAGATGAAATTTTGGAAACCAAAGGTATTTATTCAATAAGAAAAGAAGGGAAATTTTTTCCAATGATCTCAAATGAATAGAGCATCTACACCATGGGAGTAATAGTTTAAATTCTGTGATTTTTCTACTTAAACTTGAAAATTCACTTCTTTTTTTTAGTTGAAATAAATGGTTGGAAGTTGCCTTTTAAAAAAATTTGTATACTGAAATCATCTTGTTAAATCTGTTGGTTGTTGCTTCCTTTTTTACTACCTTTTTGTTTTTAAATTCTGGTGTGTATGATTATTTTAATGTTTTACTAAAAATCATTTTTGAACTTCAAATGTTAACATGCATCTACATTAAAATCCATGAATATGTGTTGAAGTTGTTAATATAGTAACTAGTGGGTATCATTCATGCATTTTGTGTGATTGTTTGAACTCTATGTTCTTCATTTCTTTTTTTTTAATATATTAGTTATATGCTTTGTTTGTAATTAGATAAAAAATTATTTATTGTTACAAATTGATGCATATATCTAATTAATCATTTCTACCATAGGACGAGGTGGTTGGTGTTAGTTCAAATGTGGGCATGTTGGCATGCAACCGACAAGCAAGGGGGAACATCCATTCTTGGTAATGGGCATCTATGTGAACTTCACTTCTCAGTTATTGGTTTTGATTAGAGTGATATTAACATATTATTTTGTTCCCATGTAGTTTTACAAACATAAAATAAAAATTTAATCATAGTTTTATGGTTCCAATTCTAAAATCTTTTTTATGAGCTGAATTCTATGGTACTCAATTGTTGTGCTCGATATGATTTTATCACCTTCTTTCTTCCATAAACCTTTTACAGTTTGATGAAGATAGGGTGCAACTGGTGATTAAATTTTTGAAGCTCTAATTTCTAATAGTTGAACTTTTCAAAACAAAACATTTTCCTCTCAAGTAAGCTTTGATTTGTGGTTCTTGCATCTACTATTTTTGCAGGATACATGTTTGTATTCAGGCACATAAACACAAATATATTTCTTATCAATTATTTATTCTCTACATAATTACTTCTGATTTATTTTGATCTTTTTTTCTTTATTTCTTGTAGGTAAAATATAGGCTTAGGGTGAAAAAGAAATATGCACCCAAAGTACTCTTAAGGCACCATTTTGTATGATGGTAACATTTTAGTAAGTTCATTTATTTCTTTTTACCATACTACATCATGTATGTTGAGAGGGGTCTTTGATTTGTGGTTCTTGCATCATATATTTTGGTCTTTTGTTATATTTGTTGAAAATAGTCATTTTATGTCTTGAAGTGTTTTTGATAATATCTTCGGGATGTATTGAAGTGTGATAGGGGGATGGGTGGAGGAGGGAAGGGGGTAGGGTGGAGGGGTGCAGGGGGGGCAGGGTGGAGGGGGGCAGGGGGGCAGGGGGCAGGGGGCAGGGGGTAGGGTGCAGGATGGAGGGGGGCAGGGGGGAGGGGGGCAGGGGGCAGGGGGCAGTTTCTCCATACCATTACTCCAATTATTTTTCTTGTTCTTTAATTTTGGGTCACTACCCATGCCTTTATCATACATGTATTTAACTTTTGGATATTCATCTTCATTTACCATATTGGAGGTGATGATAACCTTCTAACTGATTGAAATTTCCTCATCATCATCATACCATAATACACGACTTAAGTGTGTAAATTTATCCATATACTATCTAGGATAAGATTGTGACTCTATGGAGGCCTTATTCTTAGTAATCATTGCAGCAGGTACTTTCGTGAAACCCCATACTGATCATTATTTTTAGTAGGTAAGGGATTCTGCTGCAACTTATTTTGATGATCCTTGGGTGTACTCATATTCAGCGAACCTGGTGAGGTTTCCTTCCTGGATTGTTCCTAGATAGCTATGTATGAAACATGCATGAGGGGTCCCTCAGAATGTGTCATCATCAATTAATGATAGGTAGGAACCTGCAAGAATTTTTTCCCATTTTTCACCACTTGAGAACCATGAGATGCAATCAGGTTAGGTAAAGCATCCTAAAAGCAACACCTTTATGTAGGCATGCCATCAAATGTTGCCTCATTTGAAGTACTCTCTTCAAGACCAGCTACATTTGTATATAGGTCCACATTGACTTTCTGCCTATTTTTCCCATTCGTGAGTATTTACATTAGGCTTTCCTACAAATTTGAAAATACCTACAGTCCCTTGGATCTGTACAAAACATCAGGGAAAGGTGCCCCCAAAATACATGCCCCTCGAACTGGATGTTCTATCCAATGTTTATCTCTCTATCAGGAAGGGGTACATTGTCCTCATTCAAGGATTTTCCCGGGGGTGGGCCCTCTAGAGTAAATACAACACACTGATAATAATCTATGTTTTTTTCATTAGAAGGACCATCCTAAGGTGATGTTGAAGTGATTAAGTCTGTAGTTTTCCCAGTATCCTTCTACACTGATATAACCCCTATCTTATCCACATTATAAGGGACAGTAGTGTATTTTCTCTCCAAGTCATAGATTGGAATATTCATCTTACTGTTCCAAATTTCATAGTTAGAGACATCATTCCCCTTCATATTGTAAAAAAGAACACTCCTTGTCCCTATTACATTCTGGAGAATGATGGAAAAAAACATATAATTCATGTAGAACTGTGGTTTCCTTTCGTATTAGATCATAAAGTCTATACATTCATCTAGTTAGTTAAGACTAATTCTTCTAGAATCATTATATACATGTCCACATTCACATGGGTTATCACATAGTGTCCAAACCTTGGGTTATCGGTATGTATATCCAACCAAATTGAGTTCCCCACGACTGAGAAAATTTCCCAAAAATTGTGTGAGTACCAATAGAGCTATCCAGGTAGGGGGAGGGGTGTCCGGCAGGGGGAGGGGTGTCTGGCAGGGGGGAGGGGTGTCTGGCAGGGGGGATGGTCTGTCCAGGCAGGGGGAGGGGTGTCCAGCTGGGGGAGGGGTGTCCAGCAGGGGGGAGGGGTATCCAGGCAGGGGGAGGGGCTGTCCAGCAAGGGGGAGGGTTGTCCAACAGGGGGGGAGGGATGTCCAGCAGGGGGGAGGGGTGTCCAGAAGGGGGGAGGGGTGTCCGGAAGGGGGGATGGGTTGTCCAGGAAGGGGGAGGGGTGTCCAGTAGGGGGAGGGGTGTCCAGCAGGGGGAGGGTGTCCAGCTGGGGGGAGGGGTGTCCAGGCAGGGGGGGAGGGGTGTCCAGGCAGGGGGAGGGGCTTTCCAGTAGGGGGAGGGCTGTCCAGCAGGGGGGAGGGGTGTCCGGCAGGGGGGAGGGGTGTCAGGTAGGGGGGGGGGGGCGGGCTGTCCAGCAGGGGGGGTTGTCCAGCAGGGGGGCGGGCTATCCAGCAGGGGGAGGGCTGTCCAGTAGGGGGAGGGATGTCTAGAAGGGGGGAGGGCTGTCCAGTAGGGGGGAGGGGTGTCCAGCAGGGGGGCGGGGTGTCCAGGCAGGGGGTGGGGGGTTGTCTAGCAGGGGGGCGGGTTGTCCAGCAGGGGGGAGGGCTGTCCAGTAGGGGGAGGGATGTCTAGAAGGGGGGAGGGCTGTCCAGTAGGGGGGAGGGGTGTCCAGCAGGGGGGCGGGGTGTCCAGGCAGGGGGTGGGGCTGTCCAGCCGGGGGGCGGGCTGTCCGGCAGGGGGCGGGTTGTCAGGTAGGGGGCGGGCTCTCCGGCAGGGGGGAGGGGTGTCCAGGAGGGGGGAGGGGGTGTCCAGCAGGGGGAGGGGCTGTCTGGCAGGGGGAGGGTTGTCCGGCAGGGGGGAGGGCTGTCCAGAAAGGGGGGGAGGGCTGTCCAGCAGGGGAGGGATGTCCAGCAGGGGGGAGGGTTGTCCAGCAGGGGGGAGGGTTGTCCAGCAGGGGGGAGGGCTGTCCAGGCAGGGGGAGGGGCTGTCCAGGCAGGGGGAGGGGGTGTCCAGCAGGGGGAGGGGCTGTCCAGGCAGGGGGCGGGGCTGTCCAGGCAGGGGGCGGGGTTGTCCAGCAGGGGGGAGGGGCTGTCCCGTAGGGGGGGAGGGGTGTCTAGCAGGGGGGAGGGCTGTCCAGCAGGGGGGAGGGGTGTCCAGCAGGGGGGAGGGGTGTCCAGGCAGGGGGAGGGACTGTCCAGCAGGGGGAGGGGCTGTCCTTGAGGAATGTCTAGCTGAGATGGAGCATGAATAGGTGTAACAGCAGGTAGAGTAAAATGTGGCAGCCCTATTAGTATATGTCATGTGTAACCTATAGGGTGGGGTCTGTAATGATGGTCCTAGACATGTTCTGTTTGTGTAAAAAATGTTGGGAACAATCTATTTTCTATTTCTTGATTCATGTATGTTGGTTGTTGGTACCCCAGGTGACCTCTTTTTAACCTTCTTTGTATTTTTTTTTTCTAACATAGTGTTTGGTATTAATATTTTTCCCTTTCAGAGCATCTTTCAACAAAGTATTAATAGAGGATGGCTTGCAGAATTTCTGTACAATTCTGCACTTATCAGTGGCATGGGGGGTGTCGAGCAAGGGGAGGGGTGTCCGGCAGGGGGGGTGTCCAGCAGGGGGGAGGGGTGTCCAAGGGGTGCAGGGGGTGTCCAGTGGGGCTGTCCAGTTGGGGTATGGGGGTTGTCCAGTGGGGTTCAGGGGGCAGGGGGTAGGGGGCAGGGGGCAGGGGGCAGGGGCAGGGGGTAGGGGGTAGTGGGCAGGGGGCAGGGGGCAAGGGTGTCCAGCAGGGGGAGGGGTGTCCAACAGGGGGAGGGGCTGTCCAGCCATGTGGGAGGGGTGTCCAGGGTCTTGGGGGGACTGGCAGGGGTTTCCAGGGTCTGAGGGGGGGGACTGGCAGGGGTGTCCAGGGCTTGGGTTCTTTATATTTTTGTTGTGTGTTTTGGAGTTCATTGAGGTGGATTCGAGTCGCCGTTGACGAAGTCTTACATGTGTATGCATAGGTAGGCATATGCATATATAAGTTCCCCCTTTATATATATTCACTCATGGCAGTATGAATATATATATTGGGGATAGGTGTGCTTATATATAGATATGAAAAATGCATATGCGTGTAAGTATAAAGGGGTACATTCAAGTGTAAACATATATCTAAGTCCCCCCTTGTGCATATTTGGCCATGAAAATATGTACATAGGGGCTAGGTGTCCTTACATATATGTTAAGTTGCATATGCATGCAAGCGGAAAAAAGGAAGATTCGAGTTGTCGTCGTCAAAAGAAAACGCGCCTTGAGGTTGAGGTAGGGTCACTCTCCTAGCCCATTTAATTCGAGAATGTTTTAAATTGCATTTAGTTGCCTTCTTAATTTTTCATGTTTATATTAAATTGCAATTCTTGAATAAGTGTTAGTTCAGATAATTATTTCGTTTGATAAATAAGTCCTGGTTTTGTAATAAAACCCCTCCAACGGAGTGCGCCGTCTGTGAAAACTCAAAGTGGTATACCTTGCTTAACATTATTGCATTGATGTTTTCCTTATACTTGATGTCATTGTTAGTCATAAAGCACACATCGTACTTGACCCTTTTTATATCCCTGTAGGGGGTTTCCCTCTTTTTATTAAAACAATTGTTTGAACCAAGACAATCTTTAAGTGCCGTTAGACTTTTAAGATGGGTCCCATATTGTGTGACCATGTCACATGGCATGTGATATTTAAATCCAACCAAAAGACTAGTTCCACATCCCAGGGGTCCCACAGTACCAGTAATGTCAGATTACATGTTATGTAACCTATGATTTTTCTGATCCCATGGGGTATTCCTACACATTTCTAGATATCCAAACCTCGCCGAATTAGGTATATCAGGGGTCATCCAATCCTCTAGTCATCACATATTAGCATTCATTTCTTTAAATCTTCTGAGAAAACATCCTCTCATTCCATCCATATCATCCTATTTGAAACTAAGTGGAAGATGTTTCCCCGCGGATGTCGCTGGACCGGGCCAACACGTTGGGGTCACGCTGCGGTCACGCCGCGGTCACACAGCGGTCATGCCGTGGTCACGCCGCGATCACACCGTGGTCACGCCGTGATTTGGCCCTTCTCCAGGACGACACCCTACGGCGGTTACTCCTCCAGGATGACACCCTACGGCGGTCACACAGCGGTCATGCCGTGGTCACGCCGCGGTCACGCCGCGGTCACGTCGCGGTCATGCCACGGTCACGCCGCGGTCACGCCGTGATTTGGCCCTACTCCAGGACGACACCCTGCGGCGGTTACTCCTCCAGGACGACACCCTGCGGCGGTCACACCGCGGTCACGCTGCGGTCATGCCGCGGTCACGCCGCGGTCACGCCGCGGTCACGCCGCGGTCACGCCGCGGTCACGCCGTGATTTGGCCCTGCTCGAGGATGACACCATGCGGCGGTTACTCCTACTTAGAGAAACATTGAATGGTTATCTCTATAATTTTTCGTATTTCCTCATTCCTAAACTATATCTCCTCTCAGCGCTTCCTCTCATCCATATTTCCACAAAACGTGCATAGCAGGTGGTACAAAGGCTCAATTCAACTGAAAACATTGGTTTGGAATTGTCTGGCATATTTTATTGTACATGTATCACATAATATTTGTTCAGTAATTCTTCTTTTTCCTCATCCTCTTCACATGTTTTCCAAACCAGATCATCCTCATCCTCTACACATGTCGTCTGAACCGGATCAGCCTGTTGTGATGGAAATTCAATGTCTACTTTTGGCTGTTTTAGATGAAATTCCTTCCATAATTCCCTCATCTCATGTAGCACTCATTGGAGGAGGATGATCACTGCCAAGTTGAGTTTTAAAGGCTGCACACAATCTGTTTGATGCAATTCCAAAGAGGCTGTTCTATTCTGAGGGCCTATTTCATGCTGGAGTTCCCACATTTCCCCCATAAGATGGAAAAGGGAGGTCTGTTTGGGCCTATGCAAACAGGGCTTATTTGTTATGGACAAAGATGCAACTGGAGACCTGGTTTGCTTGAAGAGTTTCCATGAAGGGTCTTCACTGTAGAGGAGACTAGCTCTGGTTTGTATTTGGTAGTTTCTTCCATGATGGTTCCCACAACCGTTTGACTGAATTTCACACCAAACCAAGCCCTTCTAGTGACTATTTTTCGATGCACTATAAAAATCCCATGGCCAACCCACCAAAATCAAACCAGCTATTCCAGGGCCATTTCCACTCTCACTAAAAAATCCAAACTCAATCCCTACTACAATTCCAAGCTCCCACTTCAATTTAGCCACTATGAACTCCTTCCCAGTCCCCCACCATTTTTCAATCCACCTAGGCAACCCATCCACAACTTGACCACCAATCAGGCCTACCCACCTCTCAACTTCTAAGCCACCAACCCCACATTTTCCACCAGGCATCCCACTTTAAAACCATTCCAAACCTCACCAAATTATAACCAATTAAACCAGACCCCTTAACATTTGAAGCCCTCATCTAAATTCCTATTCCAAATCACTTATTTTAGACCCAATCAGCCCTGCCACTTCAGAAAAACAAGAGCATCCTACTTAAAATCCAGTCCAACTTAGTTTCCTTCATGCTTGCCCCCATGAGTCCACAGCCTCACCTCAACCAAATTATTAACCACCTGGACACCTGGAAGCCACAAGAGGAGAGAGAAGGTTTATAGATTTTTTTGTAATATTTTATTCCATTGGAAGAGAATTTGTTGGATGCTGCCACTTGTAATGAGGTACTTAATTTCCTCTCCCTCTTTATTCCATTAAATATTAGACATATCCTATGTAAAAAAATCATTCTCCAGGGTCAGGGGGCAGGGGGCAGGGGGGCAGGGGGCAGGGGTGTCCAGCAGGGGGAGGGGTGTCCAGCAGGGGGAGGGGTGTCCAGCAGGGGGAGGGGCTGTCCAGGCAGGGGGGAGGGGTGTCCAGCATGGGGGAGGGGTGTCCAGGGGGTGGTCCAGGGGTGTCCAGGGGTGGTGGTCCAGGGGGAGGGGTGTCCAGCAGTGGTGTCTATTGCTGGTATTCTTTTTTGGACTTCAACAGATTATGCAAGGACTCGGCGAATGGTCCTTCAACAGATTATGCAAGGACTCGGAGAATGGCTCTTCCACTTCTTCCTCTTCTCCCCCAAACTGTAACTCTCTCTCTCTCTGTACTTCTTACTCTCAATACAGAAATTTACCATTGTACCTTCTTGTTTTTCTCCTCTCTCAATTTTATTCCTAAAAAAATGTGTGTCCTCTGTTTCTATCAACCTTCAGCACACCTTCTATACATCTTCAACTTGTATTCCTTCCACCTATTTCGCAAATAATATGTGCCAAGAAATGTATGTTCTGTGTTGTTCTCAGTGGTATGCAAACTTAGGTTCTGTGAACTGAAATGTATGACATAACATATGTTTGTGTTTATGATCTGTATAAAAAAATGATATTTTGTGCTTCTCAATGCACCTCCAAGTCTCCCATTCTTCTTCAAATATCTTCCACAAACTTCATTTATCAATCAACATTCAAATATAAAGTGGCAGGGGTGTCTAGGGGGTCCAATGGGGGGGGGGGGGGTCTGTCCATGGGGTGTCTAGGGGGTCCAGTGGGGGGGGGGTCCAGTGGGGGGGGTCTGTCCTGGGGTGTCTAGGGTCTGGGGGGTGTCCAGGTAGGGGGGGTGTCCAGGCAGGGGGGAGGGTGTCCGGGCAGGGGGGGTGTGCAGATGGGGGGCAGGGAGGGGGTGTGCAGGTGGGGGGGGGGGGGCAGGGGGCAGGGGGGCAAGGAGGGGGTGTGCAGGTGGGGGGGTAGGGGGGTGCTGGGGCAGGGGGGGACTGGTGCAGGGGGGTATGTTGGGGGCCTGGGTGTAGGGGGGAAGTAGGGGTGTCGGTGGGGGTGGATAGTGGGGGTGCAGTGGGGGGAGGGGGACCTGGGTGCAAGGGGTAGTGAGGGGGCTGGGTGTAGGGGGTGGATATAGGGCTGGGTGCAGGGGGGATGGGGCTGGGGCTAGGGGCCTGGGTGCAGGGGGGCAGTGGGGGTGCGGGTGGGGGTGGATAGTGGGGGTGAATTGGGGGGGAGACCTGGGTGCAAGGGGTAGTGAGCGGGCTGAGTGTAGGGGTGGGGGCTGGATATAGGGCTGGGTGCAGGGGGGATGGGGGGGGGGGCCTGGGTGCAGGGGGGCAGTGGGGGTGCAGTGGGGGGGAGGGGGACCTAGGTGCAATGGGTAGTGAGGGGGTTGGGTGTAGGGGGGGTGGGGGCTGGATATAGGGCTGGGTGCAGGGGGGGTGGGGGGGATGGGGGGGCTGGGGGCCTGGGTGCAGGGGGGAAGTGGGGGTGCGGGTGGGGGTGGATAGTGGGGGTGCAGTGTGGGGGAGGGGGATCTGGGTGCAAGGGGTAGTGAGGGGGTGGGTGTAGGGGGTGGGGGCTGGATATAGGGCTGGGTGCAGGGGGGATGGGAGGGATGGGTACAGGTGGTACTGGGGGTGCAGGGGGGTGTCCAGGGGTGTCAAGGGGGGGTTCTAAGGGGTTCTATCCAGAGGGGAGAGTGGTGGTGTGTAAAGGGGTGGGGGATGTGCTAGGGGGGTCTGTCCAAGGGGGAAGGGAGGAGCTATAAGGGGTTTGTCCAGTGAGGGGGCAGGTTCTGGGGGGGTCTGTGTTTGGGGGGGCAGGTTCTGGGGGGTGTCCATGGTCTGGGGAGGTGTCCAAGTTCTGGGGGGGGGGGGGCAGGGTCTGGGGGGGGCAGACTGGCAGGGGTGTCTAGGGTCTGGGGGGGGGTCTGTCTTGGGGTGGGTTCCAGGGGGGTGTCCAGGGGGTGTCCCGGGGTTTAGGGGGTGTCCAAGGGGTGTGTGCAGGTGGGGGGTGTCTCGAGGTTTAGACTAACTTACTTACATATCATTCTTAAATTTTAGTTCTATATCATGTAGTATAATTATGAGTTCATATTTCCTCATGAACTGAATATTTAGAAGTTAAAAACAATCTGTATATTTTAGTTGGATTACTATAAAAATAAAGATTTATTGTAATCATGAATTGAGCATAAGAAAAATTTATGAATTAAACTACTTTTACAGTTAATTTATTAGGTTTCATTTGTATTGTAAGCATGATAACTGAATTAAATTTTGTGGGGGGCAGGGAGGGGGTGTGCAGGTGGGGGGGTAGGGGGTGTGCTGGGGCAGGGGGGGCTGGTGCGGGGGGTGGGGGGGGGGAGGGTCTGCAAGGCAGTTGGGAGGAGGGAAGGGGGGGTCTGCAGGAGGTGTCTAGGGGGGTATCTGGGGGGTGTCCAGGGTGTGTCCAGGAGGTGTCCAGGGGGTGTCCAGGGTCTGTCCAGGGTGTGTCCAGGGGGTGTCCCGGGTGTGTCCAGGGGGTGTCCAGGGGGTGTCCAGGGGGTGTCTAGGGGGGTGTCCAGGGGGTGTCCAGGGGGGTGTCCAGGGGGTATTTTTTGTTATGGATTTGGAAACCCTATAGCCACGGTTCTAAACCATGGCTATTGGTTTATTGCCATGGTTTTTAATCGTGGCTATAGACATAATGCCACGGTTTTAAACCGTGGAAATATATTCTGTCCGTCCTTTAGTATAGCCACGGTTGAAACCGTGGCTATAGATTTAAAGCCACGGTTTGGAACCGTGGCTATAGGTCTAGGCCTATAGCTACGCCAAACTTAGCCACGGTTCGAGGAACCGTGGCTATTACCTATAGCCACGGTTTGAGGGCCTATAGCCACGGTTTAGAACCGTGGCTATAGACCAAATTTCCAGTAGTGTAATTCATTTTCACTATCTACCATTATGGATGACTCTAAATATATGTATATAATTATTATATATGATATAATAATTAATTATATGATTATTTATATAATTATAATAAATTTAAATTTATTATATAGGAGGTCAGAATGCTTTCAAAGCAAGTGGAACTTAAGGTAAAGGATTTTTTGTCTCACTTTTATTTCCATGGAACACATGACTTATATACCACTTGTTTATTTTTAGTGGTGTATATATTACTCATGAATTTATTTTATGATTATTATCATTAAAAATATGGTATTTTTAAATCCATTTAAGTTTATTTCTTTCATAGGGCCTATTATTTTATTTGATATCAAAGCGTTGAGGGTTTTATATTACAATCTCATTGTTTATCAGGATTGTTTATGATTGATTTATGTTGATAAAATATTATGATCAGAATCTAAAGATAATAATTAATTTTATTATCCTATTTTTATTTCTTGAAAATACATATTTTCCTTTCATTTTCCTCACCTTATGTACTCAAGATATCGAAAATATATTTTCAAGGAAAATCAAATTCATTTCTCTCTTCGATCAAAAAACATTTTTCTTAGATATCCATGTTTTCCAAAAATGATTTAAAGAAGGTTTTTACTATTATATTATTATTATTAGAAGAAATTTTTACCCATTTTTTACTTTTAAAAAAGTAGTTTAAAAGGAATATTCATATCATTTTCCAAATGAGTTACTTTATGAAATTTTCACAAAAATTATTGAAGGAATATTTTTTAAAAAATTATAAGACATGAATGGAATTTACCACCATAATGATTTCTCAATTTTTTGAATATTCCTTTAAAATTTTGCAAGGTTATTCTCAAATAGAAATTTTTTACAAAATATTTTTGGAAATTTTTAGATTTTAAAGAAGTGATTTCAAAATGGAAAGGTTATTTTCCTCAAGAAATGTTCTAAGTGATCTTTCAAAATCATTTTTAAATCTAAGATGACATCCTTTGATGTTAATTAAGAGTTATTAGGGTTATTTTATAAAGATACAATTCTTATTATTTCTCTATATGGTTTCTCTTCATAATGACAAGATGTTTAAGAAATTGATTCATTTTTACACGGGTTATACTATGATGAAATGGTGAAAGGTTTATAAAACCTATTTCATTTACATGGGTTATGATATGATAAAATGTTTATAATACCCATTTATTTTAATGGGTTATAATATGATGAATGTTTTATGATCTTTTGGAACACATATGTATGATTTTAATTATGTGATGAGTGGGACCTATATCTCCCTCAAATAAATTGGGTAATTAGTAATGCTCTATGATATCAAAGGGTAAACGGTAGGTTATACCAAGCCCAAAAGAGGGTACATGGGATTTTATCCTAATCCCAAAGTAGGTAAATGGGTTGTTATCCCAAGCCTAACATTTTATGAATGTACTGGTCGGTTTCCTTGACATAATGTTTTCTATTCTTATGTGTACGCCACAATTCCATGTTTTATACCAATGTTATGCTCTCATGGATCATGTTATTTGATTATTTTATGATTCATGTCTTATAAACTTGTAAGATTTATTCCATGACTCAAGATTATGATCTAAGATATGTAGGGAATGGATTTCCAATTTCAAACTCATGTTCTCATGCACTTATTCTCATGTTACACTTATGTGGTCATATATATCTCCCTTTTTCCCTTACTGAGCATTATATTTCACCATTTTTTATGTTTTCTTTTCCTAGGTTATTAAGAAATTTATTGTTTATGATATGTTTATGAAGGGTTCTAGTTATGAATAACTAAGTGGGAGATGATTTAATTCACTTATGAACCAATTGTTTATGTATCTAAGTTTCCAAAGGCACTAGACCTATAAGATTCTGGTATAGATAATCATGTTATGTAAATAATATTCATCTAATAATATGTGATATTTATGTATAAAAATTTTGGGTTAATATACCAGGATGTTGAGGATTGGATCAACATTATTGAAGGAATATTTGACCTAGTAGAGACTGTGAAGGATATATGGGTTAAGTTGTATTCTTTCAAGCTTCGAGGACTCATGAGTAGATGTTGGGATGTTATGAACCAAGTGAATATACATGAGGTTATGACTTGGGTGACCTTCTAAAATATCATCTTCAAGAATATTTCCCTAGATACACTGAATTTGGATCAATCTTAGGAGTTTATGAAGATTCGGTATATGATGGTGTTGATTTTTGCCTATTATTCTCATTTCATGGAGTTACTTTGATTCACTCCTCTTTTAGTTGGTAATGAGTTGTAGAAAGCCTAAAAGTTTGATATCATCCTTCACCCAAAACTGAGGATCTAGGTCAGGAGCTTCGACATGATGATGTGTTTTAAGGTACTACATAAGGCCCTGATGATCGAGAAGGGTATAGCGAAGGACAGACTAGTAGGCCTTCTTTAGGCTCTCAGTGTACTAAGGAGTGGGGATATTATCAATGTCATGCATACATTTTCTAGTAGTAGGAAAAGGAATAATAGGGAGGAAAGACCTTATGGAAGTATTTTGTCAAAGTGGAGTAGGTTTTCTTTAGCACTCTCTAGTGAGGGGGTGTCACCCTTTGCCTCAATTATGGATAGAGCAGACATTGTCACAAGTTTTTATATGAATCTCAAAACAATTTACACTGATGTAGCAATATAGGGAATCTTGAGAATTCTTTTTCGAAGGTTCGGCGGTCATGTTTCCACATAAGTGTCAGGTGGATGACGGTTGTGAGTCGTGGGACTAATAAAGGGTCTCATCAGTAGGCCTAGATCCCAAAGGGGTTAGTGACTCAATCGTATCAGGGGCCTCAAGCATATAGTTATGGGACTGATGCGGGTAGAATGTATGTCATGGACCAGGTTATGAATGATGGTACAGAGGGACCTTCTATAATTAGAGGTACGATTCTGATTACCTCTACACTTTCCACTTCTTTGTTTAATATAAGAGCTTCCTATTCTTTTATATCTTATCAAGTCATTATTGGGCTTGACTTTCTGATTATATTATCTTTCAAAAATATTTATCTTAATACAACCTTAGGTAATAAGTTAGATCATCTTTAGAGATATCTAGAGTGTTCCATAATAGTTATTGGATGCTGACATTTCTGGGATTTCATGATCTTAGATATAACCAGCTTCGATATAATTTTTAGTATGGACTAGTTAACTAGTTATCAAGCACACATTGACTACTATACCTGTCAAAAAATCCACAAGACTATGGGTCAATCTGTTACCCCATGGATTTATCTGGGTTAGGGCTTTTAATATTTAAGCCTACAAAAATTTGGATTGTGTTTGATCCAACCCACAGCCCATGTATACTAGCCTATCGGGTGTCTACGGGTCCCGTTTGACCCACAATTATATATAGGTTTCAAAAAGTTAGGTTTGAAAAATAAAATAAAATAATTTAATATAATAAATTAGACAAAAAAATTATGTGGGTTAATTTTTTTTATTTAATTCATTAGGTTTCGATTTGTTTTATTTTGGTTTCTAAATTACCCCACTGTCAAAAGAATTGATGCCATTAGAGGTGTCGATAGTTTTTTTTTTAATTTCAACGCTAGCCCTTTTTTATTTTTATTTTTTATTGTGCTTTGGCTTTGTTTTTTTTTTCATTTTGTTATGTTCTTTTGTGTTTTCTTTTTTTTTAAATAATGTTTTACTAAAAAAGTAATGATCAATCATAAAAATAATAAATATTTATTAATATAAAATAATTTATTTATTATTCACAATATTATTAATATAATTAATTTGATAATTATTTATTAATAATTAGTAATATATTTATTTTTTAATAATTTGAATATTAGAAACTAAAACATAATAATAATTAAAATGAAAAATAATACATAATTATATAATTATTAATTAATATTATTATCAACAATTAATAATATAATAAATAACTAATAACTAAAGAACTAACAATAAATACATAATATTATTATTAATCTAATTAATATGATAATTAATAATTACTAATTAAAAATAAAAAAAATTATTAATAATTCAAATATAGATTTTTTTAGCATAATTAACAATTAAAAATAAAAAATAATAATTAATAATATTCTTAATTATTTATTGATGTAATTAATATGATAAATAATTAGTAATATAAATATTTATTAATAATTTTACTAATAATTAAAAAATGATAAATAATAAACAACTAAAAGAGTTGGAATTTAATTAATGAAATCAATTAAAAATCACTAACTAATAATTAAATTATTTATAATATATTAAATTATTAATAAATAATTTATATTATTTTTAGTTATTAATAATTTATAATATAATTTATAACATAATATAATTTACAATATTTAAAATATAATTTAAATTATTAATAATTTTTAATATAACTAATATAATTAATAAATATTTAATAAAAATTAATAATTTAGAATTTAGAAATGTTTCATAAAATGTTTGTTAAAAAAGTTTTTAAAAATATTTTGAGACGTTTTACTTTTTAATAGTGATATTATAATTTTTAAAAAAATATTTTGTTTTTAAAATAAGATTTTACTAAAAAAATAATACTTAACATGAAAAATAATAAATATGTAATGATAATTAATAATTTATAATACTAATAATTTTTAACTATTTATTTAAAATTTATATTAATTATATGATTAATTATATTTGTGAATGTGTAGGCTCCAGATCAGACAAACAAAAACTTTTTTAACTTTCTTAATATTTAAATTATTAATAAATAATAAAATTATTAACTATTAATTAATATTTTTTTTTATTTTTGAGGTCAATTATCAACTTTTTTTAGTAAACATTATTTTTAAAACAAAATTTTAAATTTTAAAAATTATAAAAACCTTTTTAAAAAGTAAAATGTTTCAAAAAATTTTAAAAATATATATTTTACAAAAAAATTATAACATGTTTTTAAATTATTAATAAAATGTTTTAAAAAATGTTTCAAAATTCAAATAACTAAAGAAAAAAATTGAGTAGATTCAAGTTAATTGACGCCAACCATGGAGTAAATTCCCTGGGAAACTCATATCCCTAAATTTTAAAACCTTAAACCCATGAAACTAAATAAAAATTTTAAAAATAGAAATAAAAAATTTATCCCAAAAAATTAACATGAGTGTAGAAAAAAATTTCAATTTATAATCACCTAATACAACCATAAATAAACCATCAAAGATATAATTCTTTAAGGGTTATTGTTGTTAGGGTCATTGTTAATTTAAAACTAAATATTTTCACCTAATATCAAACCTTTAACATTTCTCGCTCCACTTTATCATGGTTCACCAAGAAAAAAATATTTTTATATATTATTTTCTTTAATCACATCAACCGGATTGTTAGTTTGTGAGTCCTGCATGGATAGGGTCAAGCCTTTATTATTTAAGCTCGTATTCTTTATAGACTGGGTCGAACACCTCAATAAAATTTTCAGCCCACATGATCTGCCCCGTGGGCCGACCCACCCTTCCCTATTAACACTTATATCGACTACTAAAGAATACATGTATCTCTTACCAAACCTAAGGGGGGGATTTTGTTTTAACCGATGAATGGGATGTCAGAGTAGGTATAATGGTACTAAAATAGAATTAGTTTAGAGTTATTTTGGCATAGGTAGTGAGTATGATAATTATAGTATATAAGGCAGTATGTAAGAACTTGGATCTTCATTTTAGGTATGGATCTTTATTTCAGGTTGTTTTTGAGGAAAAATAAAGAAAAGATAAATTTTCTAATTACATGTTGTGTACTTTTGAGTACATGTCGTGTACCCGGTTACCACATGCAGCCGTGTATTAGTCGTGTAACAGCCAAGTACATGGCTGTGTGGGTGACCCGACAGACCACCTAAAGCGAGGGCCAGTTGAGGCTAGTACACAGTGTGTACATGAAATGAACACGCCATGTACTTTTCTTTTTAATTTATGAGTCGGAGCGGGGTCACATCTCATCTCTATAAAACACTTCTTCTCCCTGTGTTTCGTACAGGAGAGTGATGTACAGCTAAAGAACTTTGAGATCCTTTTGTTCCTCCATCTGAGATCTGATTGAGACGTCATCAGGTGCGTTGGATTCCCACTGGTGAGTTCTCTCTTCCCCTGGAGCCTCTATTCCTGATTTCTTATCTCTCTTGAGTTATCCAAGGTTGAAATTTTTTAACCTTTTTGTATATCTATGTCATTCTAGGTCGATTCAAGGGACAAATTTCAAGAGTATTCATCGTACAACATCAAGGTAGGTGGTTTTTTCCATTCTTTGTTTGTCTTTGGATTATATATGCTTAAAGTGTTGAATACCCATGTTTGAGTTATTTCTTGTTTTGGAATTTAACCCTGTTTAATATCTACTGTGGTTTATTTGATTGAGAAAGGGTTATTGCTTAGGTGTAAGGTTTAATACCTTTATTATGGGTGTGTTTCCCATGTTTTATTTATTATGGCCATTTAGTCTAGAATGCCTATTAGGCTTTCTTTTTTTCCATGCCTCATGTTTCTAGGATTGAGTTACCATTTATTTGAGATGCATGTGATTCGCATTCTGAAAGTATAACCAAGGGTAATTTGGTTGTGAGATCATCCCGAGGTAGGGTCATTTATGTATAATTTGTTGTTATGTTGACCCAGGTATTGACTGTGAGAGATTTTGGGTGGTCATAGACCAGAGGGGTTAGACCGTGAGAGCTACCTAGAGGGTCATTATTAAATGAATTTTAGACCTTAGGGTATTGACTGTGAGAGATATTTGGTGTTCATTATAATTTATTATTACTAATAATACCAAGGGGTATTGACTATGAGAGCTACCTAGGTGGTCGTTTATAAATGATTAGTGTTGTGTGGGACCAAAGGGGTTAGATTGTGTGAGATTTCCCAAAGGGTCATTATTTATTGAATTGATGATATGTTAAAACAGAGGGGTTAGACTGTGATAACTTTCCCATGTTGTTGCTTTTGAATGTTTTATGAATGTGACGAGCCTGCCAATCCAAAGAACAAGCTTGGACTCGGTCTTTCTTGATTGTTTAGATGGTATTTTGAGACGTTTGTTTATTATTATTATACAAGGGGATATAGAGCTTAGGTTAGATCTATAGATTTCATTATTCAACAGATTTAATAATTAATAAATATAAATAAATTTAATTTGAAATTGTAGGATTGTTTACTTTTGAGTACTTCCTAATTTATTGATTCATTTTTCATATTACCTGTTATATATATTCACTAACAGTTTGGCATAGATATTTTGGTGGTTGACTACTGGGATTCATCTCACACCCTGTTTGGGTCATTATTTTGGACCCAAAAATATTATATCATTGTAGTTATAGATAAGGGAAAGTGTCCTCCTTCATCGGGTACTTGATTGATGTTAGAATTGGAGAGCATGGGACCAAGATGAGGCTTGTGATGCTGTTAGAGATTACTATTTTTCTATACTATGGTTTAGTATTGTATTTTCAGAATTGTGACTTGTTTGGTTATTTCCTAGAAACATGTGACATGCATCATTTATATATATACACCAGTTTTTTTATTACAATCAGTTTTCTGTTGTTTACTTCTGTTGTATGGTGTTACTACCGCTACTCTTTACTATTTGTTATTATGTTGTGTATACTCTACCAATGAGGGAATAGTTTCCCCATTATCAGATCTTGGACCTCTCTGCTAGTTTCAAGTCTCTGTCATTTGGGCAAATGCGCTTGAGGTCATGTGACCAACCGGGTACGGGGCACTTTTGGGTAGCACCTGGAACCGGGATGTTGCAAAGTGGTATCAAATGAGTTTGTTTTCTTCTTTTTATTACTATTTGGATCCTATAGATAGGGATAGGAAAAAATAGGTAGTTATCAATAAGTTGTTCCCTAGATTAGCTAACCCGTGTACAGGGAAAAGCCAAGTTACCTTGAATATTGCAATTTTTCTGGTTTTGCAATTATTACAATTGATTTGATTTCACCATTGGGTGATCACTTATTTTGTGCTATTATCATTGATATTATTGAGGTTCTATTTCTATTTCAACTCAATGATACGAGGTTATGTCATCCCATTCATCACATAGGCACTTGATAGAGATCACATTTCATGAATTCTTTTCATGCCATTTTGGATGCATTACTAATTGCATGTTGTTGTGATAGATGTTGTGCTAGTTAGGCATGTTGTTATGATAGATGTCGTGATAGAATACCTGATATTATGATAGAGTATTGGAATTTTAAAGTTTAATTTATATGAACGGAAAACTTTGGTCCCTGAGGTGTTATGTGTCCTCTTGGATCGGAATTTGGTGGATCATGTTTGAACATTAATTGAATTTTTTTCAAGTTATGATATGAATAAGGATGAAAAACTTTGATTCTCTAGAGTATGGACTCTCAAGAGTCGTAATTTTTCATTCCTTGGAAAAAAAATTAAGTTTTAAAGGGTTTTAGAGAAGTTTAATAGGATTTCTGTCCAGAAACCCAGACAACACGGCATGTGGTGTTATGAACACACGCCATGTGTTCTTCTATTCTGGAAGAAACAACTTTTTTAAGTACACGCTGTGTACAGGGAGTACATGTCGTGCAGTGATTGACCGTGTGACTGACTATGTGAGTATAGACATGGGGTTGGGAAACTTTTGGTAGAAGATGTTGTCTCTAGATTGTACACTCCGTGTTGTAAAGAACCGTGTATCCAAATGTGTGACCAATGACACAGGTGGATAAAAATTAGGTTGTACATGATGTGTCTAGATTTTACACGCCATGCAGTTATCAACCATGTATACGGTCGTGTGACCAACAACACGGGAGGATGGAACTTAAGTGGTAAACACCGTGTGTAGGGTGAACACGTCGTGTAGTGTTACCCAGGAGAGAACCATGTGGTTTGAGCCATGTAGAAGTACTTAAGTAAGATGGAGAATTAAAGTACATGTCATGTCTCAGGATGAACACGTCGTGTGTATGGATGTTACACAAACAGGTTTGGCAGAGGTATACACCATGTTAAAGGCTTAAGGGAAAACGTTGTGTAGGGGTTATACACGCTGTGTAACCCTATTTTGTAAAACTTGAATGTTTCTTATTTTGTTACTTTCTTGAACATCTAAGTTTTTGTCCTTGATAATTTTGAACTGAGGTGTGTTCTTGACCTTGCAGAGTCATTCCACCAAGATGTACTTCGGTTTCACGCTAGATACAAGGCAATGATTGGACAACAGAAATGGTAGATCAAAGACTAACAGCAGATACTCCCATCGTTCCCATTTTGGAACCAGTTTTTATACCGGATGCAAGTGCTTATGAACAGTTCTATGAAGGATTTTTTAGGATGTTTCAGACCTTTTAGGGAGACCCTCATCCTTCCCCGTCTATGGAAGAGTTAAGGTAGGTGTTCCAGCACCAGTATCCTCCCACTTTCTCATAGGATGGGGGACCACAGGCTACAGAGTCATGGTTGGAGGCCATGCTTTCTATCTTTGAGCATCTGGATATGCCTTCAAAGAGTATGGTGAATCTCATGACGTACATGCTATATGATACCACCAAGATATGGTGGGATGTTATCTCACAGGTGTGAAATCATCAGGATATGTCTTGTGGAGAGTTTTATAGGACCTTATATGGTTACTTCTATCCCGATATGTTGAGGTTCGATCGAGCCTGAGAGTTCATGCATCCGGATATGCCTTCAAAGAGTAGGGTGAATCTCATGACGTACATGCTATATGATACCACCAAGATATGGTGGGATGTTATCTCACAGGTGGTAAATCATCAGGATATGTCTTGTGGAGAGTTTTATAAAACCTTATATGGTTACTTTTATCCCGATATGTTGAGGTTCGATCAATCCTGAGAGTTCATGCATTTGGAGAAGGGCACTCTTTCAGAAATGGATTACTCTTCTCATTTTACATATCTTTAGTGCTTTGCACCTATTCTGGTAGGTGAAGAGTTATCTTTGGATAGTCAGTTTGAGTATGGTATCAGGTATGACATTTGATCGCAAGTGAATGTCTTCGGGATAACTTTAGTGACTGCTATAGTGAACTAGGTGCTGATTACTGGGCACAATCTGAGGGAGTTGGGAGCTGCGATCCAGGGCAGTTCAGCATCTAGGGATGGTGCTCCTTCGACAGATAGCAAGAAGCACCACAGGGAGCTTTCACATGATGTTTATCCAGGTATCCAGGTGGTATGATACCAGTGCGGGAAGAGTGGTCATACGATACCACATTGCCTGAAAGACCCAATTGAGTGTTGAGCTTGCAGAGATATGGGTCATCTTCAACGTTTTTTTAGTTTTTATCACTAACAGTGAGTGATAGGGGTTCTTTTATGACTCCATGTTTAGGATCATGACTGCCAATTTCTCATCAGTCAGGGAACTAGAGTTTGTCAGGTCGTTCAGGCCAAGGAGGAGGTTGTGGACGTGGCATCCAGTCGGCAGGATTTCAGTGACAGTAGGGTGGATAATCTTAGGGTAGTCAGGTAGGGTTGCAGGGCTATGGTATAGGTTAGAATTTTGTAGTGAAGCATACCCAATAAAATCAGGATCTTGATCCCTCTACAGTTAGAGGTACGATTCTAGTTTCCTCAGTTTTAACTTCTGCTCTTTTTGATACAGGGGATTCCCATAGTTTTATATCTGTTACTATTTTTAAGATCCTTGGGATCTATATCTTTACTCCTGAGGATGTTATGATGCTAGACACTCTGTTGGGGATTAGGACGGCTAGTGTACCTTAGTTTAAGGAGTTCCCTCTTGAGGTTGGTGGGTGTCACTTCTTATGGGACCTCTATGTCTTAGAGATGACAGGCTTCGATTTCATTCTAAGAATGGACTATTTGTTCTCTTTATAAGACTTTGTTGACTGCTATCATTGTAGGGTGAGTTTCACATCACTAGAGGGTGGGTCTCTTCTACACAAGGGCAAATGGGATGTCCAGGCGAGCAGAGTTAGACCCAAGCATCATGGGTTGGGAGGAATTACAGCCCAGATTTCTATTTTATGTCTGGATGGCCAGGGGACTTCACAAATGGACTTTCCTCCAGTGGTGGATCATTTAATAGATGTCTTTCTAGATGAATTTTCAGGTTTAATTTCAAATCATGAGGTATATTTCTCTATTGATCTTGTGCCAGGAGCGGCACTAGTGTCCATTCCTCTGTATAGGATGGCTAAACCAGAGTTACAGGAGCTCAAGAAGAAGTTATAGGATTTATAGGAAAAATAATTCATCTGACCTAGTACTTCTCCTTGGGTTTAACCTATCCTTTTTGTAAATAAGATGGATGGTACCCTCATACTTTGTGTGGATTATCGAAAACTGAACCAATTGATGGTCAAGAACCGATATCCCTTTCCAAGGATTGATGATCTCTTTGATCATTTTTGAGGAGCCCAGGTGTTCTCAAAGAATGACTTGTGATCCGGTTATCATCAGTTGTGCGTTATACCATCATATATACCTATTATAGCCTTTCAAAGCAGGTATGGTCTATACGAGTATTTGGTTATGTCTTTCGGTCTCACAAACACGCCGGTAGTTTTTATGGCACTGATGAACCAAGTTTTCCATCCTTACTTGGATTCTTTTGTGGTAGTCTTCGTGGGAAATATCTTGGTGTACTCTCACACTCAACACGACCATTCCATCCATCTTGAGATAGTTTTGAGTACACTGATAGAGCATCAGTTATATGATAAGCTCTCAAAATTCCACTTTTGAATAGACCAAATTCACTTCTTGGGTCATGTTATCTCAGAGACAGAAGTATCAGTAGACCCAAAGAAAGTGATATCAGTAGTTTCTTAGGAGCATTCGAATAACATCTTTGAGTTGCAGAGTTTTTTGGGGCTGTCTGGTTACTATAGGCACTTTATTTGATACTTTTTATGCTTAGAAGCACCACTGATAGGCCTAACTAAGAAGGGTGAAAAGTAATTGTGGATAGATTCCTGCGATTCAGTTTTTCAGGAGCTGAAAGGGAGATTGACTTCAGCACCGATACTGATTTTTTCAGAGCTGGGAAAGAGTTACATTGTTTACTATGATGGATCAGTTATTGGGTTGGAAGCAGTGATTATGCAGAGTGAAGGAGTCATTGTGTATGTGTCTTGGTAGTTGAGGCCACATGAGAGGAACTATCTGACGCATGATCTTAAGTTGGTTGTAGTTGTAAATGTTTTATGCTGTTGGAGACATTATCTTTTTGGAGAGAATTTTTTGGTTTACACTGACCACAAAAGTCTCGATTATATCTTTACTCAGTGTGATCTGAATTTGAGACAGTGAAAGTGGGTTGAGTACCTTCAGTATTTTGACTTTGAGCTTTCCTACATGGCTGGGAAAGGCAACATAGTGGCTGATGCATTGAGCAGGAGGAATCAGATACATGTAGTTCAGGAAGATAGCAATGAGTGGAAGCTTATGGCTATGTTCTCTTAGATGCATTTGGAGTTTCACTACAAACAGGGGAATTCATTCATTTCTTCTATATATATTACCTCTACTCTAGTGGATCTAGTGAGAATGAGGCATCTATCAAATTCTGAAGGCCTAGTCCTATGGGAGAGTGTGTCGGGAGAAAACCCTAATCCTGGGTGGACCGTAGTTGACGATGATATCTTGTGTTTCCATGGATGTGTATGGGTGTTAGCAGACATACATGAGGAGTTTGTGTGAGATTTTCATTCCTCAGTTTGGGAAGTTCATCCTGGTATCACCAAATCTATCGAGATCTACACCGTCAGTATTGGTGGCCAGGTATAAATAGGGATGTTTCTATTTTTGTTATGAAATGTTCCACATGTCAGCAGGTGAAGGTGGAGCATCAGCAACCAGCATGTATTTTACAGCTGTTACCCATTCCCAAGTGGAATTGGAATGATGTCATGATGGATTTCATGATGGGTTTACCAAGGTCTCCTCAAGAAAATGATGTGGTATGGGTTGTTGTTGACAGACTAATGAAGGTTTCACATTTCTTTTGAATCAAGGAGACCTTTAGTGTTGATGATCTTGGAAGGTTGTACATCCAAGAGATTGTATGTTTTCATGGGGTTCTGCATTCTATTGTTTTAGATAGGGATTCCTAGTTTAATTCTCGTGTCTGGAAGGGACTACAGAGGGATTTGGGTACACAGGTACTTCTGAGTACATCTTACCATACCCAGACAGATGACCAGTCTGAGCATACGATTTAGGTGTTGGATGACATGCTTCGAGCATGAGTCTTGGATTTTGGTGGTTTTTGGGAGAGACACATACCCCTAGTGGATTTTTCCTACAATAACAGTTTTCAGGCAACGATTCAGATGGAACCTTATGAAGATTTGTACGGTAGGCCATGTTGATCACCCCTATGTTGGATAGAGGTCGGAGAGGTAGCTATGCGGGGACCTCGTCTTTTCCAAGAGACTACTGAGTAGGTGGAGTTTGTTTGGAAAAGGATGGATACTACACAGTCTCAGCAAAAATCTTATGCTGGTCTATGGAGATGAACTCTGGAGTTCGAGGTTGGAGATCAGGTTTTCTTACGTGTCACATCGAGGTTGGGACACAGGAGGATTAGGAGACAGGGAAAGATTTAACTGAGATATGTTGGGTTGTTTGAGGTTTTGGAGAGAGAAGGTCAAGTTTCCTATCAGTTGCAGTTACCTCAGAGGTATCGGGCTATGCATGATGTCTTTCATGTTTCTCAGCGACGACGTTACTTTTAAGACTCATCTCATGTTTTCCGACCTGAATAGGTTGAGTTGGAGGTGGATGCATCCTTTGAGAATCACCCGATTCAGATTGTGGATAGCAGCACAAAGGTTCTTCGTGGCCAGTCAATTCCACTGGTACGGGTGCTATGGAAGCATGGGAGAGTATAGGATGAGTCTTGGGAGACGGAGGCCGAAGTATGATCACAGTGGCCAGAGTTGTCTAAAGTTTCTTCTTTACCACCCTTGTAAGGGAAATTTGGGGATGAATTTCTTTAAGGGGGGAAGTTTCTAAGAACTCAGATCTTTATTTCAGGTATGGATCTTTATTTCAGGTTATTTTTTAGGAAAAAAGAAGAAATGGGAAATTTTTTAAGTATATGTAGAGTACTTTTGAGTACATGTCGTGTACTCGGTTGCTGCGTGTAGCCCTGTACTGGACATGTAATGGCTGAGTACATGGTCGTGTGGGTGACCTAGAAGACCACCTAAAGTGAGGGATGGTTGAGGATAGTACACGGCGTGTACATTAAATTAACACACCATGTAATTATCTTTTTAATTGGTGAGTCAGAGCGGGGTTGTGTCTCATCTCCAGAAAACACTTTTTATCCCCGTGTTTCATACAAAAGAGTGATGTACGGCCTAAGAACTTCAAGATCATCATGTTCCTCCATCTGAGCTCTGATTAAGACGTCGCCAGGTGCGTTGTATCCTCTCCGGTGAGTTATATCTTCCCCTAGAGCCTCTATTTCTGATTTCTCTTCTCTCTTGAGTTATCCAAGGTTGAACTTTTTTAACCATTTTGTATATTATGTCATTCTAGGTCGATTCAAGGGCTGACGTTCAAGAGTGTTCATCGTACAACATCAATTTAGGTGGTTTTTTCCTTTATTTAGTTGTCTTTGGATTATATATGCTTAAAGTTATGAATACCCATGTTTGGGGTATTGTGTGTTTTGGAATTTAACCATGTTTAATACCTACTATAGTTTTTTTTATTGAGAAAGGGTAATTTATTAGGAATAAGGTTTAATATATTGATTATGGGTATGTTTCCCATGTTTGATTGATTATGGTTGTTTGGTCTAGAATGATTGTTAGGATTAATTTGTTTTCCATGCCTCATGTTGTTAGGATGATGTTGCTATTTATTTGAGATGTATGTGATTCTCATTTTTAAAGTATGACTAGGGGGAATTTTTCTATGAGAGATTCTATAGGTAGGTTCATTTATGTATAATTTTTTATTATGTTGACCCAAAGGTATTGACTATGAGATCTATCGGGTGGTCATAGACCAGATGGGTTAGACCATGAGAACAACCTAGAGGGTCGTTATTAAATGAATGTTGGACCTTAGGTCATTGACTATGAGAGATTCTAGGTGGTCATTATAATTTATTATTTCTAAGCAGACCAAGGGGTATTGACTGTGAGATCTACCCAGGTGGTCTTTTGTAAATGATTAGTGCTATGTGGGACCAAAGGGGTTAGACTATGTGTGCTTTCCCAGAGGGTTATTATTTATTAAATTGATGATATGTTAAACTAGAGGGGTTAGACTGTGATAACTTTCCCAAAGGATTTCTTTTGAATGTTTTATGAATGTGAAGAGCCTTCCGAGCAAAAGCACAAGCTTGGACTCGATCTTACTTGATTGTTTAGATGGTATTTTGATATGCTTGTTTGTTATTATTATAAAATGGGATATAGAACTTAGGCTAGATCCCGAGATTTCATTATTAAATATATTTAATAATTAATAAATTTAAATGAATGTAATTGTAAATTGTATGGTTGTTTACTTTTGAGTACTTCCTAGTTTATTTCTTCATTTTGTATATTACCTACTACATATATTCACTGGCAGTTAGGCAGAGATATTTTGGTGGTTGACTACTGGGATTTGACTCCCACCTTGTTTGGGTCATGCTTTTGTACCCAAATAGATTATATGGTTACAGGTAAAGATAAAGGAAAGTGCCATTCTTTATCAGGTACTTGATTATTGTTGGAGCTGGAGAGCATGCGACCAAGATAAGGCTCGTGATGCTATTGGAGTTTATTGTTTTTCTGCACTTTGGTTTAGTATTTTATTTTCATAATTATGAATTTTTTTAATTCTTTACTAGACACATTATACATGCATCATTTATATATATTCTCTAGTTATTTTATTACTATCAGTCTTCCGCTGTATACTTCTGTTGTATAGTGTTACTGCTTCCGCTATTGTTTACTATTTGTTATTTCGCTGTGTATACTCTGCCAATGAGGGCATAGTTTCCCCATTATCAGACCTTGTCCCTCAATAATAGTCATCAGCCTCTGGCATTTGGTTAAATGTTCTTGATGTCATGTGACCAACTAGATACGGGGCACCTTTGGGCGGCACCCAGAACAGGGACATTACACAGTAGCTCCCCATATTTTCCTCCAGTGGTTGACTATTACTAGGATTTATTTCTAGATGATTTATTAGGACTCGATCCTAATATAGAAATCGATATTGAGATCGAAATCATGGCTAAAGTGAAACCTATATTGATTACTCTATATCATATGGAATTGGCAGAGTTAATGGAACTTAAGACGCAGGTTCGATTGAAAATTTGAGAAGAAGATTAAAGAAATCAAATTTAAAAAAGGACCAAAGTGGTCTGTGTACTAATTTATGGGAATGGTACGTTGATGGTATTTTCCACAAACCAAATAGTACATGGAAAACCCACAAAATTCTGGCTCGTGAAGCATTTTCTAGCAAACTAGGCAGTTCATGGAATAAATGAAGAACGGAACCACGACCCCATGAACCACGTTATTAATGGAATGGAGGTGGAGAAATTCCACCTGTGAGTCATGGCCTTGTGAACCGTGTTGTTGGAGAAAACATTAAGGAGAGGTATAGCCCTGCACATCATCCCCACAACCTCAATTCACAGATGAGGTGAGTTCAGTGATGTACCCTGAACTACATTGTTTGCAGGATCGAGGCGGTGATTTCCGCCGCCGAGAACCGCATACCCACAAATCCCTATTGATCGAGTCATTCGTGGGATAGAAGATTTATTCATGGGATTCCGAAAATGTTGTTGCATGACCCAAAGATACAGCCTCCCCAACACTCTATAAAAGGGAACACAAGGAGAACAAATAAGGAGATTTAGTTCGAAGAGCTTAGAGTTTACAGATGGAAGACTTCGAAGGAAAATGATCGATAAAGTATGGAATTAGGAATGATTCTCAGCAGGTATAAACCCACCATGAACCATAAAAATAAAAAATCATAATAATATGGAAAAACCATGAACCTAATTGGTGAACCCTAAACCATACTCCCTTTGTGGATGAAATTCCCATGAACTACAGGGTCAATGCCCCTTCTCCAATTCGGCGTACCGTATAGAACATTTCTATGTGAATGAAACCCTACCTCACGTAGCGTTCTACTACACGGATAGACTCCATAGATGCATACCACCACGGTATGGTAATGGAACCTGAGGACGCATACCAATGAGGTACGCGGACAACATCTAGTTCTGCATACCACCTCGGTATGCAGACGACATCTAGGTCCGCGTACCACCTCGGTATGCGAATGACATCCAGGTCTCTGTACCACCCTTTTATGTGGATGGCCCCTCCAACCACATATTAATGATCTATACGGAGGGTACCCCACCCCTCAAGATCAAATTGTATGTGGAGTGGGATACCTTCAGGCATTACACATTCTAGTCCTGATCATTACCTTTTGTTTCCATCCCATCCTCTGAATCCCCTCTGCTAACTAGTCCATATGCATCAGGAAAAATCTTCTTCTAAATCCACTGGACTCATATGATAAAACT
The DNA here is from genome assembly GCA_963277665.1 of Viscum album. Lineage (NCBI taxonomy): Eukaryota > Viridiplantae > Streptophyta > Magnoliopsida > Santalales > Viscaceae > Viscum > Viscum album. The sequence goes on from OY728155.1 coordinate 1,818,238,047, forward strand.
GTTGGGTTCATCAGTGTGTCCTTGTGATTTTACATACCCATGGTAAGCTGAGTCAAATGGTTAATCCTCTCAAGGGTTTGGACCCCCAAAATTTAATTATGTTTACATTCTCATGGAAACCTAGGGCCCAACCTTGGAATAATCATGTGAACCTCCTCATTCTAGGGATCAAGGGTAATCATTAGTTTTTCATTCAATTAGGGATAGTGACAAGTCAAAGGGTCCATACCTATTTTCCCTTTGATGAGGAGAAATTATTCTCCCATTTCCTGGAACTCAATTCAAGGAACTCTCCCTAAGGTAAGCCCCAAACCTTTCCACAGGAGGTGGTTCTTTGGATCCTCTTAGGCTCAGTCCAAAACATGTCTGGATAGATCATCAACATAGATATCCTATATATCAACGCGAGGGAGGAAATTAGCACATTCAAAGACTCTATCTCTCTCTCTCTCTCCCTCCCTTTGGACTCCAGTACCATCTATCAACAGATGATGTGGGATGTGTGAACTTCATATCCACTACCTCCTTTTGTTTCTCACACCGAGCATGACTCACATGGGCTTATAGGTTGGGTGTGATCATGACACCCACATAACCCCAAAAGATGAGCATCCTCCTAGGTGTAAGCCCCAACCAAAACTTCAAATCATCATGAGTCAATATCTTCCTCATGATCCCATAAACATGGGCCTCATCCTAGGTATAAGTCCCAAACCCAAATTAACTATGAGAAATATGATTCCTGCTCTAACTAGGATACGTTGGACGCCTATCTGAAGGCCTAATCTCAAATAGGCCTCCTCTAAGGTGTAAGTCCCAACCATATCCTCTCAAGTGGGTAGCTTCCATGCGTAAGCTCCACCCAACCAAACTATGAGGGCTTTGATTCCCAACCAATTGGGATACGTATGAAGCCTACCTGAGGTCCAAACCCAACACCTAAACCACCCTAATATTCTCCAGTACATATCATTGGTAGGGTCATATCTACTCAGGAGACCATATCTCTGGCCGCTTCAGCATAAGTCCCACACGGAATCTTGACTATGCATCTTTCACCTGGAATTCCTCACTGCATGACATTAAACTACATGAGTGGGTCTATGTTACATGACCTTAAAAGGTGATGCATCCTATAAAGTGACACCAAAATATGTGGAATTTGATTCCTCTTATGAGGATACATGGGAATCCCATATTATGGGTTTGATACAACCATTAGAACAATCTTTGTTCCTCCCTTGGATGATAATAAACTCCAGATCATCTCGTCACATGGCATAAATCACCATCGTCTCAACAAAAGAATGAGTAATTAATAATATGTACATAAAAGGGTAACATAAATGAATAACCTTGAATACATACAGATTTCTTCATCAGTGGATAACCAAGATACATACAAATGATTCTAAATCTATTCATACCTTTTGATGATCTTGTGACCTCGGGGTCATTTGCAGAAACATGCTTGGGAAAGAACCAAGAATTCTCAAACATATGAAAAATTATTAAATCTATAAGAGAGTCCTGAAGTATGAAATAATTTCCCCCCAAAAGGGTGTGATGATCTTGAACTCCCGTCCTCTTGACCAATGGAGTCCTTAGGTGTCGTTATCCAAATCGCCATCCAATGAACATCTTCCTTTGTAAATAAGGTCCATAAATCATGGATAGAAGGGTAATTGGGTGTTTCTAGCACCACGAATAAACATATTGGAGACCATCTGAGGAAATCATACCCAATATGAAACCCTTTTCAATAATGGACAATGGGTCTCCATTTTTTTGGTCCTTGGGTACGATGTAAATCGGGTCGAAACATAAAAATCCCAAAACAGATTATGGTATATCTTCTCATAGAGGGAATTTAATATCTAATAGATGAATTATGTTGAGTATTTTTAGACATTTTCTTTAAAATGTATTATAATACATGAAAATTTAATGTTATTGTATATTCTCTCAGCAGGAAGACACAGGATCGTGAAGAACAACCTTTAAAGAATGAATGGAGGTTGATGAGTTTGTTGTATGAGTGGTTGGTGAATTTATATGAGGGCCAAGGGGTAATTATATTTGATCCATTGGTTATCAAACTTATATTGGTGGAACAGGTAAAGTCCATCTAGGATTCAAATCATGAATGCTTATTGATGCGAGGAATGGTTGGCGGGAAGTGAACTAGTTCCAAAATGGTTGATAGATAGTGACATTGTGATCTATGTTCATGGGAGCATATTAGTTCCTACTTTAATAAGAGAGGATTTGATAAGGGGATCTCATTATTATTAGTGGTAAGTGAACCTATGTTCAATGAATATTTATTGGTATATCAAGTGATGCTTCTGGTGGTCGAGAATGAAGAGAGAGGTCGTGAGCTTCATCTCTCATTATCTAGCCTATTAGGGGATCAAGGAGGAGGATTAATGACTATGAGGATTACTTTATCAACTTCTTATACCATGGTGTAAGTGGGATGATAAAATTATATACTTCATTATGGGGTTTCTCAGGACCCTGAGAAGTTGAGATGTTATATGGGTGATAGTTGATCAGCTGATGAAAGTATCACATTTCTTTCTAATCTGAGAGGCTCACTTTGTTGATGAGTTGGGAAATATTTATGTACAAGATATTTTAAGGCTTCATGGAGTTACTTCTAGTATTGTATTAGATAGTGATTCACATTTTACATCACATTTTTGGAAAGTATTTTATAAATATTTATGATCCATTTGAAGCTAAATATGATATATCATCTGAAGACTGATGGGAAGTTGGAGAGGAAGATATAGATTTTAGTGGGAATGCTTTGGGAATACATATTGGTTTTTAATGGAGTATGGGATGATCATATATCATAATTTGAGTTCATGTAAAATAATATTTTATATGATTCGATTCAAATGGTACCATTTGAGGCTATGTATGGTCTCTTGTGTCACTCACCATTTTGTTGAAAATAAGCAGGTAAGGTAGCTTTTATTGGGATGATTATGGTTTAGGGGACCTATGATAAGGTTCAATTGATTAATAATTGGTTAGTTACCACTCAAAGTAGAGATAAAATACATGTTTTCCAAAGGATATAACCATTTGAGTTCATTATGGGTGACTGGGTTTTCTTATGGGTGTCACCTTGGTTGTGGAATCATCATTTGTGGAGACAAGGTAAGTTGGAATTGTGATTTATGGGACCTTTTTAAATCATCAAGTATATCAAAATAATAGGTTACCAATTGGATCTTCCTCCATGATATCAAATTATTCATAACATGTTCCATGTCTCTCATCTTTGGATATACTAGCTCAGTTATGTACATAATATCGATTGTGAGGATGTTGAGTTGAAACCAAATTCATTTTTATGGAGGGAATGATATGAATTGTGTACTAGAGTGAGAAAATGTTGTGGGAAGAGATGGTACCACTTTTTCGAGTCATATGGTAGAATGGACGAATCTGAGAGGAGACTTGGGAGTGGGAATCAAATGTGAAAGATCAATGGACCTATTTTTTTAATAAGGAAATATAAAGACAATTATTGAGTATGATAATTCCTTAGAGGGGGATATTATAACAACCTACAAATTTTAGGTATTTTTTACCTTTATTTCATCCCTTGTTTATGTGTTTCTAAGTTATCATTTTCTTGGGTTAAATCTCAAATAGATTCTGGATAGTTTTGGTGGGTTTTAAGATATTTTTATGCGGTGAATTATTAGAGAATGGTCTAGGAAAACTATTAAAATCTCTCTAAAAAATGACATTGATTATTGGAGAGGAATAATGGGTAGTGCAAGGTCGGAACACAGTTAGAGATAACCATGTTACATCCTCTAGGAAACCATGTGAATCAAGATAGAGGAAAAAATAATGGTTATCGCATATTTTACCAAATATTGTGGGTTCCCAAAAGAGGTTTTGATCCTCGCATAGTTAGCACACAGTTTGGTAAAGCATGCAAGTATTTTTAATTAATCTGAAAATTGGATTTTTAACCTAAAACCCTACATTCTTCATCATTTTTTTAATTCTCTCAAACCTAGGGATTCTAGTTTTCATTATTGGATATTAATCTCCATTTTAACTCTAATTACATTGTATCTAAGGGATTTTTATTGTGATAATTCAAGGTAATAGGTCATTTTTCCTTAATTATTCACATTCCTTCTAGATCTCCTATGTTATTCTTAGAAGGAATCATGGATCCAGGATTTCATGTATATATCAATAAATTGTAATATAATCTAATTAGTAATTATATTTTTATCAATGGATAGACATTAGATCTAGAGAATTGGAAAATCCTCCCTTGAATGGATCTAAATCTACCATTAGCGATGGATCTCATTGGGTAACTTAATCTCTCTCTAAGTCATGTCACTTTCCCCTTATTGAATCTTGATTTTATAATTTTAATTATTGTAAATTAGTATTGATTATAGGGATCATTAGTGTGTGGAAGTTGTTCATTGATGATCCTTACCTTTTTATGTCAATACGCTTGTGTTCGGAATTCCTTACAATATAGGGACTTTGTAAAAAGTTGATAGGCATGATTGGAATGTGTGTGTGTGTGTGTATGCATAGTTGTTAGAACCATTATGTGATATGATATTCTTTTTATTATTCATATTTTGTGCACATGTATCTTGTGATACCTATTCTTTTGGTGATATATTTGTTCCTTCTAGTTATACAATGTTTTGTGTGAATACTTAGCATGTAGAGGTTTGTATCTAGAATCAAGGAGATAGTTAAATTTTCATGGATTAGTTATCACTTTGAGGGGGATAATGTGCTAGTATAGTTTGGTTCCAATGACGATGATGGTATCTGGAGATAGGAAAAATGTATGATGGCCTTGTGGGATGACCCATGAGAGAGGGTGGGGAATGAAGGCTTTGTGGCCTGAACCAAGGGTGTGATGACCTTGTGGCCCATCCCATTAGAGTTGGGGATATTAATTCTTTGTTTCACAAACCAATGTTGAGTTAGGGGTGATAAATCCTTGTACAATGACCTAAGGATCGATTAGCTATGGTCTGGTTCATGTTTTGGCCTTGTGTACTTAACTGATATGTGATGATATATGAGACATTCCTTCTAGTATAGAGACAAAGAAGATATGGATGGGCTCATGGTATCCTAGTTAGTGCATGATCACCCAACATAGGATAGGTTTCTTATTTTTATATTTACTTACCATCATTGAATACACCTTATATACATGTGAACTTTATGTTAAGGATGCATTGGTGGTGTCCTACTAGGTTTATATTCACACCTTTCATGGGCATCTAGATAAGAATAGAGACTTCATGGTCAAGGACCCAAATAAGAGTAGGGGGCCTACTTTGGGGACCTAATCAGGTATATATTATAGGATGGAGGCAATACTGTAATAGACACTATACTATTATCATATTTTCTTAATAACATTAGTTTTCATACTTGACTGACTTGACATGTTGGGTTCTTTGTTTTATATTGTATATTCTGGATTCCATTTGTTACAGCATGAAGATTTCATTTTAGTTTCCATTATGCTTATCTGGAATGTTCATTTATAATTGTTGTGGTTATAGTGTATATATTTTGTTACTAAGGGTATAGTATCCCCATGGAACCATTTGGAACCTCACCACTAGTTTGAAGCCTCTTGCATATGGGAAGATGTGCATAAGGTCATGTGGTACACTGGACCAGATCGGGTGATTTCATCCAGAGTGTTATAAGGAGAAAGAATGAGGTCTTTTTATCCATATATATTATTCCCATTCCATTTTATAATAGATTTCAATACCTTAGCATCATACTTGGATTTATATAGTTAAGTTTCTATAATTTCTACATTTTAATATTAATTTAGTTGTTTATGTTTTTCTCTACTATATTCTTCTCTTAAACCCTAATTTATTTGTGTTTCTCAACCTCTATTAAGTGACCATGATTTAATAATTCATGATTATAAAGATTTAAAACATTTTTGGTGGTATGAGGGGAATAAAAGTGGTATTATTTAATTGCTACATTTAAATTCCTAGATCTATTTATCTTATTATGCTATAATGTTGAAGATGAAGAGTAGAGGTGGTAAACATTATTCAATTTCCCATCAACACAGTTATATTCTTCCACTAGTTGAACTTTAAATTCTACCACTAATAAAATCACTAACCATACTAGTGAATGTGAGTGGTTTTAAAGGATTGATGGTATTTGGTTGCTTCTAGGTGTGTGAGCAGGTTTAATTCCTCAGATGAGGAGTTTTTATGCCTAATCAACATGGTGAACAAATGATATTTTGATCTACCTGAAGGTCCTTGAGGACATTAGTATTCTCATACATGGGAAAATTGTGGGGGTAAGTAGAAAACGGTATTAAGTTTTCTTATTGAGTTAGGTTATTTAGAATAATGGAAAATAAAGATAGAACCAATTTGAATTCATCCTAGGAACATCTTCCCTTATTATGGATTTTTTTTATTTTCTTTATTTATTTTGTTTTCAATTTTAGAAAATCTAAAAACCAAAATAGTATTCCCTTCTTCCCTAATTTCAATTTAAAAAAAATAAACAAAAATAAACCTAACTACATGAATTGTGAGTATTCTAGGATCAATTTATTTTGAGACAAACATAACTCATAGAGGAAACATGATATTTTCAATGATTAATAAATTAGTATTTTTCTTCATCTCTTTAATGAGTGTTTGTAGTAGGGAGGGGAAATATTTTTCGTTTGAATTATTTATATATACTAGGAATGAAATAGTTTTAGTATAGGGGGAGAAATGAAAGCCAACATTTTAAAAAAATTAATATTTTTTTCAATGTAAATTAATCCCACAAATAACATAAAATTTAGTCAAGTAACTAGTTTTTTATACTTAGGTGAATCTTGAATTAAAGTGTTAAATGACTTGAATCTTTTTTTTATTTTTTTATTAATTTTTGGAATTAATTAAAAATTTATACATTGATTTTTAGATTCTGTTTTAAAATTTTTAATTAGATTATATTTATAATTTTTCATTTATTATATCATTTTGGACTAATTATGAATAAATCATGTATTGAGTTTGTGATTTCTATGATTTTTAGGTAATTTAAAAAAAATACATAAGCTGATTTTCAAAAGATGAATTTGGTAGAATAATTAACTTCCAGAAGATACATGAAAATGAAAATTAGAAAATTTCCTTCAAGATATTTATATATAAGATATTTTTGAGTTAGGGCTTGAAATTTTACAAAGACTCACGGGGGATGACATGTAATATTTTCTCTATAAAACAACGGATACATAGCATTCTATACTTAGGGAAATTTGGAAATTTAGAATTGTAATTTGATATGTAAGATAATTTTCCCCAAGGAATATGATATGTAATATTCTAAAATCAGAAATATTGGAAAAATCTATAAAGGGAAGATATGGAGATCATACATAAGATTTTATTCATAGCCAATTGTGATACATGAAATTTTTAGCCAATAAAAAATATATTTTAATGTTCCATGAGTTTTTTTACCTCCAAAGAATACAAAGTATATTTTAGAGTGATGTGTAAGTTTTTTTTTTTTTGAAAATCCATAAGGTTTTTTGAAAATCCATAAGGTTTTTTGAAAATCCATAAGGTTTTTTGAAAATCCATAATGTTTTTTTAAAATCCATAAGTTTTTTATAAAATTCAATACTAATACATAATATTTATGGATCTTATATAAGTTTTTTAATAATTTTTTACTAACCATGTAATGTTTTTTCAGGAGATACAGGGATGCGTAACATTTTCCGTCAGCAAAAATTTAGAGGAGCTATGGCTCCAAAGTCTCAAACCATAGGAAGATTAATCACGAAACAAGGGGATGAAACTTAGGAGAATATTTTCTAATCTATAGTGGGATAAATATCAAAGAACCATGGTCATGGAGATCATGTTCAATATATATTGCACCTATCTATAGAATAAAGAAATAAAAGAAATGTTATAATCCCACTATCTAGATGAATTAGGTAAAATTTATTTAAGGATTCCATTTGAAACCCATCTAGTATTTGAAGGAAGTGTATATCGTGGTAATAAACTCATGAAAAGTGGGATCTTAGAGTTTGAGCTTACTAGTGAAATATTTACCCTTCAATTAGTATATGTGGAAGAAATCTGAGGAAGAGGGAGCTAAACTCTGATTTCTAGGAGGAGAAAGAATGAGGTTTTATGATGTGTGTATATATATATATATATTACCAAACCCATTATAAAATACTTGATACCTTGGATTTATTATTATCTATATTTAGTTTTGTTTCTATAATTTATACATTTTAATAGTAATTCAGTATTTTATATTTATTTGTTCTATGTTCTTATATTCTTCCCAATTTCTTTGTGTTTCCTAACTTCTATGAAGTAAATGTGACCTATTTCTTTGTTATTATTAAGAAATAACCCATTGTGGTGGTTTTAGAGGAATAAAAGTTGTATTCCTAAATTTATGCATTTAAATCTCTAGATCTATTTCTATAATAACGGTGTGATAGTGAAGTTGAAGATTGGACATAGTGATCATAACTCTATTTCACTTAAACACAATAGAATTATACCACCAATTTTACTTAAAATTATCACAACAATAGAATCACTCACTATACCAATGGATTTGAGTGGTTTAAAATGATGTATGGTATATGGTTTCTTCTAGGTGTGTGATCAGGTTCACTTCCTCAGTTGAGGAGTGTTCTTATCCACTCACCATGGATAACAAATGAGTTATTGATCTACTTGAGGTTCCTTGACCTATTTAATATTCTCATAAATGTGAAAATAGTGGTGTTAAATAGATAAATGATATTTAGTTTTCTTATTGAGTTAGGTGATTTAGAAAAATGGAAAATAATGATGTAACCCATTATAATTCACAATAGGTACATCTTCTCCTCTTGATGACTTTTTTTTATGTTTTATTTCTTTATTTTTTTCCAATTTTAGAATATCAGAATACCTAAATATTAATCACTCATATCCTACTTTCAAATTAAAAAAATAAACAAAAAAACATGTGTGTAAGAATAGTGAGTGTTATAGGCTCGGCTCCTTGTGAGACAAACTTATGGTCTACTCCAAGCTAAACATGGGAGATTTAAATTCTACTTTTATAGCCCCTCAAAAAAAATCAATTGTTAATGTATAACTAAATAGAGCATGATTCTTTTTTGGAAATCATAAACCAATTACAATTATATCACTTTAGGTAGTTAAGTTCAGTATGATGAAGTCCTTCACACAAAGAGAAGTTGTATTGTGATTGAAAATATTTGTAGTCTTTCCTATATCATATGTATCATATTACTATTAGTTCTAGTTTTTTCAAATATCTATTTAAGTATATGTATGAATTATCATAAAATTTAATTCTATATAGTCATTAGATGATTCCTTTCTCAAAAATATCATTTGTAGATTATTGATGATAATTCTCCACTTTCTAATAAAAAGTTTTCATTTGAATCCTCATAATAATCGGTATTTAAATCATCATTAAAGTCTATATAATAAATTACATTAAATAATTCCATGAAAATATTCCTCTATATATTTTAATAATCCCTTCAAAAATATCTAAGTGTATCTAATTATCGTATTCCCTATTTCATAATGAGTTATTATCAAGAAAATAATACTAAAAACATCCTTAAAAATGAATTATTCTTAATGTATAATAAAAAAACTTAATAAGGTATCATGAATCTAACATAACTTCATAGTGAAGCTTAACATGGCATCCATCCATTTAACATATTCTTATAATTTACTTAATAATACAATCATTGCTTCAATGTAGTCTCATTATACTCTCGATAATGCATTTCCATCAACTTAGTGTCGAAATACTATGTTGAAGTATGATATTCATAACATAACCTATCACTATATCCTAATATTATATTTCCACAACATTGTATCCTTATTAAATAAATTAATAATATATTTATTGAATGTATTCTTAACCTTCTCATTAATAACAAATACGACGTTCATTAAATAACTTGTTCAATCATGTAATAAACACTTCAAAATAATTATTAATAGTATCGTTAGAATTTGTGAATAAATTACAGAATGATAAGAAATATAGAAAAAATAGGAATAAATCTTATAAGATATAAATATCAAAAATATAAGAAATTAGAGCATCATAATTAAATTGTGTTAGTCCTACATTTTATTCTCATGTTAATACCGTAGACTACGTTGTAAAAAACATAACTTTTAGTTCTACTTTAAAAGTATGGTTTATCAAAAACATAACCTAGGGCTTCAATAAGTAAATAAAATCATAATTAAATAGTGTGTAAAATATAAACTTGAAGATACATTATTCCTAATCGTAGTGTCAAGCTCAGCTATAATCCTCTGTTAATACAATGACAGAATGAGAAATTCTAACACTACTTATGTTATATTGAAATCATAATCAAGAGTTCCATAACAAGAATGTGTTTATCTAAAACTATAATATAGATTCAAATCTTCCAAAATAAAAAACAAATGATATAAATCAAAGTTATAGGGATGGAGTAATTATCAAAACATAAAAACAAGAGGCAAGAACCCACTCAACATTCTCCATTTTTTTATAATTACAAAACTCAAACATCTATCCCTCTTTTATAAATATCAAAAAATAAGAATATATCGATCTAGGAAATAGAAATTTTTGTGTTAGATAGATGAAACATAAAATAAGTAACACATGAAATTCTAAATAGATATAGAAACAGTTTAAAGAAAAAGGTAAATAATTTCCCACATTAATTTATTTTTTCCTCCCTTTAAAATATATGATTAATAAATCTTTAAGCTAATAAAATTTTCTTGTATAAAAAAATCTTTACAAGATCCATGAAATACGTTAATAAAATGAATAATAGTAAAAAAAATAGAAAATATTTCCTAAAGATCTATTTTGATATATAACTTTATGATTCCATTATTCCAAGTTCATACTTAATCTTTTAGAATATTAAAACATCCAAAAGCATTGTAAATATGTCATATAGTTGTTCTTTAGTGGGAAAAATTCTAAACTAATATAAACTTTATATATATGATCTATAATAAAACGATGCATCAGTTAAATATAATTCATTTTTGGAATAATATAGAGTATTATTTGAAATGGAAATGAATAATGAATTATCACACATAATTGGAATCATTTCAAAAATAATATAAAATTTAGATAAAGTTTATCTAATCCAAAGATTTTATCCACAAAATATTTCTATTTTGACATGATCAGATTTAGTCATTGATAAATATATTGAAATTTGTTTCTTTGAACTCCATGAAACCAAAAAAAATTCTAGAAAAATAATGCATACCAACGGTGCTTTTCCTATCTATCTTATATCCTCCAAAGTCTAAATCAGAATAATTATTTAACACAAAAGATTTTTTCCAAAGGAAAAATAAAAAATAATAGTATGTTTCGCATAATTTATAATTCTATTAATTGTAGTCAAATGAACCTCCTTTGGATTATCTTTAAATCTTACAAACATGTATACATTGAATATTAAATCTATTATAAAATCTATAAAATATAACAAAATTCAAATCATTAATTTCAAAAATATTATAATAAATATATTTATTATTAGAATCTTTATACATTCTACATAAATTATTCATTTATGTTTCTATGTTTTTATAGGAATCAAGTCCAAACCTTTTTACCAATTCCTTAACATGCTTACTTCGATTCAAAAAAAATCAAATTCTAATTGATAAATCTGAAAACCAAAAAAGAACTTAAGTTCTCCCATAATATTCATGTCAAAATAATTATACGTAAAATATAAAAATTAATTATAAAAAAATTCATTGGATGAACTAAATATAATATCTTTTATATAAATCTAAATAATTAGAAAATGATTGTAAAAAAGTTAATAAACAAAGTAGTGTCAAATTTACCTTTAAAAAATTCATTCTTCAAAATAAATTGCGATAACCTCTTATACCAAGATCTTGGTGACTATTTTATTCCCCAAAGATCTTTAAAAAGCTTAAATACATGATCTGGATTCATATCATGCTCAAAACCTAGTTTATGTTTTATATAAACTACTTTTAAAATAAGTTCATTAAGAAATTCACTTTTCACATACATTTGATATAACTTTAAATCTATATGTGTGAATAATATAGTAAAATATAAATATCTTAAAATCATGAAATGTATGTGAAAGTATAACTATAATCAATGCCTTCCTCTTGACTATAACCTTGAGTAACCAATCTATCCTTATTCCTTATAATTTTTCTAGATCCATCGAGTTTATTCTTGAAAATATGATTAGATCCAATTAGTGAGTTAACTTCATGTGGTTCAACCCAATCCATGAATAACCCAATCATTTTCTTAATTAGTCACTTAATATGTTTATCTCCTATTACATGGACATAAGATAATCCAATCATTTTAATTCTTATATCACATCATTATGATCAAAATATAAAATAAAGGTAGAATGTGCAAAAAAAATACTTATTGACTTTATAGTTTGAACTCTAGAATCAACATCACTAATAAATCCTTAAATTGGGTGATCGCTATGAGTTTTTCAATTCTTCATTGATTTGAATTCTACTCCTCCTTAATAGGTGCATCTTCCACTTGAGTATCATCTTCTCTAAAGTGAAATTATCTAAAGTCGTGTTCAATCGAATCTTCTTCAATAGACTTATCCTTTGAATATTTCTCATAAAATATAACATGAATAGATTCATCAACAATCATAGTACTTTTATTATAAACTATATAATATTTACATACAATATAATATCCCAAAAATATTCCTTCATTATATTTTACCTCAAATTTATCCAAACTATATTTAGTGATGAGGATAAAAACCTTACATCCAAAAACTATAAAATAACCAACATTTGGCATCTTTACTTTCTAAAACTCATGTGTAATTATCTTTAGAATAGGTTAGATAAGGATTATATTTGAACATAAAAAGTTTTATAGAAAACTTTGTTATAAAAATATTTTGGTAAACCATACTCACTTACTATGGTTCTTTCCATTTCTTGTAGAGTCTGATTCTTCCTTTCTACTAATCCATTTTTTTGTGGTATTCTGGGGGCTGGAAAGTTATGGGAATAACCATTCCTTTCACATAATTTCTTAAAATCTATGTTCTGAAATTATCCTCTATTGTCAATTCTGATATAAATAATCAAGTAACCTTTCTCCATCTGAACTAAATTACATTAAGAAAAAACATTATATAAAGTTTAACTTTTATGTGCTAGAAAATATAACCATGTAAATCTGTTGAAGTAATCCATGATAAAAAATACATTATTATTTCCACCAAGTCTTTTGGATTGAATGGGTCTAAATAATTCTAAATAAAACATCTCAAGTTTTTTTGCATTGTTCACTTTATTAATCGGTATAAACTGTTGAGAAAGTGTTTTTTTTCAACGATACATAATATTTTTATTAAAAAGGGGGAGATTGTTGAGAAAAATACTCTATCTCTATGATGATTTTGATGCTCACAAATACCCTTAATTGTTTTCTATTGATTTTATTTTTTAAGTATATTTTAGGAATTTTTTTTTTATTTCTGGAAGAAATATTTAAGTTCTTGAACAATGAGATTTAATTGCTAAAGTATTCACATTCGCGTGTTCTGGAAACACTGTTCATGCTCTATATATTCAGGAATTGCTTAAGTGTGTTCTGGAAACACTGTTCATACCCTATATCGTGAAACATAGCGTAAGGATGAAATGCGATGTATACTTTATGAGATATCAGAAAAGTATAGTTAATCAACCATACGTTATCAGAAAAGTATGGAAGAGGAACCATGCGTTAGGAAGGAAACCTACGTTTGGGTTATTGAAAAAGTATGGAAGAAGAAGTGTACGTAAGTTTTAAATGTTACATTTGTTTCTCAAAAGTATGGTTCATCAACCTTAATTTTGTAAACAATATTACATTTCATCAAAAGTATGGATCATGTACCATGCTTTTGGAAGCTTATAAAAGTATGGATCATTTATCATACATTTGATTATTGAAAAGTAAAGTATGGTTCATCAACCCTAAGTTTGTAATCAAAATTACATTTGAAGGATGCGACATGAACCCAACGTTTGTGTTCAACCTTACGTTTGAAAGATGCATGCTATACAGTTCAACCTTACATTTGGATTCAGAGAATTAAAGATGATATTATTATGCAACGGTATGCAAGCGGATTATTAGGCTAATTTTAAGAAATATTTAAAGATGATTTTACAGCGCGTCTTTGACTGATTCAAATACATTTTATCAATGATTTAAAGGATCAATTTAAAAGGATCATTTTATGCCGAATCTTTAGGGAAGTTATGACTACTCAGTTATTTTGAATTTTTTATTATTGCGAGTCAGAAGGTGACTTTTTTTATCTAAATTTGCAGGAGAAGTGATCATCGTTATTATATAGATGAGATATTTACACAGATAATAAATACGAGTTTTTCCTAATAGCAACATCGAACATTCATAAAAAGAAGGAAAACATAGACTATCAAAAACACAGAATTGCTGATTCAAAAGAGCGAAAAAGCTCGGTTTATTGAAGAAGAAGAATCACGATAGAAGATTCACTCATTCTACATCGAAGATCTACTGTGAATTTTCTATTGCTGAAGTTGTGAATTATATTTTTTATATCTACTTCAACAGGATTGACTCAGAATGAATCTTATTTTAAGATCATTATTTCTGAAGGCTATGATCTATCTACTGTCAATTGCATTCTATTGAAATTGTGAAGAACAACTATAAAGTATTTTCAAAGTACAAATACCTTTATTTTTTATTCTTGAGTGATCAGATTCTCGTACTAAGCTGTATAGGTTATGTGAGTGAACCAGAAGGATTTTTTGCCTTAGATTGTAAAGGTGTCAACTGCCTGTACTCAGTTGTGAAATGGTCTGTTGACAAGAGGACCAGATAGTGAAAATCACCAACCTCGTGGAGTAGAGCGTTGGTGGAGTAGACTATGGGCCTTCTGTTCCCCGAACCACTATACATTGTGTGTCTCTGCTATTTAAATTTCTGCTGCATTAATTCATATGATTAAAGTTAAAGGGAAGAACTCGATCTTTCAAAGAATTTGTAAAAGACACAATTCACCCCCCTCTTGTGTATATTTGGTATAATCTGATCCAATAATAGGTATCAAAGTTTGAGCTTTCTGATAAAGCCTTAACAAGCTAAAAGTGATTATACATAGAGCAAGATGACTGATACAAGAGAGGTAATGTCTATGGTCAGAGCACCATACTTCAATGGATAAAATTATGGATGCTGGAAATCAAGAATGATAATATATCTGAAAAACCTTGGATATAAAGTATATTCAAAGATTCTGACTCCTTATAAAATACCTGACAAACCTGAGACATGGAGTGCAACTACTGAAGCAGAATATGATATGAACTCGAAGGCAATGAATGCTATTATATATGGTCTAGGACCTGATGAATTCAACAGAGTATCTTAATGTCTAACAGTATATGAGATGTAGAAAACTATTGTTGTTTCTTATGAAGGAACTAAAAATGTCAGTAAAATGAGATATGCTACTGCAAATCTTAAATTCGACATATTAAGAATGTTTGAAGGTGAAATAATTACTCAAATAAATGGAAGATTGACATAGATTGTCAATAATATAACAGCTTTGGGAGACCCAATAAAACAAGCTGATCAAGCTTTAAAAGTACTAAGATTACTACCTACTAAATGGAATGGAATCTCTGCTG
Organism: Viscum album; assembly: GCA_963277665.1. Classification (NCBI taxonomy): domain Eukaryota; kingdom Viridiplantae; phylum Streptophyta; class Magnoliopsida; order Santalales; family Viscaceae; genus Viscum; species Viscum album. The sequence continues at coordinate 1,818,253,907 of OY728155.1, forward strand.
CAATCAGACAGTCAACAACTATCAAAGACTTAACCATGAGAGAGTTGATTAGAACACTTATGATGTATGAAGTCGAGATGCAAGATGAAGAAAATGACCATAAGGTTCTGATTAAGAGAGAAGAAACTACATTAAAAGTGTCATATCAAGGGAAAAGCAAAAAATCTAAAGAAAAAAGAAGTAAAGGTGAAATCAGAAAGTTATGATTCATAAAATTCTGATATAGAACTAGCTCAGCTAGCCAGAAAGTTTAGTAAATTCTATATAAAGAAGAAAGTTTTTAGAAAAACTTTCAAAAAGGATGAAAAGGAAGTCAAATGTTATGAGTGCAAGAAGATGGGCCATATTAGACCTGACTATCCATGGTTAAAAGAAGACAAGAAGAATAATTTCTTCAAAAGGAATGATTATGAGAAAAAAGACAAGAAAGCAATGAAAGCTACATGGAGTGTGTCTGAAGACTCCAACAGCTCTTCAGAATCAGACTCAGAGAAGGAAGAAGTAAATATGAAATCCAACATGTGTTTTATGGCAGAAACAGATGAGGTAAAAACATATTACTCTTATGAATCTGACTCTAGTTATGAAACAAGCTATTTTAATGAAAAACTTGCAGCCTACTGCAACATGCTTGAAGAAAAATATGACTCTCTTTTTAAGAAACATAATTCATTAAAGAACATTCACAAAGCTGTTTCAGGTAAAAGAGATACAATACTAAAGAAATTTAAAGAGTTAATTGATAAGTATAATTCAATTAAGATTGACTATACAGATCATTAAGCTAAAATAAAAACACTTCAAATAGAAGTAGAAACATATAAAAGTGCATCCCTTATTTTTACCAAAGGAGAAAACTGCTTGAATGAAATTCTTGGAAAATTTGTTATTAAGAAAAAAAGATTTGGAATTGGTAGTAAAGGTGAAAAACCTAAGCTGTACAAGAATTATTTTGTTTCAAGCTCAAAAATATTAAATTGTAATTAATATGGAACAAGGGGACATATTTCTAAAAACTTTTTCTTAAGATAACCTCAAATAAGTGGTATTAAGAAATATTTTCTTTCAAATAATTTATTTAATTCTGTTGATTTTAGAAAAACAAATCAAGTTTAGATTCCTAGATCTTTTCTGGCTAACACAACTAGACCCAATAGAATATGGGTACCAAAGAAACTTGTTTAAATAAATTTGCAAGAAGCAGGTCATAGAAGAAAAAAGATCATATGGTATATAGACAGTGTCTGCTCACAGAATATGAGTGGAAGCTCATCGAATTTCTCTACACTCACTCAAAAAGATGGTGGACTTTTCACTTTTGGTGATAATGCCAAAGGGAAGATCATTGGAATTGGAAAAGTTGGAGATCCACAAGCTGTCTCAATCAACAAAGTACTTTATGTACAAGGATTGAAACACAATCTGTTAAGTATATCTCAACTATGTGATGATGGTTATGCTGTTGATTTTTCTAACAATTTTTGTTCTGTTTTCAAAAATAAACTGCTTAAATTTAGATCACCTAAAACTAACAATGTGTATACCCTGGATTTAAATTCCTTGTGTAAACAACAAGTAAACTACTTAACTGCTAAGATAAATGAATCCTGGATCTGGCATAGAAGACTTGGACATTTCAATATATATGTTTTTCATAAATTATCCAAGAAAAAATTAGTTTTTTATTTTCCTAGTCTCAAGTTTGAAAGTGATAGATTTTGTGATGCATGTCAACTTGGAAAGCAGCACAAATCATCCTTCAAATCTATTAACAAAATCTCTACTTCTAAACCTCTAGAACTTATCCATGTGGATTTTTTTGGACCTTCAAGAGTAGCAATCTTGGCTGGTAAATTATATTTATATGTTTTGGTTGATGACTATTCTAGATTTACATATATTTTCTTTTTAAAATTTAAAAATGAATCTTTTACATAATTTGAAAGTTTTTTCAAAGCTGTTCAAAATGAAAAAGATTTTAAAATAATATCATTAAGAAGTATTCATGGTGGAGAATTTGAGAATCTGTAATTGAATTCCTTTTTCTCAAATATAGGTGTTAAACACACCTTCTCTGCACCAAGAATGGCTCAAAAATAGAATTGTTTAAAGAAGAAATAGTACTATTCAGGAAATGGATAGGACTATACTAAATGAATACAGTCTTCCTACCTATTTTTTGGGCAGAATCTATAAGCACAGCCTGCTATATCATGAATAGAGTTTTAATTAGACCAATTTTAAAAAAGACACCCTATGAAATCTGGAATAACAAAAAATGTAAAGTAAATTACTTTAAATTTTTTGGATGCAAGGTTTACACCTTAAACACCAAATAAAATCTTGGTAAGTTAGATCCAAAATATAATGAAAGAGTTTTCTTAGGATATTTTTCTACTTCCAAATATTATAGAATTTTTAATAAAAAGTCAAGGATTGTTGAATAATCAGTTCATGTGAAATTTGATGAATCTGATCCCTTTGAGAAAAGGACAGATCAAATGGATGAGCTTGATTCTAATGATAACATGAGACTTGAGAACCAGAAAGATGATTTTGAAAAAGATATAAATGAAATTCAGTCCAGTCTAGAAGAACATGACACTGAAAAACCTATAAGTTTACTACCTAGACAGTCAAGGACCCTAAAGAATCACCATTTATAAACTGTAATAGCAGACTTAGAAACATGAATAAAAACTATAAGGAACATAGGAAATCTTGTTGAGTTTTCTGCCTTTCTATCCCAATTAGAACCAAAGTCTATAGAAGAAGCTTTAGATGATGAAGGTTGGATGATAGCAATGCAAGAAGAACTAAACCAGTTCAAAATAAATAAAGTCTGTAAATTAGTTGAAAGACCACAGAATTATCCAGTTATTAGAACCAAATGGGTTTTTATAAATAAAAAATATGATCAAGAAATAATAACAAGAAATAAAGCAAGACTAGTAGCTAAAGGATATAATCAAGAAGAAGGTGTAGATTATGATGATACCTTTACACATGTAGCTAGATTATAAGCCATTATAATCCTCTTAGAATATGTATCTCATATGAATTGTAAATTATTTCAAATGGATGTTAAGCCCACCTTTTTAAATGGTCATTTGATGGAGGAAGTTTATGTTGAGAAACCTCATAGTTTTGAAAATTCTCAAAAACTAGATTCTATTTTTAAACTTACTAAAGCTCTTTATGGACTTAAATAAGAACCTAGAGCTTGGTGTGAAAGATTAATCTCTTTTCTTTTGAAAAATGATTTTACTATTGGAATGGAAGATCCAACACTATTTAATAAAACTGTAAATTCTAATATTTTATTGGTTCAAATTTATGTTGCTGATGTAATTTTTGGATCAACTAATAAATCCCTTTTTCATGGGTTTTCAAATATAATGCAAAAATAATTAGAAATGAGTATGATGGGAGAATTAAATTTATTTTTAGGACTTAAAATTTATCAAAAGGATTTTGGAAATTTTTTAAATCAAAGCAAATACATTACTGATTTACTAAAGAAATTTGGACTTGAAAATATCAAGACATATACAACTCCTATGTGTACTAATATAAAACTTGATTTGGATGAAACTAGAAAATAAATTGACAACAAGTTATATAGAGGTATGATTGGTAGTTTATTATATGTTACTGCTAGTAGGCCAGATATAATGTATTCAGTATGACTTTGTGCGAGATTTTAATAAAATCCTAAAGAATCTCATTTAACTGTTGTTAAAAGAATTTTTAGATATTTAAAATGAACTATTTTTCAATCTCTTATTTATCCTAAAACGTCTGATTTTAATTTAATTTCATATTCAGATGCATACTTTGGGAGTTGTAGATTAGATAGGGATAGCACTTCGGGTACTTGTCACTTTTTAGGAAAATCCTTAGTGTCGTGGTCAAGTAAAAACAACACTTAGTTGCCCTGTCAACAGCTGAGGCAGAATATGTATCTGTTGGCAGTTGTTGTGCACAAGTTTTGTAGATGAAAAACACTCTTATATATTTTGGACTAAATTTTAATAGTATGCATATTTTATGTGATAATACTAGTGCTATAAATATTTCAAAAAATCATATTAATCATTCTAGGACTAAGCATATTGATATCGGACATCATTTTCTAAGAGATCATGTTCTTAAAAAGGATATATATTTGGAATTTGTAAGTACTGAAATTCAATTAGCAAATATTTTTACTAAACCACTTCCCACTTCAAGGTTTGATTTTATTAAGGGGGAGCTAGGTTTATTTAATTTTAAATAAAGTTTTATTTTATTATGTTTTTTATTTATTTTAATACTGTTTAAAATAAATTAGTTATTTTTTTTCAAATAGAATAAGTTTTTTTGCATGATCAATTTTATTCGTTTTTAAAATCTATGTAATAATTATTGATGACATGGGAATAAAAGCTGTTAGAAACCTTTCGAATTCTTAATCGTTTCATTTTCTACCAAAACCCCCTTCTAACCCATGGCGCTTTACCGCTCTTTGTCTATTTGAACCTGAACCTTCAAAACCCTAATCCTCTTTTGAACCTTCAAAGATTTTTTCGACAGAAATGGACAAGACCAAGAGAACCGATGAAGTTGAGACCAGCACAGAAAAGAAACAGTGCTCCGAAGGAAGAAAAAATTTTCAAGGAAATGTCATAGAATTGGAATGGCTATTTCAGACGAATCTTCTGCTGAAACAAGCTCTGACTTTTCAAAATCTAGAGCAGACCTTCAATGGTGAGAAGTCTAAGTTTTTTTATGAGATAGAACTACGATATTTATTTAAGTCTATACAATTTAGTCTTGTAGAAGATGAGGATACTGTGGTAGTGAAGATTGAAGATAAAGATGTTTCGATATCCTCTATAGATATTGGTCAGATTCTGAACTGCCCTCATGAGGTAGTTTTTCATTTTGATTTGAAAAATATAGAAGATTCAGTGCATAATTATAAAGATATCATGTCTTTTCTTTTTGGTTCTACTCATATAAGGAATATGTTGATAAAGGACCTGGAGCCATATCGGAAAATCCTAGTGAAATTTGTGCAAACAGGGATTGCACCAAGGATGTCTGAGTTGGAGAAAATCTTGTATCCACACATGTATATAATGTTTCTGTTAATGAGTGATATAAGGCTTAATTTTCTTAGGTATATGGTAAGGTATCTTCATTATCGTTGTCAATTTATCCATTTAGTAGATTCATTTCAAAAATTATGTTCAAAAATGATATGGTGAGGCTGGTGGAATCCAGTGTTAGATGTCATCATAGCAACACTTTTGGTGCTAGAACCCTGAGAAAGATTGGTTACTTCTGGAACACATTTAAAGTAAAACTTTTGCCAGTAGGGGATGAGGAAGAAGAAGAGAGTGCTCAAGCTCAATCTTCAAAGTCCAATGAGGGATAGTCTAAATCGAGAGTGAGAACTACTGTAATAAGAATAAGATTTGAAACTGAAGAAACTCAAGAAGAAGGAAGTCAGGAGGGAATTCAGATTCAAAGAAAAAGAACTGCTAATGAGGAACTTGTTTCATCTCTTTTGACAACAAGAGATTTACTATCTTATAGTTTTGTCAGAGAAGAAGCTATTGAGAAGCCACAAGAAGAGGATACTACTCAAATTACAGTGACTCCTCAAGTAAAAACTAAAATTGAAACGGAAAAGGAGGCAAAGCCTGGTGAGGAAGTGTCCAGTACTCAGGAAAATCAAGAAGATATTATTTTAGAAAATCCAATGGAAGAACTGATTACTGATGTTTGCGATGAGAATGTTTCTGAAGTTCAAACATAGGTAATTCATGAGGATTTTTCTGTGGAAGAGTCTGGAAAAGACTCTGAGGAAAAGTCTATGGACCAGCCATCTCAGGAGGAAGAAAAAGAAAAATATGATGTAGACTCTTTGCCATTAGTACTTCTGCATCACATTGAAGTTGAAAATGAGAATCAAGCACAGGGTGCCTTTGATTCAGTGAATAAGGAAGTAGAAGCGCTGTACAGAAAGTTGTCTAATTTGGAATCTGAAAATGTTTCTCTAAGGAGATCCTTAGAGAAAAAACAGTTGAAATTTCAAAGACTTAAAGGAATTACAGTTTCCCAACAGGAAGTTGAAAATTTTAAGCAATATATGTTGACAAAGGTACACAAGCTGAAATCAAAAATGTTGATTATAGCATCCCGCCTTTTTTATAACATAAACTTTCATTACATTACACAAAACGGAGGATCTTTAAGGTCTAGTGTCTTGGAAACCAGGAACAAAATACATGAAAGAAACATAAATCATTCTTCTTAAACACTTGAAAGGATTCTCCTTAAGTTCATCCTAGGTTCATTACTTCATCTCATAACCTGGGAACAGACATCAAAAGGAGGGTGAGCAGAAGGCCCAGTAAGGGAAACAAGAGGAACATTTTACATGTGAACTTGATATACTTCAATAAGGACATGAAAAGAACTTTAAGGCATGAGAAAGAAATCATGAGGCATTTCATAATAAAAATAACATTTTTCATAAATTGAAGATGTGGATACATCATTTAACATAGAAAATCATGAACATATCACCAAGGTCCATCCCCAAGGTGTCATTTGAAAATTACCACGGTTATTCACCAAGGTATCGTGAAAATTGTAATCTCTAGTGGTTACATCATTACCCAATGCATTGGAGTGCTATCAGGGCGCACCCTTAAATTTGCCTTTATTATCATGTGATCCACATATATCATCATCAAAAATTTTACAAATAACCCATATACCATAAAATAAATGGGTTTCATTTCATAATCATAACGTTTAAAAACTGCTTTAAAGACATGATCCTTACGTCACTTTAAACCCACGGAAAGGGAAAGCGGGTCTCATGTATGTAAATCCCAGAATTTAAAATAGAACATTTTGATATATATGTGAATACACTTGTAGAAATAAGAGCTTTTAGTATTCACTTTATAACATAAAATAATTTTGAGAAAAGAGAGAGGCATTTTGAGACCAAAAAATTCTGCAGCATAACGGCTATGTTTCGGGGTTTTCGAAAACATTGAAAAGAGAGGGGACATGGGTCACCCACTCATAAATGATCCATAAAACAGTAGGGGAACGGAATAAGAAGGATATATGGACATGGTAATGAAATTTTGAGGACATACCATTTGAAATGAAAAACATGGAAGGAAGACAAAAATTAGATTTCTCTTATGAAAATTCGGCAGCCTAACGGCGTCACTTAAACCTCAATAAAAATGAATTGACAAGATAAAACAGGGTCTCTCATCATATGATCATAAGAGATCAGTATGATAGATATAGAGATCATAACCCAACATAATAAAAAAGGAACTTGAAAGACTTGATATGAAAATCGAACTTGAAAAATGAGAAGGGTGAAAGGATCCCTTAAAAATTCGGCAGCCTAACGGCGTCACTTAAACTTTCATAAAATGAAATGATGAGAGTAAGAGTGGATATCTCATCATATAAACATGAAAATGGCAGTAAGAGGAATATAAAATAACATCCTCTCATATAAGAACATGTAGCATAAAAGTAATGACATAAAAGAGATTACATGAAAAGAAAGAGAGAGAGAGGTCGGATCCCTTACCTTAAAACGTGACTCTTGAAACTCAATGTTTTGGACCTTGAGGGCTTGGGGGCACCTTGGGAGGACTCCTTGGAAGGTAAGAAGACCAAAACTTCATTGGGGGAGAGTTGGGAGTGAAAACTAAAGGAGGAAAGGGTGGGTATTTATAGAGAAAGTGAGTGGACAAGGCATTAATGGCCAAGGGACACCTCACATGTGCTTTTCTCAAACCCATGTGCTCTCCCTTGGCATTTATCAAGGAGTTAGGCCTCATGGGGCCCCCAAAACAATAATTCATCACCCTTGGCCGGCCAACCCTTAAAAGATCTCATGAAATCATCATGACACAGTTATGATGTCATTAAACATACCGAAACCCTAAAACTGTATTTTTACTACTCACTGAAAATTCAACTTTCTCAGAAAAATCCCAAAATTTCACATTAACCAAATATCAATGCTCTGATTTCAAAAATGAAATCCATTTTATAAAAATAATTTTCTAAATATTTTTAATTTAATTTTTAAATAAAAACACTATTCATCGAAAATTCATTTTTTTCAGAAAAAACCCCAAAAATTACCATAACATAATATCGATGCTCTGAGTTCAAAAATAAAGTCATTTTTATAAAAATAATTTTCTAATTATTTTTAATTAAATTTTTAATTAAAAAACACTATTCATTCGAAAAAACTAATACTTGAATAATAATTTATGAAACCGTTATTTACCTATTTTATTGAATCATATTACTTAATCTAGGTGTCTAAATTATATTAAAACTTTATTTAAGTGAAATTACTAATCCATTTGGTCACATTACTAATCCTAAGCGTAAAATCACTATTCATAATTTACTATTCATCAAAAATTAAGTTAATCTTATTAGACTCCAAATTCCTTACTGAACACTTTTGTAGAAGACCATTTTTTGAAAATCATTTCACATCATTAGTTATTTAGGGTTTACATAAATATTTTAAAATATCCTTTTTTCAAAATTCATCAATAAAATACATTCTAAAATTATCCGGACATTTGAAATTTCACAAACATCACTAAAGGAAGAAATCTCAATTCATTCGTCCCAAAGGATTACACAAGGAAGCTAGGGTCTCGTCACATAGCCCCTTATAACACCAGCATAAGACCTAAGTGTAAGGTGTGCTATGGTGAGAGAATCTGAGGGAGGCTCAGATAACATTGCCCTAGTAGTAATCTCTACTAACTTGAACTTCTCCCGTAGGCGTTTCCGTTCAAGCTTGACACGCTGGAGTTCGGATTGGGCTTGGTCCAAAGCGAAGCCCACAGATGCTACCTCCTTCCCAAGCTCTGATAAGTGGGCTTCATAAGGTTCAAGTCTACTGGATGAAGCCATCGCCTCCTCTTTCTGCATTAACCATTAACATCTTATTAAATCATTAAGAGTAAGTTAATATACTACTCAAAAAGATTTGGTCGTTACATTCTTCCCCCCTTAATAAATTTCGTCCCCGAAATTTATACTTGAGGCCTAGTCGAAAAGGTGAGGGTACTTTTGCTTCATCGTTTCCTCAGGCTCCCAAGTCGCTTCTTCATACTTATGATTCCTCCACAACACTTTCACAAGGTGGGTAGTCTTGTTTCGTAGAACCTTGTCTCTACGGTCCAAGATCTCCACTGGCTGCTCCTCATAAGAGAGGTCATGTTCAAGTTGTACCACCTCTGGGTTCAGTACATGCGAAGGGTCGGGTATGTACTTCCTCAAGAGAGATACATGGAAGACATCATGAACTTGAGCTAGGTTCGGTGGAAGTGCTAGACGATAGGCCACTGCTCCTATGCGATCAAGGATTTCATAGGGGCCAATGTACCTAGGGCTGAGCTTCCCTTTCTTCCCAAACCACATGACTCTCTTCCATGGAGAAATTCTAAGGAAGACTTTGTCACCAACACCAAACTTCAAGTCCCTTCGACGATTGTCAGCATAGCTCTTCTGCCGACTCTGAGCAGCCTTTATGTGTTGTTGGATGGCATGAACCTGTTCCGTCATCTCTTGCATGAGATCAGGCCCAAGAAGCTTCCTCTCACCAGTTTCATCCCAACAAGTAGGAGTTCTACACCGCTTTCCATACAGAGCTTCATAGGGTGCCATCTGAACACTCGCATGGAAGCTGTTGTTATAGGAGAACTCCACTAATGGGAGGTGTTGATCCCATCCACCTTTAAATTCCATTGAGCATAATCTCAACATGTCTTCGAGTGTCTGAATAGTCCTTTAATATTGGCCATCAGTTTGAGGATGATAGGCCGTACTAAAATTCAATTCAGTATTCAGAGCATGCTGAAGACTTCTCCAGAATTTTGATGTGAATCTTGGGTCACGATCAGATACGATGGATAGTGGTACCCCATGCAGCCTTACCACTTCCTTCACGTATATCTTGGCGAGCTGATCCAGAGATAAATCTTCCCGAATAGAGATAAAATGGGCTGTCTTGGTGAGACGATCCACAATAACCCATATCGCATTGTTTCCTTTGGATGTTTTCGGGAGACCAGTTACAAAGTCCATAGTGATATTATCCCACTTCCATACTGGTATGGGTAGCGGTTGTAATACCCCCTTAGGAATTTGTCGTTCTGCCTTTACTTGCTGACACACCAGGCACCTTGTAGTGTAATCGGCAATCTCCCTCTTCATGTTATCCCACCAATAATGACCACGAAGGTCTCTATACATCTTAGTGCTTCCCAGATGTATAGAGAAAGTAGAGCTATGAGCTTCATCCATCAGTTCTTTCTTTATCTCCGGAATAGATGGGACACATAGTCTTGTATGAAATTTCAATACACCTTCTTGATCAATATTGAAATCAGGTAACTTCCCATCTTTTACAGCCTCCAACTTCTCCTGCAGCAAAGGATCTTCTTTTTGATCCTTCTTGATCTTCTCTAGTAATGAAGGTTGAGAAATCATTTGGGATAGGGTTGATGATGTCCCTTTCCTTATAATTCCCATGTCCAGTTTTACTAGATCTTTAATCAAGGGATCTCACAGGATCCTCATTGTTTCCAGAACAACAGGATCTTTCCTGCTTAACGCATCCGCGACTTTGTTTTCTCTTCCAGGGTGATAATGAATTGAACAATCATAGTCTTTAATAAGCTCCAACCATCTCCTTTGTCTCATGTTCAATTCTTTCTGAGTGAAAATATACTTTAGACTTTGGTGGTCAGTGTATATATCACATTTCTCCCCATAAAGATAGTGCCTCCATATCTTTAGAGCAAAAACAACTGCCGCCAGCTCTAGATCATGCGTAGGATAATTCTGCTCATGAATCTTCAACTGTCGAGATTCATAAGCAATTACTTTGTCATTTTGCATGAGGACGCACCCAATCCCTTTCAGAGATGCATCGCTAAAAATAACGAATCCTTCTCCTATAGAGGGTAGTGTTAACACAGGTGCAGTAACCAATCTCTTCTTCAGCTCTTGGAAACATTCCTCACATTCCTTTGTCCAGATGAACTTAACCCCTTTTTGAGTCAACTTTGTTAGTGGATTAGAAAGTCGTGAAAAGTTTTTCACAAACCTCCTATAATATCCCGCTAAACCAAGGAAACTACGAATCTCAGTTACTGTTGTGGGTTGAGGCCACTCCTCCACAACCATTGTCTTTGCAGGGTCAACCGAGATTCCTTTATTGGTTACGATGTGCCCCAAGAAATCCACTTGTTGTAACCAAAACTCACACTTGCTGAACTTCCCAAAGAGTCTCTCCTTCCGTAGAGTTTTCAAAATAACCCTCATATGATCTTCATGCTCCTCATGACTTTTTGAATATATCAAAATATCATCAATAAAAACTACCATAAAGTTATCAAGGTAGTCCTTAAAGACTCTATTCATCAAATCCATGAAAATAGCAGGAGCATTAGTCAATCCGAAAGGCATAACAGTAAAATCAAAATGCCCATATCTTGATCGGAAGGCAGTCTTTGGAATATCTTCCTTCTTCACCCTCAGTTGATGATAACCAGATCGAAGGTCAATCTTAGAGAAGAATTGAGCCCCGCGAAGTTGGTCAAATAAATCATCAATTCTTGGAAGAGGATATCTGTTCTTCACTGTGATCCCGTTCAGTTCTCTATAATCAATGCATAGCTGCATTGATCCATCCTTCTTCTTCACAAAGAGAACTGGTGCTCCCCAAGGAGACACACTCGGTCGGATAAACCCCTTCTCCAACAAGTCTTGGAGTTGTTTCTTTAGCTCTTCTAGCTCCACATTTGCCATTCTATACGGAGTCTTTGATATCGGTTGAGACCTAGGTACGAGTTCAATGGAGAACTCTACCTCTCTTTCTGGGGGAGGTCCAGGTAACTCCTCAGGAAATACATCCATGTATTCCTGAACAATCGGAACATATTCAATTTGTATGCTCCCTTTCCCTTCTTCCTCATCACCGATTAACTCCATAAAGAAAGCTATAGGAGGTGCTTCTAGATAGGGATCAGTTCGGGATATCTCTCCTCAGAAGATAACTGTAGGTCGTTCATTCAAGACTACTGAGATTTCCTTACTTCTGCATTTGATCTTAGCATTATACTTTGAGATCCAGTCCATCCCTAGTATAATGTCGAATTCCATCATGGGAATGACTACTAGATTTGCGATAAGATTGTGCTCACCAAAGTAAACACTAGAGTCTCTAAATACTTTTGATGCAAGGATAATCCCACTTAGAGTCTTGACTGATAACTCTACCTCTATCAGTTCAGGGATTGATTCTATATTCCTTGAAAACTTGGAGGAAATAAAGGAATGCGTAGAACCAGAATCAAATAAAGTACTTGCTAGTTTTGAGAGGACAACAAGAGTACCTGCTACCACATCGTTCGGGACTTCAACTTCAGCTGTTGTGATAGCGAAAGCATGACCTTGCTCCCTTGGCCTCTGCTGAGGTTGATGGTGATTCCCCTCCACCGCCCTCGGATTTGGACATTGATTAGAAAAGTGCCCAAGTTGTCCACACTTGAAGCATGTGACTTCGGGTAGGGCCAGAACCATATTTCCTCTGTCGTTAGTGTTGGGAAGTTGAGGCTTCACATCACTATGACAATTCCGAGAAATATGGCATTCTTTTCCACACCTATAGCACTTACCACTTCCGATCAAGCAGTTCCCTGAATGCTTATTTCCACATTTATTGCATGTGGGATGTTGCATATGCTTTCCACCTCTTTCCTGATCAAAACTTCTTCCCAGGATTGGTTCTAGAGTTCTCTTCTTCTCATTAGATTTGTGAGACCACTGTGTCTCCCCAAACTCTAGTTCAACTTTCATAGCACTTCGAACTATTTCTTCATAGCTATCGTAGTCCATGTTGGCTAGATTCTTCCGCAGATGAGGTCGTAGTCCGCCAAAGAATCTATCAACCTTCCCATTAGGGTCCATGACAAAGCTTGAGGTATAACGGGAACGCCTTGTGAAGTTCATCTCATAGGTTCCAACTGATTCATTCTCCTTTTTCTTCAGCTCGAGAAATTCTTTCTCCATTCTCGTTCTCATCGAACGAGGGAAATACTTATTAAATAATATTCCCCAGAACTCTTCCCAATCCATAGCTTCCATCTCTCCTCGTGGCTTCGTGTTTTTGATCAGTGACCACCACTGATCAGCTTCTCCCTCTAGGCGGTAAACAGAAAGGGTGACTTTTTCTTGTTCCAAGCAATGAAGTACAGAAAAGATCTTTTCAATAGAGCTTATCCATTATTCCGCAACCAATGGGTCAGTAGATCCACTGAATGTTGGTGGTCGTTGACGCATGAAGGACTCAACAGAAAGTTGTTCCCTTCGCGGTGAGGTCGGCCTCTCAGCTTGATTCAAGTTATTACTCATAACTTGAGTCAGTTGGTTCATCATTCGCATGAATGTTTCCATTCCGGCTTCCATCGGAGGGCCGTTAGCACATGGTGCATTGCGGTCACCATCGGCACGATTCCTCCTATTGCCCGCCATTTTCTAAAAGAATAAAACCTTAGTAAGAAACTTATTTCATTTATGGATCTTTTAACTAAGACTTCATGCTTAGACAATTACACTTTTCTATAATTCCTTCATAATGATTCATAAAAATCTTGTGATTAACCAAACATATCCCCCGGGAGTGTCGTAACCAAGAGTGCAGCAAGGCCCATTATCGTGCACCAGTTCCCGTTCGAGTCTAGCTCAAAGCGGTGTTTTCGGGTTTTACCCCTATGTACATCTTTGCCAGATCCGCCTCTACCTGCTCGTATCTAGACAGGGATGTATTTGTTTGATAAACCACTTACTCAATACTTACCAAAATACCAGGAAGTTTTCCTATATTTAAACTTTTCTATAGGGTTCTTCCTAAAGTTTTTATATCCTAATTTCCACAAATAACTAAACCATCCATTGATACCAACTATAGCATCCTGCCTTTTTTATAACATAAACTTTCATTACATTACACAAAATGGAGGATCTTTAAGGTCTAGTGTCTTGGAAACCAGGAATAAAATACATGAAAGCAACATAAATCATTCTTCTTAAACACTTGAAAGGCTTCTCCTTAAGTTCATCCTAGGTTCATTACTGCATCTCATAACCCAGGGACATACATCAAAAGGAGGGTGAGCAAAAGGCCCAGTAAGGGAAACAAGAGGAACATTTTACATGTGAACTTGATATACTTCAATAAGGACATGAAAAGAACTTTAAGGCATGAGAAAGAAATCATGAGGCATTTCATAATAAAAATAACATTTTTCATAACTTGAAGATGTGGCTACATAATTTAACATAGACAATCATGAACATATCACCAAGGTCCATCCCCAAGGTGTCATTTGAAATTTACCAAGGTTATTCACCAAGGTATCGTGAAAATTGTAATCTCTAGTGGTTACATCATTACCCAATGCATTGGAGCGCTATCAGGGAGCACCCTTAAATTTACATTTATTATCATGTGATCCACATATATCATCATCAAACATTTCATAAATAACCCATATAGCATAAAATAAATGGGTTTCATTTCATAATCATAACGTTTAAAAACTGCTTTAAAGACATGATCCTTACGTCACTTTAAACCCACGGAAAGGGAAAGCGGGTCTCATGTATGTAAATCCCATAATTTAAAATAGAACATTTTGATATATATGTGAATACACTTGTAGAAATAAGAGCTTTGAGTATTCACTTTATAACATAAAATAATTTTGAGAAAAGAGAGAGGCATTTTGAGACCAAAAAATTCTGCAGCATAACAGCTATGATTCGGGGTTTTAGAAAACATTGAAAAGAAAGGGGACATGGGTCACCCACTCATAAATGATCCATAAAATAGTAGGGGAACGGAATAAGAAGGAAATATGGACATGGTAATGAAATTTGGAGGACATACCATTTGAAATGAAAAACATGGAAGGAAGACAAAAATTAGATTTCTCTTATGAAAATTCGGCAGCCTAACGGCGTCACTTAAACTTCAATAAAAATGAATTGACAAGATAAAATAGGGTCTCTCATCATATGATCATAAGAGATAAGTATGATAGATATAGATATCATACCCCAACATAATAAAAAAGGAACTTGAAAGACTTGATATGAAAATCGAACTTGAAAAATGAGAAGGGTGAAAGGATCCCTTAAAAATTCGGCAGCCTAACGGCGTCACTTAAACTTTCATAAAATGAAATGATGAGAGTAAGAGTGGATCTATTATCATATAAACATAAAAAGGGCAGTAAGAGGAATATAAAAGAACATCCTCTCACATAAGAACATGTAGCATAAAAGGAATTACATAAAAGAGATTACATGAAAAGAAAGAGAGAGAGAGGTCGGATCCCTTACCTTAAAACGTGACTCTTGAAACTCAATGTTTTGGACCTTGAGGGCTTGGGGGCACCTTGGGAGGACTCCTTGGAAGGTAAGAAGACCATAACTTCGTTGGGGGAGAGTTAGGAGTGAAAACTAAAGGAGTAAAGGGTGGGTATTTATAGGGAAAGTGAGGGGACAAGGCATTAATGGTCAAGGGACACCTCACATGTGCTTTTCTCAAACCCATGTGCTCTCCCTTGGAATTTATCAAGGAGTTAGGCCACATGGGGCCCCCAAAACAATAATTCATCACCCTTGGCCGGCCAACCCTTAAAAGATCTCATGACATCATCATGACACAGTTATGATGTCATTAAACATATCGAAACCCTAAAACTGTATTTTTACTATTCACTGAAAATTCAACTTTCTCAGAAAAATCCCAAAATTTCACATTAACCAAATATCAATGCTCTGATTTCAAAAATGAAATCCATTTTATAAAAATAATTTTCTAAATATTTTTAATTTAATTTTTAAATAAAAACACTATTCATCGAAAATTCATTTTTTTCAGAAAAAACCCCAAAAATTACCATAACATAATATCGATGCTCTGAGTTCAAAAATAAAGTCATTTTTATAAAAATAATTTTCTAATTATTTTTAATTAAATTTTTAATTAAAAAACACTATTCATCCGAAAAAACTAATACTTGAATAATAATTTATGAAACCGTTATTTACCCATTTTATTGAATCACATTACTTAATCTAGGTGTCTAAATTATATTAAAACTTTCTTTAAGTGAAATTACTAATCCATTTGGTCACATTACTAATCCTAAGCGTAAAATCACTATTCATAATTTACTATTCATCAAAAATTAAGTTAATCTTATTAGACTCCAAATTCCTTACTGAACACTTTTGTAGAAGACCATTTTTTGAAAATCATTTCACATCATTAGTTATTTAGGGTTTACATAAATATTTTAAAATATCCTTTTTTCAAAATTCATCAATAAAATACATTCTAAAATTATCCGGACATTTGAAATTTCACAAACATCACTAAAGGAAGAAATCTCAATTCATTCGTCCGAAAGGATTACACAAAGAAGCTAGGGTCTCGTCACATAGCCCCTTATAACACCAGCATAAGACCTAAGTGTAAGGTGTGCTATGGTGAGAGAATCTGAGGGAGGCTCAGATAACATTGCCCTAGTAGTAATCTCTACTAACTTGAACTTCTCTCGTAGGTGTTTCCGTTCAAGCTTGACACGCTGGAGTTCGGATTGGGCTTGGTCCAAAGCGAAGCCCACAGATGCTACCTCCTTCCCAAGCTCTGATAAGTGGGCTTCATAAGGTTCAAGTCTACCGGATGAAGCCATCGCCTCCTCTTTCTGCGTTAACCATTAACATCTTATTAAATCATTAAGAGTAAGTTAATATACTACTCAAAAAGATTGGGTCGTTACATTCTTCCCCCCTTAAGAAATTTCGTCCCCGAAATTTATACTTGAGGCCTAGTCGAAAAGGTGAGGGTACTTTTGCTTCATCGTTTCCTCAGGCTCCTAAGTCGCTTCTTCATACTTATGATTCCTCCACAATACTTTCACAAGGTGGGTAGTCTTGTTTCGTAGAACCTTGTCTCTACGGTCCAAGATCTCCACTGGCTGCTCCTCAAAAGAGAGGTCATGTTCAAGTTGTACCACCTCTGGGTTCAGTACATGCGAAGGGTCGGGTATGTACTTCCTCAAGAGAGATACATGGAAGACATCATGAACTTGAGCTAGGTTCGGTGGAAGTGCTAGACGATAGGCCACTGCTCCTATGCGATCAAGGATTTCATAGGGGCCAATGTACCTAGGGCTGAGCTTCCCTTTCTTCCCAAACCGCATGACTCTCTTCCATGGAGAAATTCTAAGGAAGTATTTGTCACCAACACCAAACTCCAAGTCCCTTCGACGATTGTCAGCATAGCTCTTCTGCCGACTCTGAGCAGCCTTTATGTGTTGTTGGATGGCATGAACCTGTTCCGTCATCTCTTGCATGAGATCAGGCCCAAGAAGCTTCCTCTCACCAGTTTCATCCCAACAAGTAGGAGTTCTACACCGCTTTCCATACAGAGCTTCATAGGGTGCCATCTGAATACTCGCATGGAAGCTGTTGTTATAGGAGAACTCCACTAATGGGAGGTGTTGATCCCATCCACCTTTAAATTCCATTGAGCATAATCTCAACATGTCTTCGAGTGTCTGAATAGTCCTTTAAGATTGGCCATCAGTTTGAGGATGATAGGCCGTACTAAAATTCAATTCAGTATTCAGAGCATGCTGAAGACTTCTCCAGAATTTTGATGTGAATCTTGGGTCACGATCAAATACGATGGATAGTGGTACCCCATGCAGCCTTACCACTTCCTTCACGTATATCTTGGCAAGCTGATCCAGAGAGAAATCTTCCCGAATAGAGATAAAATGGGCTGTCTTGGTGAGACGGTCCACAATAACCCATATCGCATTGTTTCCTTTGGATGTTTTCGGGAGACCAGTTACAAAGTCCATAGTGATATTATCCCACTTCCATACTGGTATGGGTAGCGGTTGTAATACCCCCTTAGGAATTTGTCGTTCTGCCTTTACTTGCTGACACACCAGGCACCTTGTAGTGTAATCGGCAATCTCCCTCTTCATGTTATCCCACCAATAATGATCACAAAGGTCTCTATACATCTGAGTTCTTCCCAGATGTATAGAGAAAGTAGAGCTATGAGCTTCATCCATCAGTTCTTTCTTTATCTCCGGAATAGATGAGACACATAGTCTTGTATGAAATTTCAATACACCTTCTTGATCAATATTGAAATCAGGTAACTTCCCATCTTTTACAGCCTCCAACTTCTCCTACAGCAAAGGATCTTCTTTTTGAGCCTTCTTGATCTTCTCTAGTAATGAAGGTTGAGAAATCATTTGGGATAGGGTTGATGATGTCCCATTCCTTATAATTCCCATGTCCATTTTTACTAGATCTTTAATCAAGGGATCTCCCAGGATCCTCATTGTTGCCAGAACAACAGGATCTTTCCTGCTTAACGCATCCGCGACTTTGTTTGCTCTTCCAGGGTGATAATGAATTGAACAATCATAGTCTTTAATAAGCTCCAACCATCTCCTTTGTCTCATGTTCAATTCTTTCTGAGTGAAAATATACTTTAGACTTTGGTGGTCAGTGTATATATCACATTTCTCCCCATAAAGATAGTGCCTCCATATCTTTAGAGCAAAAACAACTGCCGCCAGCTCTAGATCATGCGTATGATAATTCTGCTCATGAATCTTCAACTGTCGAGATTCATAAGCAATTACTTTGTCATTTTGCATGAGGACGCACCCAAGCCCTTTCAGAGATGCATCGCTAAAAATAATGAATCCTTCTCCTATAGAGGGTAGTGTTAACACAGGTGCAGTAACCAATCTCTTCTTCAGCTCTTGGAAACATTCCTCACATTCCTTTGTCCAGATGAACTTAACCCCTTTTCGAGTCAACTTGGTTAGTGGATTAGAAAGTCGTGAAAAGTTTTTCACAAACCTCCTATAATATCCCGCTAAACCAAGGAAACTACGAATCTCAGTTACTGTTGTGGGTTGAGGCCACTCCTCCACAACCATTGTCTTTGCAGGGTCAACCGAGATTCCTTTATTGGTTATGATGTGCCCCAAGAAATCCACTTGTTGTAACCAAAACTCACACTTGCTGAACTTCCCAAAGAGTCTCTCCTTCCGTAGAGTTTTCAAAATAACCCTCATATGATCTTCATGCTCCTCACGACTTTTTGAATATATCAAAATATCATCAATAAAAACTACCACAAAGTTATCAAGGTAGTCCTTAAAGACTCTATTCATCAAATCCATGAAAATAGCAGGAGCATTTGTCAATCCGAAAGGCATAATAGTAAACTCAAAATGCCCATATCTTGATCGGAAGGCAGTATTTGGAATATCTTCCTTCTTCACCCTCAGTTGATGATAACCAGATCGAAGGTCAATCTTAGAGAAGAATTGAGCCCCGCGAAGTTGGTCAAATAAATCATCAATTCTTGGAAGAGGATATTTGTTCTTCACTGTGATCCCGTTCAGTTCTCTATAATCAATGCATAGCCGCATTGATCCATCCTTCTTATTCACAAAGAGAACTGGTGCTCCCCAAGGAGACACACTCGGTCGGATAAACCCCTTCTCCAACAAGTCTTGGAGTTGTTTCTTTAGATCTTCTAGCTCCACATTTGCCATTCTATACGGAGTCTTTGATATCAGTTGAGACCTAGGTACGAGTTCAATGGAGAAATCTACCTCTCTTTCTGGGGGAGGTCCAGGTAACTCCTCAGAAAATACATCCATGTATTCCTGAACAATCGGAACATCTTCAATTTGTATGCTCCCTTTCCCTTCTTCCTCATCACCGATTAACTCCATAAAGAAAGTTATAGGAGGTGCTTCTAGATAGGGATCAGTTCGGGATATCTCTCCTCGGAAGATAACTGTAGGTCATTCATTCAAGACTACTGAGATTTCCTTACTTCTGCATTTGATCTTAGCATTATACTTTGAGAGCCAGTCCATCCCTAGTATAATGTCGAATTCCATCATGGGAATGACTACTAGATTTGCGATAAGATTGTGCTCACCAAAGTAAACATTAGAGTCTCTAAATAATTTTGATGCAAGGATAATCCCACTTGGAGTCTTGACTGATAACTCTACCTCTATCAGTTCAGGGATTGATTCTATATTCCTTGTAAACTTGGAGGAAATAAAGGAATGCGTAGAACCAGAATCAAATAAAGTACTTGCTATTTTTGAGAGGACAACAAGAGTACCTGCTACCACATCGTTCGGGACTTCAACTTCAGCTGTTGTGATAGCGAAAGCACGACCTTGCTCCCTTTGCCTCTGCTGAGGTTGATGGTGATTCCCCTCCACCGCCCTCGGATTTGGACATTGATTAGAAAAGTGCCCAAGTTGTCCACACTTGAAGCATGTGACTTCGGGTAGGGCCAGAACCATATTTCCTCTGTCGTTAGTGTTGGGAAGTTGAGGCTTCGCATCACTATGACAATTCCGCGAAATATGGCATTCTTTTCCACACCTATAGCACTTACCACTTCCGATCAAGCAGTTCCCTGAATGCTTCTTTCCACATTTATTGCATGTGGGATGTTGCATATGCTTTCCACCTCTTTCCTGATCAAAACTTCTTCCCAGGCTTGGTTCTAGAGTTCTCTTCTTCTCATTAGATTTGTGATACCACTGTGTCTCCCCAAACTCTAGTTCAACTTTCATAGCACTTCGAACTATTTATTCATAGCTATCGTAGTCCATGTTGGCTAGATTATTCCGCAGATGAGGTCGTAGTCCGCCAAAGAATCTATCAACCTTCCCATTAGGGTCCATGACAAAGATTGAGGTATAACGGGAAAGCCTTGTGAAGTTCATCTCGTAGGTTCCAACTGATTCATTCTCCTTTTGCTTCAGCTCGAGAAATTCTTTCTCCATTCTCGTTCTCATCGAACGAGGGAAATACTTATTAAAGAATATTCCCCGGAACTCTTCCCACTCCATAGCTTCCATCTCTCCTCGTGGCTTCGTGTTTTTGATCAGTGACCACCACTGATCAGCTTCTCCCTCTAGGCAGTAAACAGAAAGGGTGACTTTTTCTTGTTCCGAGCAATGAAGTACAGAAAAGATCTTTTCAATAGAGCTTATCCATTATTCCGCAACCAATGGTTCAGTAGATCCACTGAATGTTGGTGGTCGTTGACACATGAAGGACTCAACATAAAGTTGTTCCCTTCGCGGTGAGGTTGGCCTCTCAGCTTGATTCAAGTTATTACTCATAACTTGAGTCAGTTGGTTCATCATTCGCATGAATGTTTCCATTCCGGCTTCCATCGGAGGGCCGTTAGCACATGGTGCATTGCGGTCACCATCGGCACGATTCCTCCTATTGCCCGCCATTTTCTAAAAGAATAAAACCTTAGTAAGAAACTTATTTCATTTATGGATCTTTTAACTAAGACTTCATGCTTAGACAATTACACTTTTCTATAATTCCTTCACAATGATTCATAAAATCTTGTGATTAACCAAACATATCCCCCGGGAGTGTCGTAACCAAGAGTGCAGCAAGGCCCATTATCGTGCACCAGTTCCCGTTCGAGTCTACCTCAAAGCGGTGTTTTCGGGTTTTACCCCTATGTACATCTTTTCCAGATCCGCCTCTACCTGCTCGTATCTAGACAGGGATGTATTTGTTTGATAAACCACTTACTCAATACTTACCAAAATACCAGGAAGTTTTCCTATATTTAAACTTTTCTATAGGGTTCTTCCTAAAGTTTTTATATCCTAATTTCCACAAATAAATAAACCATCCATTGATACCAACTATAGCATCCTGCCTTTTTTATAACATAAACTTTCATTACATTACACAAAATGGAGGATCTTTAAGGTCTAGTGTCTTGGAAACCAGGAACAAAATACATGAAAGCAACATAAATCATTATTCTTAAACACTTGAAAGGCTTCTCCTTAAGTTCATCCTAGGTTCATTACTGCATCTCATAACCTAGGGACATACATCAAAAGGAGGGTGAGCAAAAGCCCAGTAAGGGAAACAAGAGGAACATTTTACATGTGAACTTGATATACTTCAATAAGGACATGAAAAGAACTTTAAGGCATGAGAAAGAAATCATGAGGCATTTCATAATAAAAATAACATTTTTCATAACTTGAAGATGTGGCTACATCATTTAACGTAGACAATCATGAACATATCACCAAGGTCCATCCCCAAGGTGTCATTTGAAAATTACCAAGGTTATTCACCAAGGTATCGTGAAAATTGTAATCTCTAGTGGTTACATCATTACCCAATGCATTGGAGCGCTATCAGGGCGCACCCTTAAATTTACCTTTATTATCATGTGAGCCACATATATCATCATCAAAAATTTCATAAATAACCCATATAGCATAAAATAAATGGGTTTCATTTCATAATCATAACGTTTAAAAACTGCTTTAAAGACATGATCCTTACGTCACTTTAAACCCACGGAAAGGGAAAGCGGGTCTCATGTATGTAAATCCCATAATTTAAAATAGAACATTTTGATATATATGTGAATACCCTTGTAGAAATAAGAGCTTTGAGTATTCACTTTATAACATAAAATAATTTTGAGAAAAGAGAGAGGCATTTTGAGACCAAAAAATTCTGCAGCATAACAGCTATGTTTCGGGGTTTTAGAAAACATTGAAAAGAGAGGGGACATGGGTCACCCACTCATAAATGATCCATAAAATAGTAGGGGAACGGAATAAGAAGGATATATGGACATGGTAATGAAATTTGGAGGACATACCATTTGAAATGAAAAACATGGAAGGAAGACAAAAATTAGATTTCTCTTATGAAAATTCGGCAGCCTAACGGCGTCACTTAAACTTCAATAAAAATGAATTGACAAGATAAAATAGGGTCTCTCATCATATGATCATAAGAGATCAGTATGATAGATATAGAGATCATACCCCAACATAATAAAAAAGGAACTTGAAAGACTTGATATGAAAATCGAACTTGAAAAATGAGAAGGGTGAAAGGATCCCTTAAAAATTCGGCAGCCTAACGGCGTCACTTAAACTTTCATAAAATGAAATGATGAGAGTAATAGTGGATCTCTCATCATATAAACATAAAAATGGCAGTAAGAGGAATATAAAAGAACATCCTCTCACATAAGAACATGTAGCATAAAAGGAATGACATAAAAGAGATTACATGAAAAGAAAGAGAGTGAGAGGTCGGATCCCTTACCTTAAAACGTGACTCTTGAAACTCAATGTTTTGGACCTTGAGGGCTTGGGGGAACCTTGGGAGGACTCCTTGGAAGGTAAGAAGACCATAACTTCGTTGGGGGAGAGTTAGGAGTGAAAACTAAAGGAGGAAAGGGTGGGTATTTATAGGGAAAGTGAGGGGACAAGGCATTAATGGCCAAGGGACACCTCACATGTGCTTTTCTCAAACCCATGTGCTCTCCCTTGGCATTTATCAAGGAGTTAGGCCACATGGGGCCCCCAAAACAATAATTCATCACCCTTGGCCGGCCAACCCTTAAAAGATCTCATGACATCATCATGACACAGTTATGATGTCATTAAACATATCGAAACCCTAAAACTGTATTTTTACTATTCACTGAAAATTCAACTTTCTCAGAAAAATCCCAAAATTTCACATTAACCAAATATCAATGCTCTGATTTAAAAAATGAAATCCATTTTATAAAAATAATTTTCTAAATATTTTTAATTTAATTTTTAAATAAAAACACTATTCATCGAAAATTCATTTTTTTCAGAAAAAACCCCAAAAATTACCATAACATAATATCGATGCTCTGAGTTCAAAAATAAAGTCATTTTTATAAAAATAATTTTCTAATTATTTTTAATTAATTTTTTAATTAAAAAACATTATTCATCCGAAAAAACTAATACTTGAATAATAATTTATGAAACTGTTATTTACCCATTTTATTGAATCACATTACTTAATCTAGGTGTCTAAATTATATTAAAACTTTCTTTAAGTGAAATTACTAATCCATTTGGTCACATTACTAATCCTAAGCGTAAAATCACTATTCATAATTTACTATTCATCAAAAATTAAGTTAATCTTATTAGACTCCAAATTCCTTACTGAACACTTTTGTAGAAGACCGTTTTTTGAAAATCATTTCACATAATTAGTTATTTAGGGTTTACATAAATATTTTAAAATATCCTTTTTTCAAAATTCATCAATAAAATACATTCGAAAATTATCCGGACATTTAATATTTCACAAACATCACTAAAGGAAGAAATCTCAATTCATTCGTCCCAAAGGATTACACAAAGAAGCTAGGGTCTCGTCACATAGCCCCTTATAACACCGGCATAAGACCTAAGTGTAAGGTGTTCTATGGTGAGAGAATCTGAGGGAGGCTCAGATAACATTGCCCTAGTAGTAATCTCTACTAACTTGAAATTCTCCCGTAGGCGTTTCCGTTCAAGCTTGACACGCTGGAGTTCGGATTGGGCTTGGTCCAAAGCGAAGCCCACAGATGCTACCTCCTTCCCAAGCTCTGATAAGTGGGCTTCATAAGGTTCAAGTCTACTAGATGAAGCCATCGCCTCCTCTTTCTGCATTAACCATTAACATCTTATTAAATCATTAAGAGTAAGTTAATATACTACTCAAAAAGATTGGGTCGTTACATTCTTCCCCCCTTAAGAAATTTCGTCCCCGAAATTTATACTTGAGGCCTAGTCGAAAAGGTGAGGGTACTTTTGCTTCATCGTTTCCTCAGGCTCCCAAGTCACTTCTTCATACTTATGATTCCTACACAACACTTTCACAAGGTGGGTAGTCTTGTTTCGTAGAACCTTGTCTCTACGGTCCAAGATCTCCACTGGCTGCTCCTCATAAGAGAGGTCATGTTCAAGTTGTACCACCTCTGGGTTCAGTACATGCGAAGGGTCGGGTATGTACTTCCTCAAGAGAGATACATGGAAGACATCATGAACTTGAGCTAGGTTCAGTGGAAGTTATAGACGATAGGCCACTGCTCCTATGCGATCAAGGATTTCATAGGGGCCAATGTACCTAGGGCTGAGCTTCCCTTTCTTCCCAAACCGCATGACTCTCTTCCATGGAGAAATTCTAAGGAAGACTTTGTCACCAACACCAAACTCCAAGTCCCTTCGACGATTGTCAGCATAGATCTTCTGCCGACTCTGAGCAGCCTTTATGTGTTGTTGGATGGCATGAACATGTTCCGTCATCTCTTGCATGAGATCAGGCCCAAGAAGCTTCCTCTCACCAGTTTCATCCCAACAAGTAGGAGTTCTACACCGCTTTCCATACAGAGCTTCATAGGGTGCCATCTGAATACTCGCATGGAAGCTGTTGTTATAGGAGAACTCCACTAATGGGAGGTGTTGATCCCATCCACCTTTAAATTCCATTGAGCATAATCTCAACATGTCTTCGAGTGTCTGAATAGTCCTTTAAGATTGGCCATCAGTTTGAGGATGATAGGCCGTACTAAAATTCAATTCAGTATTCAGAGCATGCTGAAGACTTCTCCAGAATTTTGATGTGAATCTTGGGTCACGATCAGATACGATGGATAGTGGTACCCCATGCAGCCTTACCACTTCCTTCACGTATATCTTGGCAAGCTGATCCAGAGAGAAATCTTCCCGAATAGAGATAAAATGGGCTGTCTTGGTGAGACGGTCCACAATAACCCATATCGCATTGTTTCCTTTGGATGTTTTCGGGAGACCAGTTACAAAGTCCATAGTGATATTATCCCACTTCCATACTG
This sequence comes from Viscum album, assembly GCA_963277665.1. Classification (NCBI taxonomy): domain Eukaryota; kingdom Viridiplantae; phylum Streptophyta; class Magnoliopsida; order Santalales; family Viscaceae; genus Viscum; species Viscum album. The sequence goes on from OY728155.1 coordinate 1,818,279,813, forward strand.
GTATGGGTAGCGGTTGTAATACCCCCTTAGGAATTTGTCGTTCTGCCTTTACTTGCTGACACACCAGGCACCTTGTAGTGTAATCGGCAATCTCCCTCTTCATGTTATCCCACCAATAATGATCACGAAGGTCTCTATACATCTTAGTGCTTCCCGGATGTATAGAGAAAGTAGAGCTATGAGCTTCATCCATCAGTTCTTTCTTTATCTCCGGAATAGATGGGACACATAGTCTTGTATGAAATTTCAATACACCTTCTTGATCAATATTGAAATCAGGTAACTTCCCATCTTTTACAGCCTCCAACTTCTCTTGCAGCAAAGGATCTTCTTTTTGAGCCTTCTTGATCTTCTCTAGTAATGAAGGTTGAGAAATCATTTGGGATAGGGTTGATGATGTCCCTTTCCTTATAATTCCCATGTCTAGTTTTACTAGATCTTTAATCAAGGGATCTCCCAGGATCCTCATTGTTGCCAGAACAACAGGATCTTTCCTGCTTAACGCATCCGCGACTTTGTTTGCTCTTCCAGGGTGATAATGAATTGAACAATCATAGTCTTTAATAAGCTCCAACCATCTCCTTTGTCTCATGTTCAATTCTTTCTGAGTGAAAATATACTTTAGACTTTGGTGGTCAGTGTATATATCACATTTCTCCACATAAAGATAGTGCCTCCATATCTTTAGAGCAAAAACAACTGCCACCAACTCTAGATCATGCGTAGGATAATTCTGCTCATGAATCTTCAACTGTCGAGATGCATAAGCAATTACTTTGTCATTTTGCATGAGGACGCACCCAAGCCCTTTCAGATATGCATCGCTAAAAATAACGAATCCTTCTCCTATAGAGGGTAGTATTAACACAGGTGCAGTAACCAATCTCTTCTTCAGCTCTTGGAAACATTCCTCAAATTCCTTTGTCCAGATGAACTTAACCCCTTTTCGAGTCAACTTGGTTAGTGGATTAGAAAGTCGTGAAAAGTTTTTCACAAACCTCCTATAATATCCCGCTAAACCAAGGAAACTACGAATCTCAGTTACTGTTGTGGGTTGAGGCCACTCCTCCACAACCATTGTCTTTACAGGGTCAACCGAGATTCCTTTATTGGTTACGATGTGCCCCAAGAAATCCACTTGTTGTAACCAAAACTCACACTTGCTGAACTTCCCAAAGAGTCTCTCCTTCCGTAGAGTTTTCAAAATAACCCTCATATGATCTTCATGCTCCTCACGACTTTTTGAATATATCAAAATATCATCAATAAAAACTACCACAAATTTATCAAGGTAGTCCTTAAAGACTTTATTCATCAAATTCATGAAAATAGCAGGAGCATTAGTCAATCCGAAAGGCATAACAGTAAACTCAAAATGCCCATATCTTGATCGGAAGGCAGTCTTTGGAATATCTTCCTTCTTCACCCTCAGTTGATGATAACCAGATCGAAGGTCAATCTTAGAGAAGAATTGAGCCCCGCGAAGTTGGTCAAATAAATCATCAATTCTTGGAAGAGGATATCTGTTCTTCACTGTGATCCCGTTCAGTTCTCTATAATAAATGCATAGCCGCCTTGATCCATCCTTCTTCTTCACAAAGAGAACTGGTGCTCCCCAAGGAGACACACTCGGTCGGATAAACCCCTTCTCCAACAAGTCTTGGAGTTGTTTCTTTAGCTCTTCTAGCTCCACATTTGCCATTCTATACGGAGTCTTTGATATCGGTTGAGACCTAGGTACGAGTTCAATGGAGAACTCTACCTCTCTTTCTGGGGGAGGTCCAGGTAACTCCTCAGGAAATACATCCATGTATTCCTGAACAATCGGAACATCTTCAATTTGTATGCTCCCTTTCCCTTCTTCATCATCACCGATTAACTCCATAAAGAAAGCTATAGGAGGTGCTTCTAGATAGGGATCAATTCGGGATATCTCTCCTCGGAAGATAACTGTAGGTAGTTCATTCAAGACTACTGAGATTTCCTTACTTCTGCATTTGATCTTAGCATTATACTTTGAGAGCCAGTCCATCCCTAGTATAATGTCGAATTCCATCATGGGAATGACTACTATATTTGCGATAAGATTGTGCTCACCAAAGTAAACACTAGAGTCTCTAAATACTTTTGATGCAAGGATAATCCCACTTGGAGTCTTGACTGATAACTCTACCTCTATCAGTTCAGGGATTGATTCTATATTCCTTGCAAACTTGGAGGAAATAAAGGAATGCGTAGAACCAGAATTAAATAAAGTACTTGCTAGTTTTGAGAGGACAACAAGAGTACCTGCTACCACATCGTTCGGGACTTCAACTTCAGCTGTTGTGATAGCGAAAGCATGACCTTGCTCCCTTGGCCTCTGCTGAGGTTGATGGTGATTCCCCTCCACCGCCCTCGGATTTGGACATTGATTAGAAAAGTGCCCAAGTTGTCCACACTTGAAGCATGTGACTTCGGGTAGGGCCAGAACCATATTTCCTCTGTCGTTAGTGTTGGGAAGTTGAGGCTTCACATCACTATGACAATTCCGAGAAATATGGCATTCTTTTCCACACCTATAGCACTTACCACTTCCGATCAAGCAGTTCCCCGAATGCTTCTTTCCACATTTATTGCATGTGGGATGTTGCATATGCTTTCCACCTCTTTCCTGATCAAAACTTCTTCCCAGGATTGGTTCTAGAGTTCTCTTCTTCTCATTAGATTTGTGATACCACTGTGTCTCCCCAAACTCTAGTTCAACTTTCATAGCACTTCGAACTATTTCTTCATAGCTATCGTAGTCCATGTTGGCTAGATTCTTCCGCAGATGAGGTCGTAGTCCGCCAAAGAATCTATCAACCTTCCCATTAGGGTCCATGACAAAGCTTGAGGTATAACGGGAAAGCCTTGTGAAGTTCATCTCGTAGGTTCCAACTGATTCATTCTCCTTTTTCTTCAGCTCGAGAAATTCTTTCTCCATTCTCGTTCTCATCGAACAAGGGAAATACTTATTAAAGAATATTCCCCGGAACTCTTCCCACTCCATAGCTTCCATATCTCCTCGTGGATTTGTGTTTTTTGATCAGTGACCACCACTGATCAGCTTCTCCCTCTAGGCGGTAAACAGAAAGGGTGACTTTTTCTTGTTCTGAGCAATGAAGTACAGAAAAGATCTTTTCAATAGAGCTTATCCATTATTCTGCAACCAATGGGTCAGTAGATCCACTGAATGTTGGTGGTCGTTGACGCATGAAGGACTCAACAGAAAGTTGTTCCCTTCGCGGTGAGGTCGGCCTCTCAGCTTGATTCAAGTTATTACTCATAACCTGAGTCAGTTGGTTCATCATTCGCATGAATGTTTCCATTCCGGCTTCCATCGGAGGGTCGTTAGCACATGGTGCATTGCGGTCACCATCGGCACGATTCCTCCTATTGCCCGCCATTTTCTAAAAGAATAAAACCTTAGTAAGAAAATTATTTCATTTATGGATCTTTTAACTAAGACTTCATGCTTAGACAATTACACTTTTCTATAATTCCTTCATAATGATTCATAAAAAGCTTGTGATTAACCAAACATATCCCCCGGGAGTGTCGTAACCAAGAGTGCAGCAAGGCCCATTATCGTGCACCAGTTCCCGTTCGAGTCTAGCTCAAAGCGGTGTTTTCGGGTTTTACCCCTATATACATCTTTTCCAGATCCGCCTCTACCTGCTCGTATCTAGACAGGGATGTATTTGTTTGATAAACCACTTACTCAATACTTACCAAAATACCAGGAAGTTTTCCTATATTTAAACTTTTCTATAGGGTTCTTCCTAAAGTTTTTATATCCTAATTTCCACAAATAACTAAATCATCCATTGATACCAACTATAGCATCCTGCCTTTTTTATAACATAAACTTTCATTACATTACACAAAATGGAGGATCTTTAAGGTCTAGTGTCTTGGAAACCAGGAACAAAATACATGAAAGCAACATAAATCATTCTTATTAAACACTTGAAAGGATTCTCCTTAAGTTCATCCTAGGTTCATTACTGCATCTCATAACCTAGGGACATACATCAAAAGGAGGGTGAGAAAAAGGCCCAGTAAGGGAAACAAGAGGAACATTTTACATGTGAACTTGATATACTTCAATAAGGACATGAAAAGAACTTTAAGGCATGAGAAAGAAATCATGAGGCATTTCATAATAAAGATAACATTTTTCATAACTTGAAGATGTGGCTACATCATTTAACATAGACAATCATGAACATATCACCAAGGTCCATCCCCAAGGTTTCATTTGAAAATTACCAAGGTTATTCACCAAGGTATCGTGAAAATTGTAATCTCTAGTGGTTACATCATTACCCAATGCATTGGAGCGCTATCAGGGCGCACCCTTAAATTTAACTTTATTATCATGTGAGCCACATATATCATCATCAAAAATTTCATAAATAACCCATATAGCATAAAATAAATGGGTTTCATTTCATAATCATAACGTTTAAAAACTGCTTTAAAGACATGATCCTTACGTCACTTTAAACCCACGGAAAGGGAAAGCGGGTCTCATGTATTTAAATCCCATAATTTAAAATAGAACATTTTGATATATATGTGAATACCCTTGTAGAAATAAGAGCTTTGAGTATTCACTTTATAACATAAAATAATTTTGAGAAAATAGAGAGGCATTTTGAGACCAAAAAATTCTGCAGCATAACAGCTATGTTTCGGGGTTTTAGAAAACATTGAAAAGAGAGGGGACATGGGTCACCCACTCATAAATGATCCATAAAATAGTAGGGGAACGGAATAAGAAGGATATATGGACATGGTAATGAAATTTGGAGGACATACCATTTGAAATGAAAAACATGGAAGGAAGACAAAAATTAGATTTCTCTTATTAAAATTCGGCAGCCTAACGGCGTCACTTAAACTTCAATAAAAATGAATTGACAAGATAAAATAGGGTCTCTCATCATATGATCATAAGGGATCAGTATGATAGATATAGAGATCATACCCCAACATAATAAAAAAGGAACTTGAAAGACTTGATATGAAAATCGAACTTGAAAAATGAGAAGGGTGAAAGGATCCCTTAAAAATTTGGCAGCCTAACGGCGTCACTTAAACTTTCATAAAATGAAATGATGAGAGTAAGAGTGGATCTCTCATCATATAAACATGAAAAGGGCAGTAATAGGAATATAAAAGAACATCCTCTCACATAAGAACATGTATCATAAAAGGAATGACATAAAAGAGATTACATGAAAAGAAAGAGAGAGAGAGGTCGGATCCCTTACCTTAAAACGTGACTCTTGAAACTCAATGTTTTGGACCTTGAGGGCTTGGGGGCACCTTGGGAGGACTCCTTGGAAGGTAAGAAGACCATAACTTCGTTGGGGGAGAGTTAGGAGTGAAAACTAAAGGAGGAAAGGGTGGGTATTTATAGGGAAAGTGAGGGGACAAGGCATTAATGGCCAAGGGACACCTCACATGTGCTTTTCTCAAACCCATGTGCTCTCCCTTGGCATTTATCAAAGAGTTAGGCCACATGGGGCCCCCAAAACAATAATTCATCACCCTTGGCCGGCCAACCCTTAAAAGATATCATGACATCATCATGACACAGTTATGATGTCATTAAACATATCGAAACCCTAAAACTGTATTTTTACTATTCACTGAAAATTCAACTTTCTCAGAAAAATCCCAAAATTTCACATTAACCAAATATCAATGCTCTGATTTCAAAAATGAAATCCATTTTATAAAAATAATTTTCTAAATATTTTTAATTTAATTTTTAAATAAAAACACTATTCATCGAAAATTCATTTTTTTCAGAAAAAACCCCAAAAATTACCATAACATAATATCGATGCTCTGAGTTCAAAAATAAAGTCATTTTTATAAAAATAATTTTCTAATTATTTTTAAATAAATTTTTAATTAAAAAACACTATTCATCCGAAAAAACTAATACTTGAATAATAATTTATGAAACTGTTATTTACCCATTTTATTGAATCACATTACTTAATCTAGGTGTCTAAATTATATTAAAACTTTCTTTAAGTGAAATTACTAATCCATTTGGTCACATTACTAATCCTAAGCGTAAAATCACTATTCATAATTTACTATTCATCAAAAATTAAGTTAATCTTATTAGACTCCAAATTCCTTACTGAACACTTTTGTAGAAGACCGTTTTTTGAAAATCATTTCACATAATTAGTTATTTAGGGTTTACATAAATATTTTAAAATATCCTTTTTTCAAAATTCATCAATAAAATACATTCTAAAATTATCCAGACATTTGAAATTTCACAAACATCACTAAAGGAAGAAATCTCAATTCATTCGTCCCAAAGGATTACACAAAGAAGCTAGGGTCTCGTCACATAGCCCCTTATAACACCGGCATAAGACCTAAGTGTAAGGTGTTCTATGGTGAGAGAATCTGAGGGAGGCTCAGATAACATTGCCCTAGTAGTAATCTCTACTAACTTGAACTTCTCCCGTAGGCGTTTCCGTTCAAGCTTGACACGCTGGAGTTCGGATTGGGCTTGGTCCAAAGCGAAGCCCACAGATGCTACCTCCTTCCCAAGCTCTGATAAGTGGGCTTCATAAGGTTCAAGTCTACTAGATTAAGCCATCGCCTCCTCTTTCTGCATTAACCATTAACATCTTATTAAATCATTAAGATTAAGTTAATATACTACTCAAAAAGATTGGGTCGTTACAGTGATGGAGTTAGATCAATCAGAATTCAAAACCTATATGGAGACATAGTTTGCATCTATCATAATTGGTGAATCTAGTGGATCAGGTACTTCACCTAATTTAATCAGAAGATTTCAGGCTATCACAGCAACAATGAGCAATATGAATGACATATTGCATGATTTGAAATGAAATAGTGCTCCGCAATCAGTTTTGTTAGATAATCAGAAGTTTTTGGTTGACCAGTTGACCTCAAGTAAACCAAGTATTAGAATTGTGATGACTTAGTTCACAGAGAAGTTAACTCTGTTTATGGAGAAGGAAGAGAGACTTCATGAGTTTTTCAGAGTAAACTTGATAGAAGATATTCATATGACTCAGGAGAATCGAGATCTTATTATCAAACTGTGATATAGAATGATGAAAAGGCTAAGAGATCAGCTGATAGAAATCAAGACAGTAGTTCAGAGGAGATAGACCTTATCTCATACTCTTAACATACCTTGATTCTTATGATCATCATGATTGTACATATTCCATGTTTTCAATGAAATTTTGATTCAATTTTTTTTATTGTAATTGTTTATATATGCCAGTAATCCATGTTCAATTATTGAAAAATGGTTAATAATAGCATTTACTTAAGTTCAGTGCTACATTAAATGTGTTCTATTCCATATTCTATAATTCTTTTTGATATCACAAAAAGGGGGATAAATTTGGATAAACACAACATTTTATTTTATCCTTTTCAAATATTAAGCGTTATCTTAATCCTTTAAAGGGGTAGAAATTGATTTAATTCTAATATTGTATTTATCTTTGAAAAATTCAAAACTATATGTAATTAATTTTGTAAGTTAATTTCATTGGTTATTTTATGGGTTTTGTGATCATCAAAAAGGGGGATATTGTTAAGAAAGTGTTTTTTTTCAATGATACATAATATTTTTATTAAAAAGGTGGAGATTGTTGAGAACAATACTCTATCTCTATGATGATTTTGATTCTCAAAAATACCCTTACTTTTTTTTTAATGATTTTATTTTTTAAGTATATTTCAAGAATCTATTATTTTTTTTATTTCTGAAAGAAATATTTAAATTCTTGAACAATGATATTTAATTGCTAAAGTATTCGCATTAGCATGTTCTGGAAACACTATTCATGCTCTACATATTCGAGAATTGCTTAAGTGTGTTCTAGAAACACTATTCATATCCTACGTGGAGAAACGTAGCGTAAGGATGAAATGCGATTATACTTTATGAGATATCAGAAAAGTATGGTTAATAAACCATATGTTATTGAAAAAGTATGGAAGAGGAACCCTACGTTAGGAAGGAACCCTACGTTTGGGTTATTGATAAAGTATAGAAGAAGAACCGTACGTAAGTTTTAAATGTTACGTTCGTTTCTCAAAAGTATGGTTCATCAACCTTACTTTTGTAAAAAATATTACATTTTATCAAAAGTATGGATCATGTACCTTACGTTTGGAAGCTTATAAAAGTATGGATCATTTATCATACGTTTGATTATTGAAAAGAAAAGTATGGTTCATCAACCCTATGTTTTTAATTAACCTTACGTTTGAAGGATATGACATCAACCCTACATTTGTGTTCAACCTTACGTTTGAAAGATGCATGCTATACAGTTCAACCTTATTCTTGGCGTTAGAGAATTAAAGAAGATATTATTATGCAATAGTCTGCAAGCGGATTATTAGGATAATTTCAATCCGGATTTAAATCTGATTTTAAAGTGTGTCTTTGACTGATTCAAATCCATTTTATCAATTATTTAAAGGATCAATTTAAAAGGATCTTTTTATGCCGAATCTTCAGGGAAGTTACGACTTCTATATTATTTTTAATTTTTGATTATCGCGAGTCAAAAGGAGACTTTTGTGGATCTAAATTCACAGTAGAAGTGCTCGTCATTATTATGTAGATGAGATATTTACACAGAGAATAAATAGGATTTTTTCCAAACAGCAACATCGAACATTCATAAAAAGAAGGAAAACATAGACTATTGAAAACACAGAACTACTAATTCAAAGGAGTGACAAAGCTCTTTTTATTGAAGAAGAAGAATCGCGATAGAAGATTCACTCATTTTACATCGAATATCTACTGTGAATTTTCTACTGCTGAAGTTGTGAATTATATTTTTTATATCTACTGCAACAGGATCAACTCAGAACGACTCTTACTTGAAAATCATTATTTCTGAAGGCTACAATCCATCTACTATCAATTGCATTCTATTGAAATTGTGAAGAACAAATGGAAATTATTTTCAAAGTACAAATACCTTTCTTTTCTATTCTTGAGTGATTGGCTTCTCGTACTAAGCTGTATAGGTTCTGTGAGTGAACCAGATTTCTTTTTTTTCCTTAGATTGTAAAGGTGTTAACTGCCTATACTCAGTTGTGGAATGGTCTGTTTACAAGAGGACTAGATAATGAAAATCACCAAGCCCGTGGAGTAGAGAGTTGGTGGAGTGGACTAGGGTCCTTTTGTTCCCCGAACCACTATACATCGTGTGTCTCTGTTATTTAAATTTCCGCTGCATTAATTCATCTGATTAAAGTTAAACGGCAGAACTTGATCTTGCAAATAATTTGTAAAAGACACAATTCACCCCCCCCCCTCTTGTGTATATTTGGTATAATCTGATCCAACATAAACAACTTTGTGTGTTGTTTTCCTTTCATGAAAGGATCATGTATGTGATACTTGGCCACTTTAAGATTAGATAATTGAAAAAATATTTGATATTTAGAAAAATTATAAAGAAATATAAAATTCACATGATCAAGTATCATATTCCATAAAATACTATTGATTTTTACATTATTTAAACACTTTACATATTAAACTATTGGTTTAGCAAGGTCATTATAAATTTTATATTTATGGTTAGCATAAAATGTCAAATAATCATCTTTAAAAACAAGACATTTATCATTCTATAATTTAACATATATTTTATCATCATATAATTAATAAATTCTAATCAAGTTATACTATAAATCATCAACTTATAAAACTTTATTAATAATAATATATTTTATATACCAACTTACCTAAAACCTTTTATCTTGAATTTGGAATTATATCCAAAAGTGATAGTGCCTTTATCAAATATATTGTAATAAATGAAATTTAATGGGTATCTATTCATATGTGTAAAGCATCCACTATCCATATATCATACATCCTTTTTTAAACTTCTAAGGCATATTTTCTCAAAAATAAATTAATAGATAGTTTTGGTACCCATGAAAAATTAGGTTTTAATGGGATTAATCAAACTCTTTTTTAAACCCATAAAAATTTTAAATATGTATTAATAGAAATTATATAAGTTAAATATTTAGAATTAAATTATTTATTGTGTCCCGATAATTATGGAAATATGAGAGAACATTCACTAGAATAAGTTCCATTGATTATACATCTAAAATACATAATTGTTGATATATAAACTTTTGAATTTTTCATAAATAAATTTCTATACATATGAGGTATTTGTCGATCTTAATCAGCACCATTCTTTTTTTTCACCTTGTTCATGAAAATAATTTTTTCATTATCCTTTTTAGTATTCTTCAAATAATCACAAAAAAAATTCATAATAAAACAAATATTATTTAGTTTCTCATTATCTTGAGAAATAACCTTGTTTTTCTCAATAATATTATTATCACTTACTTTGAGTTCCTTGTATAACTCAAAAAATCTAGTAGTATTTTTTTGTATGTTTTCAATCATTCCATTCATATCATTAATACTAGACTTATAAAAATCATATTAATCACTAGAATCATATTCATATTAGTAACTAGAATAAATAACCCCACTCATTGATTCTATAAAGAATAGGTTAGTTTATTATTTCTTATTTGTAGATTCTTCACTAGTGTCAAAATATTTAGTGAAACTCCAAACATAATCTAATACTTATTTCACTTTATTTTTGATATATTTATCATTTCTTTAATTATTCAATCTTGGATATTAAATCTTAATGTGACCTTTATTTTGTCATTCATAATAGATGATATCTTAAGTATTATAATTATAATTAGAATTTCCTTTATTAATTCCTTTGTGATTATCTCTCTAATAATATTTTATAAATCTTATAAATATTCCTTTCTTTCTTTTCATGTCTTTGTAAACTCCTTTCAAAAATTTATCCAATTAATCTTTTTTACTTCCATGTGTCTCAGAATTAAAATAGTAAGAAAAACATTTATATATTTGAATGATACACCTTTCTTTTTCATATCCTCCTATTAAAGAATATTTTTCAACTCTAATTCATATTATATAAGTGAACCAATCATTTTTTCAAGTGTATACTCCTTGAAATTATTTCTTTCATCAATGGAAACCTTTTTGGCACGCCACTTATTTAGTAAAGATCTAAGAACTATTTTAATGATGATAATGTTGTATAAGGATTCACTAAGACCACTCATTCCATTTACTATTCTCATGAATCTATGGAACATTTGATTTATAGTCTCTTATTATCCAATATTAAAGTCTTGGTACTTATATCTCATAATTTTGAGATTATTTCTTTTCAACTTTTCTATACCATAGTGAGATACTTTCAAAATTATCCAAATAGTTTTATAAGTAAAATATTACAAAAAATATTTCTACTAGTGGAATGATACAAAATATTCATAACCAAATTATTTAAAACATACTTAATCACATCATTACTGGTGAGAGAATCGAGGTCATATTTAGGTAAATTATATGGTTTTATCATAATGGTCCAATGTTTAAGGCTAAGATTATTGAGATAATATTTAATCCTAGATTTTCAATATCCATAGTCATCTATATAAAAAAGAGTTGGATTTGAAGAATCCATCCATCATTTGATGTTTTACCTACAACCTAAATAGATCATTCCCTTGTATTGTTAAGTATACGGTATGGTTATTAATATAATCAAAAATATCCTATGATTTTATACCAATAATTTTTCCATATGTTAAGGTGGTAAAGATATAAAAAGGGTGTGAATAATAAAAATTTAAAAATAAAATGAAATTTAAATAGAAAATGAAAATAAATATATAAAATTAAATATGAACACAAGTAATTTTTATAGTAGTTTGGATCACAATGATCCTACATCTACACTTAACACCCATATAATCCTTGAGATGTATATAACCCACTAATAATTTGAATTTTCAAGGTGATTCATGATCTAATTACAACCTAAATCTTCTATTGGAGGTACAAATAACACACAACTTGACTTTATAAAGGGAGTTACACCCCATTTATAGACTGGAACCTTAGATATAACCAAATAGAATGTGATTTTATGTATAAAATCCTAAACCATTTACAATACACACATATTATAATGGATAAAGAAATAAAAAACTAAAAAACAAGAGTTGTAATATAAATATTGAACATTTTTAGTAGCTAGATCACATTAGGCATTGAAGCTTATAATGATAAAGTCCTTCACACAAAGTGAAATAGTATTTTGATCACAAATATTCTCAATATCACATATATTGTGTGAATCATATCATAATTTGTTTTGTTTTTATATAATATCTCTTTAAATAGATATATTCATAATCATCAAACTTGATTCTTTATATTTGTTGGATGATTCCTTTATTGAAAATATTAGTTGTAGATTCCTAATGATAATCCTCTACTTCCTAGAAAAAATATTATTTGAATCCTCATAATAATATATATTCTAATCATCATTATAGTATCTATAATGAATGAATTAAATACTTCTATGAAAGTTGGCCTTTGGATCTTTGAATAATCCCATACAAAATATTTGAGTGAATCAGACTATCACAATCCCTATTTCATAATGTGTTCTTAGAAAAATTTAATCATGGTATTATCATTAATATTATATTCTTATTAGAATATTATCACAATAACACTTAATAATTAATTCTTCATCTAGTGTTTCCTCATAGTGAATATTAACACAGAGTTCATATATTTTACATATTCTCATCATTCACTTAATAATATATTAATTTCTTTGACATAGTCAATCTATAATCATGATAATTCATTGTCTTCAACATAGTTTCACAATACTATGAGGGAGTAAAATATCCATAATGTAATCATTCACTTCATCTTGATGTGACATTTCCACAATGAAATATCCTCATGAAATCAATTAACAATATATTTTCTAAATGTATTCATAACATTATCATTAATAATAAATGAGACTTTTAGCTAATAACTTTATTAATACTTTAATAAAAACTTTAAAACAAATAAAAATAGCATCACTATAATTTATAATTAAATTAAACACTAAAAATATAGAGAGAGAGAAAAAAACAAGAATAAATCATAGAAGATATAAATATCAAAAAGATGAGAAAAAAGAACATTACAATGTAAAATACATTGGTGTTACATCATATTATAATGATAATACCTTATAATACTTTGGAAACAATATAACTTTGATTTATAACTTTAGAGTATGGTTTAATAAAAATGTAACCTTGAGTTTTAACTTGAAAATATGGTCATAGGGTGATGTAATGTAAATGATAACATTGAAGATACATTTTTCATAAGCATAGTTTCAAGATTAGTCATAATATTTTGTTAATCTAGTAAACATGTGATAACTTTTGATAAAGATTCTATTATAATAAAATCATAATAAAGAGATCCATATCGAGAATGTATTCATCTAAAAATGTAATATAAAGTCAAATCTTCTAGAATAAAAAAACAAAGAATATAAATCAAAGTGGTATGGATGAAGTGATTATTAAAACATAAAAACAAGAGGAAAGAACCCACTCAACAAGTATATTTTAGGGTTTTATTATTTGAAGGGTGATGATAAAATGTGGATTCATTATATGTTTTCCTATAGAATAAGTCAGTTTTATTACATAATTGGATTAGGTTTGATGGTGTGATTATGTGTATATTAATTTTTGTTTTCATTTCTTCTTAAGTTTTTTTTATTGAAACTTTTGGTTTGGATATTTTATAGTTATTGAAAAATATATGTAGTTTTGATGGTGAGGTGATGTAATGAAGGGGTTAAAGTGGTAGTGTGGTTATTTTTTCTTATTATAATATTTTATATAAAAATGTTCAAGTGGTAGCTTGACTATGATATTTGGTTATGTTATTCGAATATGATTTTTTTTATTTATATGGATATGAATGTGGTGTTGTGGTGATGTTTTGAATATTGTTATGTGGTGGAAATATGGTAGAGATATATGGTGGTGGTGGTGGTATGGAAGTGGAAATTTAATGAAGAGGTAAAGTGGGAACAAGTGATGTGGTGATGATTTTAGTGATAAGAGGGGGTGATGGTTGTGGTAGTGTTACTTATTATTTTTTACCCATTCCTATAGTAGGTAGTGAGGGGGTTTTCCTATTATGTATATCTACCCATTAATATGGATTAATTTCTAACTTATGGTTTGTAGTGTTGGATTTGTTTCCTTATCCATTTTTATTTGGTTTTTTGTTATTTATGATTTAATTATATTATATTTTTGTTATTATATCCATTTTATTTGTTATAATTTTATTTAATATTTTCATTTTGTTAAATTTATTCAAGTTTTGGATCTAATTTTTTTATTCGGTTGATGAGTTTGAGGCATTGGTGTGAGTTATTTTTTTGAAATTTTTTGAGTTTGTGGGTTTTTACATTGATATTTATTTTGGAATGATATTGGTGAAGGAGGTATAAGGGATGTAAATGGTCGGTGAGGAGTATGATACGGATTTTATTTTATTGTGATGATATGCTAAATTATTGATCTTTTCTCTTTGATTTTTTTGATTTAACACATGTTTATAATTTTATATTTATTTCATGTTGAGGTTGACTAGTTTTGAGTATAATCCTATTGAGTATTCTCAACTGCTTACCCCCCTATAGTTGTGTTTTGAGTTATTTTTTAAAGTTAATGTGATGGATATTGGGTGTTTTTGTTCGGGTGGTTGAAGTGGTTTATTGTAGACACTCTAGTGTCCTTTGGGTATTTTCTATTCATTTTATGTTTTATTTTATGTTTTATGTGTTATAATATAGAGGTACTCGGTATTGTGGGAGGTATTTATCAAATAACCTTCGGGGTTGAATGGTGGTTTATATTAGGCACGGGTCTAAAAACTATTTTCTGGATAAGAAATTATAACCAACGGATGGATAAACTCTGGGTGGTCTATGTATAATCATTAGATAGAGGTGGTGGAGTGATAGTGGTAAAGTCTAGATGATCAGATGACATGGACAAGATGTATTCCTCCAGACTATATAACTAGATAGTATTGATGGATGGAACAAATAGATAGTTTCAACCAGAAGGTGCAGTAGAACATCAAATCATCATAAGAAGGTTCACTAGAATGTGAGCTAGAATGTATCTTGTGAGACCATTAGAAGAGTTAATAGTACACCAATAGATCAGGTTGAGGTGGTGGGAGTCTTTGACTAAGCGGAGGGTTCACTTATAAAGATACACATATGTGAAACTTGTCCTATAAAAATGGGATGTTGGTAGTGATTGGAATAATTAGCTATGAACTACTATATTATTAGGGTTCAATCACATTTTGATGTATTGATAGTTCAATATAACCATTGTTTTATTCTCTAAAATAAATTTAAAGCATTTTTCCCCATTGGATTAGGATACCAAGTCTAAACAACATAAAAATTGAGTTGTTCTTATGCTTTTGAATTTTCTTTCAATTGTTTATTATGATATTATTGTTTGTTCTTTTATATAGATGGTTTTTTTTTTGTTTTGTTATAGATTGGGTATGATTGTATTCCAATATCTAAATTTTAAATCATAGGTTCTTATTTTATGAATTTGTTCCATATGGAAAGTTTGAGTGGATACATCATCTAGTGGTTCTATCAAACAGTGTATGAGGACCAAACAAGTGGTGTTAGATATCAAGGTTGAAGTTTTTTATATAGATAGGCCCTAGTGAAGATTTTTTAGATCTCAATTCATTGGAATTATTCTACACTTTTCCTTATGGTAGAATATTGGTAATAATTTCCTAACCTCTCCCTCTATATTGTCTGGAAGTAGTGTAAGTTCACATTTCTAGAGGAATGATGTCGAATGAGAGTATTTTCTAGTTGGATAAGTTTGATGAAATAGGTTTTGGGTTCTTGAAAATGCATATAGGGGATTTCCTACTGTATAAATGCCTTAAAATTATATTTACTAGATCCAAACTAGAATTGATGAAAGCAGAAGAATGGGAGAGGCATAATGAGAAATATTTAGGTTTGATTTAGATTTCACACACTTAAAACATGATGTTTAATATTTAGGAGGTGAAAATGATTCATAACTCATGAATACCCTTACATAAATTTATGAAAAATCAATGACAATAAACAAGGTTTTCTTATTAAGGATACTATTCATCATGTGTATGTCATAAGGGAAGTTTTTTGTCGATCACATTAATAAATTTAATATAATCCAAATCCAGTTGGAGTTAGTGAAGGTGAACTTCATAGATATAGAATGGGTGATTTTTTAATCTAATATCCCTTAATCTTGGGATGTAATGGTTACCACTATGAGTATCAACAGAGGAAAGACTGATTTAAAGTTCACATTTGTTTAGGACCTGATCCTGAATGCATAAATCTATCAAAAGGGGATTTAGGAATCTTCTTGAAACATTTGCATCATAGAAAAAAATTATGTACTAATGAATGGGAAAATCATAAAAAGGATAAAGGATAAAGGAGTTGTATAATGAGTAGCTCAGTAGATGGTGCTCCCTTATGGTGTACTTGTGGGAGTAAAGGCCACTTGAAAAAGGATTAAAATGAATAAAATGAGAAATCAATAATATATGATTCTGAAATTGGATCTACAAAATTGGTATCAAAAGGTAATAGTGGCTATGTTTTAAGTTTTTCTAGTTAATTGTGGTATTGGGTGATAGACATCAAAGCTTCATTCTATTCTATATTTGAGATAGGATTCATGAGAAACACAGGTGAAAATGGGGGTTTTTACATTAGTTTTTTTTATTTTTAACATCGGTTACCTCATGATGTTATTTTAGGAAAAAATTTAAATAATTTTTTCATGTTGGTTATTATTAAATGATGTTATAGATTTTACATATTTATAGGTGGATTTTCACATCGTTTTTTAGATAGACAATGTGATAAAACCTCTTTTTAAATGTTCTTTAACATCAATATTTTAAAAAATGTTATATAAATCAACCTAAAATAAAATATTTGGAGGTGTTTTTTTAAATATGATATATTAAAGTTTATGTGGAAAACAATTTATCAACCAATGTGATAGTGTATTTATCACATTGGTTTTCTTATAACCGATGTGATAAATCTTCTCTTTAAATTTTTCACATCGGTTATAAAATAGCTGATGTGAAAAATATTTTTTTTAATTAAAATAAATATATTATATCATCCTATTAGTACAGTAGTATAATATAAAAAAAAAATAGTAGCACAAGTAGAAAATATCATCACAAAATCAATTCATTTTAACTTTACAATTTGAAATTTAACATTTACTATGTATATTATAATTAAAATAAAACCCAATCAGACCTATGAAATAATAAACCCATTATATTTTTAAGAGTATTAAATATTTTCCAATATAAGTTTTAGGATTATAAAAAAGATACAAATTAAAAATAAATCATCTAAAATGTATTCTAAATATAATGAATGAAAAAATAAAGGAAAGTTTATAATAAAATCTAACATTCTAGAATTTTGTAACTATCTTGGTTGAAATTATTTCAAACATAAATCTTAAAAAATAGTATCCACTTTCCTTTAATCCTTCTTGAAGATTAAAATTCTTCTTAAAAATATTTTTTCAATTCAAAATATCTTTTTATGTACTTACAGCCAAAATTTAGTAATTATAAATGGGAAGTCACCTTTTCTTTTACATATTTGATCTTTCTGATCCTCTTTCCTATTGTCTCTCTAAATTAATATCATGTCCTATTTGAAAATAATATGTATGAAATAACATTAAATTTCATTATAATATATACAATTATTCAAATATTTAAACTTACATGTTCAATACATTCATAAAATTATCTCGCACGTCACCATGTATAGAGCATAGCCAGAAATCTTTCTTCTCTCTTGGAAAGAAAGCACACAACATTCAATGGGAACTAATATACAAAGAAATATAATGTGAGTGGTTATTCTATTAATAGATATAACAATTTATGAAATATATGTTCTATACACTTGACGATAAGTAAGCATCCAACATTGAATTGCATTTTTTTGAAATCTTTCAGCAATATAAATTGTTCTTTTTGTATCTCTCATTTTCATCACTATAGGTGAAATAAATTATGGGTGCATAAATACATATACTAATTTCATATCATGTTGTGTAAAAAGTGTATAGATATACATAATTTAAGAAAATAATAATTATTAAGTTTAAATAAATTAAAATAACTGAAATATGTGTGATAATTGACTTACATGGAAAAGACTTGCATCGTGTTAATTCCCAACTAATCTCTAATTACAAGATCCATGATATCTTTATTTAAAATAAGAATATTAATTTCACTCCAAAAAATTTTATCATCCATTATAAGTTTATAAACTTCCAATAAAAAATATGAATATGTTGATAATCTATCAATTCTAGAAGAAGTTGTATCTGAAGTCATAACAACCTGTAATTTTTGTTTTCTATACAGTATGTCTTTACCTTTAAAGTATTCCTGTAAAAATAGGTAAATATATAAATTTTAAATATTAAAACAAATTTAACATCAATATGAAATAAATGATATAATATACACATACCTACATGGTAATTTCTTAGACAATTATAGATGGTCAAACTAAAAAATGGATGATATTTTGTCCAAATGTAGTCACCTCATTTGTAGAAAATGGCATTCTTGTTGATCTAACTATAATATCCTATACAGTGACCCTAAGTTTCTCTATATCTATATGTTGATGATGAAAGATATACACAATATAATATATAATATCATATGCAACAATATGATGTTGCGGATCATCAATATATAAATCACAATAAATGGGAAATTTTGGAGGAGGAGGTGTAGGAGTTAGATAATTATAAGGAGTTAAAGGAGTTAGATTTACAAGTGAAGGTGGAGGAGTGGTATATATAGCCTAAAACTATATTTGAATGTCTGGAAACATTGATTTTACTGAATCTTTGATCCTATTATCCATTATCTAACTCATATCCTGAACCTTAGCTTATAAATATTTTATTTTTCTTTTATATACATCCTCTATTAAAAAATCTTCAAACTGACCAAACACTTTTTTTACTAATACACCTATCGGGTATCCTCATACATGACTTGAGTGTTTTTTATTTCCCAATACAGTAACCAAAATATCCTTCCAACCCTAATCTATAATGTTCTTATATGTTCTCTTCTCCTTAAGGGATTCTTGAATAGAATATTTGAAAAATTCAGTAGTGAATCATAATATATAAAGATTTTATTTAACTTAAATAACGTAACTAAATTAAATAACTTCTTACAATAATCTCATTTATAACCCTTAACTCTTCCATAAGATATTGTCCCATTTTTTCTCATTTAGGACCCCTTCCATTTTTTATTTCTACATGGGGGAAGGAGGGTCAACCTCTACAGAGCTTAAAGACTTAACTCTTAGTTTTGGAACTTTTTCAGCTATCATTTGTTCTTCCAATAATGTATACCCTACACAAGATAAATTATGAGGGTTTACATTTTTGGATTGGATCTGTTGATGAGGTATACTCATTTTATATAAATTAAGAATAGAAAATCATTAATATGATCATTAATATAAAAAACTACTAAAATTTATCATTTCACTTATTAAAAACGCTTCTTTTCATTTACTTTCAACAAACTACTTCTATCTATATTCACATATAAATGGATATATATCACATGGATTTTGATATTATCTATCCCCAAAAATGAAATCTGATTTGAGGGTTGATTTAAAATACCTGAATCTCCTAGCATATGAAGATAAAAATTTCTTCCTAACTCCTCCAGTATCAAGTATATCCTATGTCAACTGATAATAAGAGAAAAAACCTATATTAGTAAAAACATTTCCTGATAAGTAAAATAATAACAAATTTTCTTACCAAAATTGTATCCCAAATTAATATATTTTCAATTTTTCAACACTTCTTCAATCATAAATCAAAATACTAACTTTTCCTTAAGCTTACACTAGAAAAAAAAGTCTTAAATTTTTCTGAATTTGGACCCATAGGAATATTATTATCATAAAAATCAATTTTTATGCTCTGGTCCCGGTTATAAAAAAATTTTAAATGTGAGATGCCACATTTACCAACCCTCAGAGCCTTCTTTTACCTTGTGGAAGTAGAAGGCTCCTATGAATATATATGAGGAGGCTCCTCAGTAGGATTATGTATACAGTTCTCCCTAGAAGTATGTGTATCAACCTATCTAGAAGCTCATAGTGAATCAAATGTTTGATCTTCCGTTATCCTATGAATCAAAGTAACAAACAATTAATACACAAATATAAAAATACTACTATTACATATAAAATGAAATGAAAAATGATCCAATAAAAAGTAAACTAAACTAAACACATTTTTATTCATGTTTGTTATAGTAGTTAACTAAAATGATAACAATATTAATGAGAGGCGAAGTGATATAAACGAATGAAAATAAATCCAACTGTTACATAAAAATTTTAATAACAATTTTAAAATCATAGAAACAAAATAAAACAATACTAACTAAACCATTCTTTATAATATTCATTAGAGCATCGCTAACATAATGCACTATTTTGGAGTAGAGTTACTCCAAAAATAGTGCATGAATAGTAAGAATGTTCCAACATATTATACCATTTTTTATACCAAAAATAATATTCTTTTAATAAGCTATTTTATACATTTTTTTATTTTTATTTAAAATATTAAATTAAAATTAATTTTTTTCCATAAAATAAAAAAATAAAAAAAATTATGTAAGGGTAAACATAAGTTACGTAAGGGTAAACTAAATATAACTAAACTAATTTAAACAAAAAAATTAACTTATTGGTTATAATATGTGTTTTAATAAAATTAATTTATCTAACATTATATGAATTTAAAAAATTAAACAATAAATAAATATGTGTCACCTGTAATATTAGGAAATTACTAAAATATTGTTTTCCAAAATTCTTTCTTCATGATCATTCTATATGGAACAAACTATGTATATGATGTGATAATCAATATTTTGTGTTAATATTTCCATGAAAGTATGTATTTCACATAAATCAGTATCTCCATCAAGTTTTTCATCACTAATATACTATTTTTTCCTTATAAAAGGATAGAACACTACATATTGGATGGATAAAGAACATAGATAATTTTTTTCTTGTGTTTCCATGATAAAATTATTAGCAATATATTTTATTCTATTCATATTAATTAGTGTCATGATGAATTCATTGTATCAGAAACTATTGTTATCAATAACCCATTTGCAGTTAAACACTAGAACTCAAAATTTAATGTAATCAACCTCCCTTATTTATTTAATGACTCCATAATATAAAATTGATGTGATGATTGAATTTTTTTTCTTTAGTGCTCGAAAAATGCATTGCTTCTATGAATACCAATACACTACTATTTTGAACTATACTTTTATTATCAAGATCATTTTTATGAAATGTATAGCCATTAAAGTCATACCCAGGCCATGTTATCAAATTTAAACTTGGACCACCCATTAATCGTTTCAATGTTTTTAATGCATATGATCTACCATGCATAGTCTCTTTCACCCATGGAAAAAAAAAATTGTTATGCTCATTCAAAATCCATATAGATTTCTTCTTTGGATAACATTTTTTTAACACATTAATGTGCAATGTTATATATGGTTGAGCATCATCTCTGTTATTAAATATGTATAAATGTATCTATTTTATTTTTTCACCTATAAATTATTTTACTTTAAATACACAGATCCCCTTTACCTCATAATTTACTCATTGATGGTGATATGTAGGCAAACCGATATGCTCCACTATAGATAAGTGGCTTGTACAAAACTTTGAAATATCCTTAGATATATAATTCTCAATAATGGAGGCTTCATTTTGATATAGATTCTTAACATATCCCTTAAATATATTTATATATATATATAATGGATACATCCAACATTGATATATAGGTCTTAAAAGCTTTATTTATCTCACAAAATTAACCATTAAATGCACCATCATATCAAAAAAAATATGGAGGAAAATTAATTTCTAGTTTAAAAAGTGTATAAATTGCATCATTATCCAAATTGTTAAATTAATTCAAATCAATCAAATTTTTACAATTTGAATTGAAAAAATAACACAAATTTATGATAATAATTCTAACACAGATGGTCAATACTACATGCAATGAAACTGATAGGGATTGTTGCATCATGATGTGACAATCATGAAATTCTATACCTATCAACTTCAAATATTTTAATGACACAAAAATTTGTACATTTAAATAATAACCATACAGCACTTTGATGCCATAGAGACACTGAAAAAAGATCAGTTTCTCTCTCTTGGATAATTTATGACAAGTCGAAGGAAATTATGTATGTCTTCCATTATGAGCGGGATCTAATTCCAATTTTATTCCCATTGACAGTAAGTCTAATTTTGTATTCAACCCATATTTATTCATTCCATTTATATATAAAAATGTTAAAATAAATCTATCATGTATATTCTTCTCTATATTTATGACATCAATATTATGTTTGGCCTTATGATATCTCCAATATTTAAGCTCAAAAAATATTGATAATTTATTCTAAATATTCCTATCATTACTTGATTTTTATGTCCTTCTGAATGTGACATAAATTTTTTTCACCATCTTAAAATAATGATCAGTGGACAAAGTTTTTGGATCAATATAAAATTATTATTATCTATTTAATTCCTTATTTTAATCATTGATAAGATTGATCCATAGTCTAACACCTATGATGGCCCTTGTATACTATTTTTCTCCTATGTTATAGTTGATAATATAAAATCTATTTTTTCATAAATTGGACAAGATTTATACCCCTTAACATTGTATCAAAAAAAATACACATATTGAGAATCCATTTATAGTGAACATAATCATTTCATGTGGTTGAAAATGATCCAATTTATAAGAATCATTGAATAATGCATTTCATGGGGCATGGAAAAAGCAATATTATATTTTTTCCAATACAATATAGTGGCTGGACAGGGTCATCTCACTTGAGGAGTCTTTTAGTTTGTTCACTTACTTATTTTAAATCACCTAAGTTATCACTTTTGGGGTTTTAAGTATTTAATGAAAAAAATGAAAATATTTTTGGGATTTTTATTTATGACATGTAAAATCAAAATTCTAATTTATACTATTATGAAAAAATAAATAGAATGAGTTAAAGAAAGAAAGAACTTGGTCTTGGGTTTGGTTTTGGATTCAATCATTATTTTCCTTCATATGTTTTATTTCAGTTTGATAATCCAAACACGAAATATAATGTTTGAACAACTATTATTTATTTATAAATTGTGAAATATCATTTAATGATAAAAAATCTCAATTCTACCTCCTCCTTTAATCAAGGTTGATGAGACCCCTTGGTCTTAGAGGTTCCATCTTCCAGAATCCAACTCTATCGATGTTGTTTCATCCATTGATGAGATCAAATCCAACGTGTGAAGAACTAACCAATAGAGAGAGGGAAAAGTGATTAAATAAAATAATAGAGATAGATTGAGTTTTGTGTCATTGGGGGAATTCACCATATCATGGAAATTCACCTCACCCATGTATGCTACTCAATTCTATCTACAAAATTAAATTTAAACTTTAAAGAAAATTCATGAACATATTGACCTCCCCTTGGGCCAAGACTTTGGGTCAGCCTCTCATTTTTGAGATAAATATATCACTTAGTGGAGTGGGTGGAAGAGAAGAATAAGAAATAGAATAAAAAAATAATTATGATGAGAAAATAAAATATTAAATTAAAATATAATTGGGATAAGAGAGAGAGAGATAAAATAAAACAAAAGAAAAGAAATTAAAAGGAATTAATAAATTTATATAATTTATAAATAATTTTAAAATAATAATAATATTATTATTATTATTAAGAGAATAATTTACTTTTGAAGAAGAAGAAGAGAAAGAAGAAAATGAGAAAAGAAAAATAAATTTTAAAATAAGAATGTTAAAATAAATATAATATTATTATTATTATTATTAATACTAATGATATTAATTATAATAATACAAATAAAAATTAAAAATTATAAGAATTAGAGATGAAGAAAAAAATATATGACACTTTATAAAAATACATTTAATTTATTTAACTAAATGGAAATTAAATTGTAATTAAAAATGAAATTTTAAAACTAAAAAAATGATAAAAATAAAAACAAAGGGATAAGTCGCATAAACCTCCTCCTCAACTGAGGATCCTCATCCAGGGGTCGAGCTGATGATTTTGGAAGGGGCATGGACCTCCTTTTATAGGTAAGGGTGAGATTTTGGTTCCATAATTTTCAGTAGAAAATTTTCACATGTTATACCCATTAAATGGATGAATTGGGAAAATATGTATTCATAGAAGTTGTTTATAAATGTCTTTCTCATTTTACCTCCATATTTTAGCTTCATATACCATGTGTAAATATAATTATGTCTATTTTACTCCGATAATTTATTATGCCCATAAAGGCTCTTCATATTCTACATATCTAGTTTTTCATGCATTAATGACCTTAAAAATGACTGATTCGCGCATAGAATACATGGTGAAATATTTTTATCAATGTCTTTAATATTTTCCCTCCAAATTTCGGCTTATGTAGTCTTTCTATTTAGGAGATATGGTTCAAACATAAAAAATATCCAGATCTATGCACAGTTTTCAAGGCCCATTTTTTGAGCTGGTTTTGGGCTTCTAAATAATGGATTTAGCTTTGGGTCCAAAAGAATGAAATGAATCCCATAGAAAATAAAAACTTATAAATAATAATTTTTCAGTTTGGATCAGTAAAGAAAATTTTATGGCCTAAATGCAAAAAAAATTAAATAGTTAAAATCCAAAATGTTCCATTTTTTCCAATTAAGCTCAAAATATCACAAAAACCATAAAATGTGAAAATTTTCCTTAAAATAACACTTTTTGGGATTAAAAACGTTGAAATTCAAAGTAAAATTATTTAAAATATTTTCTATATAAATTCCTCCACACTTAAACCATGCTTTTCCTCAAGCATAAAATATCAACATTGAAAATCAGAGGGAATCAATGTCATCAATATTCAAATTTGAAATAAATAAAATAAAATAATTTTCAATGTTAAATAAAATTTTAAAAAATATACATAAAATATCAATTTAATTTATCAATTTTCAAAAAAACAATCAATTCATGAAATTTACTTTTCCCCTTTTAAAAATGATGTAACTTCTCCTTTCATTCATTTAAGTTCCTAAATTAATTATTATTGAACATGTCAAATCATGATCTACCTCACAATGGATTATTTTCTCTCATCACTCATGATACAAGTAAATTTATTCTAATATCATGAGAACATGATCCTTTTATATGTGCTTGTAAAGGAATTACTTTATCCACTTTGTAATGACAAAAGGTACATAAAATCATGAAGACTTGTAATATTGGTTCAAATGACTCTGAGACTTAAGGTTGGTAGGATTTTATGTAAAAAATTAAAGTTCAAGGAGGATTATTATCTCTTAAGTATAGTTCATGATATAAAAAATAAAAGTGTAATGAAATTATCCCCTTCAAAGTAGCAACTCCCACTGCCCCCAAACTTTCAAAGAAAATGTTGTGAATAATGAAATCATAATAAATTATTTTCACCTTCTATAATTTTTCTCTGCTTTTGTACTTTTTTTTATTTTTCAAATTAGCCTTTTTTCATTTTTTTTATTTTTCAAAATTTATTCTTAGAATAAACCTCACACACACCAGCTAACCACATATGATAAAAATCATCGTTCCAGTGATGGTGATTTTTTTATTCTTATAAGTCACAACCCATTCCTTTTTTTCAATTTTTTTAAGAAGGGAAAACAATTAAGTGCATTGAATGAATTAAAAAACTTTATTTATTCCCACAATAAGCACCCCCACACTTCTTCCTTACAATGAATTTCATCCCATCCATCATGATTCCATTCACCCTCACACTTTAGTTTTAAAATATCATTCAAATACTAAGAGGAAGGTAGGTATATATACCCTAGACTTTTTCACATATTATTACATTATTTAAAACATAATTAACTATAAAATTACAAGGCAAAGACCATAAAGTATAGTGTCTTTAGAATACTAGGTACATAATACTGAAAACATGGGACTAAAAGAGACATTTCTTTATTTATCATCCAATATGAGATCACAACTTCCTTTTAAACCTTATATCTACATAGGATAACCAGGGTATAACATGAATAAAGGGATGAGATCAAAATCCCAATAAGGGAATAAATATATAAATAAAGCATAGAACATGGGTTAGTAGTCATAATAAGATGAAATAAAAGGCATGGATATACATAAGGAATCATGCCATATATAATCATGGTATTATGGGGGATGTGGTAACAACATAAAACATGACATAAGCATGATTAAAGGATAATTTCACATGAATAATCATGAGTCAAGGTTAACCACCAAGACCATTGCACATGGAGCACGATTCAAGGCTAGCCACCAAGACCGTTTCACATGGATCACGAGTCAATGCTAACCACCAAGATCGTTGCACTTAACATCTCATGAGACTAAACATTATCCAATGCATTGGAGAACTATTTGGTTAAACCCATAATAATATGTTCATGAATATGTGTGCCACATGAATAATCGTACATAATGAATCAAACATAAACATAAGGGTTACCCATGGTAAGAATTGGGTATCATAATCTTGTCAAAAAGGCATGGTATAAGGGAATATCATAATGGTGTCCATGAAAGAAAGGATTTAAATCATACATGGAAATTAATAATGTAAAATAGGCATAGATCATGATAATTGATGTCAAACTGGAGTGAATACATGTAAAAATGGCATTTAATAAACTTTAGAGATAAAACGTTTTAGTGTGGTTTAAGAAAAATATTAAAGAGCATTTAAAGCAGAAAAGGGAATAATCCTTTATATAAAATTAGAAGTGAACCAATAAATTTTTCATAATAAAATTATTTATTTTATAAAAATAATGGTGGATTAAAATATATTATGAAGCACTCTTGAAAATGGGTAAGAATTCGGGAAGTTCCATTAAATCGGGTTTACTTATCGGGAAGAATTGAGTAGGGGACCTTTTAAAAACTTATATGTCCTCAAAAAATAAAGTTGAAAGGGTATTTATACATGATTTTGGAATATATACAGAGAATTTATAATATTTACATAAAAAGAAAAGACAATTTAATTTTTGAAAAAATAGATAAAGAATAACCCGAATGAATAATGAAGGTTCAGGTAGAATCTCTTACTTTAAGTACGAAGGTGTTCTTCACTTGATCTTAATGTCCTATATAATCAAATTAGATTCATTAATTAATAATTCTATAACTTTTTATACATGTATATTATTTATTACAACTTTATTAAGTTCATTTATATCCTTTTTTATGGGTTAATATATTCAATTTCATTGTTTGGGAGCACTGATTTTCTTGGTTTTCGTGATCGGTTTACTTGTATACATGTATGAAAGGCCATATAAAGTGGCAGTAATTATCCAAAATTGAAACTATATGTTATTAATGATATTATAGAGGTTAAATTAGTCTTATATTTTATTTGGTTTTATATAATGAGTATGAATCATTAGATAAATAGTTAATGATAATCTTTTGGGTTTATTTTGGCGGTTTTCGATCACAACGAACTCATTTTGTTTTATAAATTAATATCATGTATATAAAAGTATTCCAAAACATTAAATAAGATAAAATAAATATATGGTAATCCTTTTCAATTATAAAAATGGTTTTATGACCACCCCTTAAGATGGTAACAGAAATTGAAAACTTCATCGTCCTTGAATGCTATAAATTAACACATCATGGATGAAATTTTCATTTTTAGTATAAAAAGAGGGGGAAATATAGATGATGATGAATTATTCCATTATAATAATAAAATTCTGGTATATTTAAGTTACTGGAGTTATCATAGCATTTGGATTAGGGTAGGTGATGAGATAAAAAGAAAATAAAGGAACTTGAAAAGAAATTAAAAGAAAAGGAAGAGGGTTTTACCTCTTGATTCCTTCTTCTTGAGAACCCTCTTAGGGGATTGGTTTTGGTCTTTTGTTAAGAAATAAATCTCCTATATTTGGGTTAGTTTATTGGGAGGATATTTTAGTATAATTTTTACAAGGCTTGAGGCTTGAGAGGTGCGAGGAGAAGAGGTGGTGAGGGGTGATATTTATAGTGGGGGAGAGGGGTGTTTTCCTATTATTTAAGTCATTAGTTTATTATTTTGGCTCAATACTATGAATAGTTTGAGAATTATCATAAAAAGTATTAAAATAATTAATATTAATTTAAGATTATGGTGATTACATCAGCGATAACTAAAGGAATAGTGTATTTAATTTATAATGTAAAAATACTGTAAATTGTTGTATTTCACTATTCACCAAAAATTCAAGTATTTAGAAAAATCCCAAAAATTCACCCTAAAAATATTTTTATGTTTAAAATTGAAAAATGAACTCCATTTTATGGAAATAATTTTCTAAATATGATAAATTTAATTTTTAATTAAAATCATAATTTACTTGAAAAAATATAGATTTTAAAATTATAACTAATTTTATAACACTTTGAAAAATTAACTAAGGTATCATAAAATTATCTTATAATAATAATATATAAAAATATTAATTTATAAATTCATTTTATGGAAATAAATTTTCTTTTAAATTATTAAATTAATCATAAAATTGTAATTAAATATTTATGACTTACATAAATACTAACACTTAATTAATAATTTTTAAAATTTGTATTTACTTATACTATGATATAATTATATCATATTTTCATTTATAAGATGGATAAATTTTATTTATAATTTAATTATTGAGGTTACAATTCAATTTTTTTGTTTACTATTCATAAGTTTCATATCACTATTCTAAAGGTCAAGTTACTATTTCATCGGTATAGGTTCCTTAACTTCTAAAAATACCTTTTATTTCATTCATTAATCATTTATAAAGTTTTTATTGTGTTCATAATGTGATTTTATGTGGTTTATACTATATTAAATAATTATAAGAAGAGAATTTCCATTGAAATAATTCATGGTCGTTACATTAGGAATGGATAAAAATGGCTCGAAATGTTGTTCATTCTTAACAAGGTCATTCATGGTTTCTAAGGGATAAATAAGTATTGATGTAAAGGTGGTAATTTAAGTATAAGTTATTTTAAAAATATTCCTTAATAATTTTATATGTGTTTTGGAATAGTCATAGCTTTGAAAAGTTCAAATGCAAGTTTTTGTCAGTGACATGTCTCAAGATCACTTAAGAAATATGATTAAGAATAAATAGGAAGTACTTGGTCTACAAATCCTCTTGGTAATAGAAAGTATGATATTTTACAATCATTCAATGTGTTATTAATAATAAAAAATAAATTCACATTAATTTTAGAAATTCAAAGCATGAAAAATGTTGAGGAAATTTCATTTACATCAATCAATTAATTCCCTCAAATCATGAGTCCTCATTTTAATATCCATGATTCTCTTTAATCATTCAATTATCCATTTTACTAATTCAATATCATTAATATTGAAATATAAAACATGGAATCATAGGATTCCTAAGAAACTCATGTCTCCAAGACAATTTATTTAAAGCATAATTTAAGTGTGGAATTTCAATTTCATTTTTAAATATCAAAACATGGTTTGGACAAAAATTTCAGAGAGTTTAAAGATAAAATGGTTAAAAAGTCAACTCATTTTACCATTAAGAGGGATTGGGTTGCATGTTGTATTATCCCTAAGAAAAGAAATTTAAATATAAATTTCTATAAAGTATATAAATGGATAAGTCTTGGTATGATCTCCCAATTAGGCCCTAAATTTTTACTACCTCCAAATAGAAATACCAGTTGTTATCCAAAATTAGATAGTGTATGAATATTATTTGATTTAAACCACCACATGTGAATTTTATCAACTTATTCTTCATCCTTATTGGTGAGTAATGATCTATAGATAGAGTATATAAAATTCTCACCCTTCATAATTAGGTATAGATTTCATAGAGGGGGTAGGATGAAGTATGAATCATCCTCCTTATTAGTTTCTACTTGTGAAACCTCCTTCTCTTCCAATGTTGTCTTTATAGGGGCTACATGCATTGAATAATCAAAGGGGAAATAAAAAGATATTTTTACTTGAATAAAATGGGAATTTTTAATAAGTAATTTCTCCCCTTAAATAATAGCATCATGTTTTCTTATTTATTTATGCTCATATACTTGTATCTCCTATTAGGGCTCCTCTAATGAATGTTCATTGAAATCATGGAGCTCCATGTGTTCCTCAACAAGTGTAGGTCCAGTTTCTTCATCCTTATCTAAGGAATAACAAATATTATATGAATATGAAAATTTAAAACAATAGGGAGTGATGTATAATTCAGTTTGAATAAAATCAAATAAAGAGATAGAGTATGAGAAAATTTCAACTACCTAGCTTGGTTCAAATTCAATAAATTCCTTAGTGGTAAGTGTCTCTTGGAGTAAGTTCTTAGAGGATGGAGGTAGGTAGTCGGGCTCCTCCATTTTCACTTCAAATTTTACCACTTGAGTGGTATATTTCTTTAAATATGCTAGATATTCTTCTTTGAAGGGTTTAGGTAGATCAAGAATTTCCTCACATCTATTCTATAATTAATCCAATTCTTATTGATATTATACTTATAACTCATTAGAAAAGTCTTCCTCCATTACTTCCTCAGGTAAGACAAGTGGATTATCTTCTCGTTTAGGTTCAGATTCAAGTTTAGGTTCTTCTAATGATGCTTGGAAATATGTAGTTATCCAATCTATTTGGACTTAGAGAACCTGCACCTTTTCATCAAGATCTTGAATTTCATACTTGATTTTGTTGTTTTCTACTTTATCTAAGAAATATTATGGTGTAAATTCTTCAAAAATGTTTAGAGGTAATGAGGATCACTCTTTATGTGTCGTGTAAACTTCTTGATAGAATTATAGGAAGTAATCCTAGAGTTCATTAATATATATATCCAATACATCAACCACTAATTTCTCAAGTGTCTCCTTGAGATCCTGGATGAGGTCCTTAAATTCCTCCTCTTTGAAAATTTGTCACCGAGCTTCCTTGGTCTATATAGCCTATAATGTAACATCATCTTCTATATCCCAAGGTGATTCGGCTATTGGTTCTTTCACCTGAGAGTAATTATTCCATGAATTGAATAAATGATCATTGGAAAACATCATGGACATATTTTTTTTGTTTTTATTTTTATAAAATAAATTAAATCTATATAAATGTGAAATAGAAAAAGATAAGCAATATTATGATTGGCTCCCTGGAAATGATGCTAGTTTTGACACACTTATATCATGGGGCATGGAAAAATAAATATTATATTTATCCTCATAAAGCACAGTGGTTGACCAGGGTCATCTCACTTGAGGATTCTTTCAGTTTATTCACTTATTTCTTATAAATCACCTAAGCTATCTCTTTTTGTGGTTTTAAGTATTTAATGAAAATAATGATAATTTTTCTGGGTTCTTGATTTATGACATGTAAAATGGAAATTCTAATTTATTGTACCATGAAAATATAAATAGAATTAGTTAAGGAAATAAATCACTTGGTCTTGGGTTTGGTTTTGGATTCAATAATTATTTTCTTTTATATGTTTGATTTCAATTTGATAATCCAAACATGAAATACGATATTTTAATTACTATTATTTATTTAGAAATTGTGGTATATCATTGAATGCCTAAACACTCTCAATTTTACCTCCTCCTTTAATCAAGGTTGATGACACTCCTTGGTCATGGAGGTGCCATCTTCCAGGACTCATCTCTATCAATGTTGTTTCAACCATTTATTAGCTTAACTAAAATGTGTGAAGAACTAAACAATGGAGAGAAGAAAAAGTGATTAAATAAAATAATGGAGATAGATTGATTTTCATGTCATTGGGGCAGTCACCATATTGAGGACATTCACCTCACTCATTCATACTACTCAATTCTATTAATAAACATAAAATTAAACTTTAAGGAAAATTTATAAACACCTTGAACTCCCCTGGGGCCAAGCCTCAGGTTCATCCTATCATTTTTGAAAGTAAGAGATCACTTGGTGGAGTAGGTGGAAGAGAAGAATAATAAATAGAATAAAATAAAAGAAAGAAATTTTAAAAAAAATGGTGATGAGAAAATAAAATATTAAAGTAAAATAGAATTGGGATGAGAGAGAGAGAATAAAAGAAAAGAAATTGAATTAAAAAGTATTAATAAATTTATATAATTTATAAATAATGTTAAAATAATTATAATCTTATTAATAATAATATTAATTATTATTATTATTATTAAGAGAACAATTTATTTTTGAAGAAGAATAAGAGAAAGAAGAAAATGAGAAAGGAAAAATAAATTTTAAAATAATAATGTTAAAATAAATATATTATTATTATTATTATTATTATTAATGATATTAATTATAATAATAATAAAAAATTAAAAAGTATAAGTATGAGAGAATAATGAAAAAATGGATGACATTATAAAAATACATATAATTTATTTAACTAAATAGAATTTAAATTAAAATTAAAAATGAAATTTCAAAACTAAAAATAAAATAATAAAAATAATAAAAGAGGGAGAAGTTTCATAATCATCCTCCTTGGTTGAGGATCCTCATCTGGGGGTCGAGCTGGTTATTTTGGAAGGGGCGTGATCCTCCTTTTATATGTAAGGGTGAAAGTTTGGTTCCAGAATTTCCCTTTTAAAGTTTCTTCATGTTATCCCCATTAAATGGATGAATTTGGGAAATATGTATTAATAAAAGTTGTTTATAAATTTATTATTCATTTTCCCTAAACATTTAACCTTCATACTTCAGGTGTATATAGATTTATCTTCATTTTAATCTGATAATTTATTTTGCCCAAGGAGACTCTTCATATTTTACATCTTCTGTTTTCGATGCATTAATGACTTTAAAAATAGCTGATTCATGCATAGACTCATTCATGAATTTTTTTTATAAATGTATTGTTCATTTTCCCTCAAAATTTAATAATATTTGGTCTGTCAATTTAGAATATATGGTCCAAACATAAAAAATATTCATATTTGTGCATAGTTTTCAAGGCTCAACTTTTGAGATGGTTTGGGGCTTCTAAATAGTGGATTTATCTTTGGGTAAAAAAAATGAAATGAATCCCATAGAACATAAAAACCTATAAAAGAATAATTTTTCAATTTGGATCAGTAAAGAAAATGTTATAGCTGAAATAAAAAAACAATTTTAAATAGTTAAAATCCAAAATAGGCCATTTTTTCAATTAAGCTCAAAATACCACTAAAACCATAAAATGTGACAATTTATAACACTTTTTTAGATTAAAAATATTTAAATTAAAAGTAAAATTGTTTAAAATATTTGATATTTCAATTATATACTCTAATATATTCCTCCAAAAAAAGTTTCAAACCATCAATTAATGGTGATAAGAAAACATCAATATCATTTCCATGATATTTTGGTCCAGAAATCATTAAACTCAACATGATATATTTATCATTCATCTAAAATTAAGGATATAAGTTGTAACTTACCAATAAAATAGTTCATGAACTATTTTTTCTACTAATTCTTTGATATGGATCCATTCTATCTATACACGGTCCAAGTATGAGAAATCTAACTTTATTTCCAAATATAGAAAATTATTAATCAAATTTATTCAATTGTGGAAAATTAGCTGGATGATTTAATATTATATCATATATTTTCTCATATACATGCCATATTAATCTTTTTTCACCATTTTAATTTGAAAATAGAAGTTTCAAATGAGGAATTATTGTGAGATACCAAATTTCCTTGGTAAAAGTCTCTATAACTGCTAAATCATCTTGTGATTTTTATTTCAAATTGTACCATGACGTCCCACATTTAAGAAACTCTGATAGACCTTCATATTCCTTATTATAAAACATATAGTCATTCAGGTAGGCATGTATCTTATTATACCCCAAAACCATCAGGCATAATATTTTCTTCGCATTATAATGTGAATCTAGAAGATCATTGTCTTTTGGAAGTATGTCTTTCAATAGTTGTAGTAACTCTATAAAAATATTTTCACTTCATCCATTCTTCTCCTTCAAGTTAATCAATCTTAACAATATTAATAAAACCATAAATTCTATTCAACCTCAATACAATGGTTTTTCAGCATCACCATATAAATGCTCAATCATCAGCTTTTTTATAATTAATTCTATATAAATATCAAGAATCATTTCTTCAATTTGATCATACTTTTAATATTAAAAAATCATCATCAATATATTTTTAATTATTCCTATTTTCACCATGCTAAATCCAATGGTTATAAATCAGATTAATGTAACGACCCAACCCCAGTTCCCTGGATCCAGTACCTTATTTTAATACATTAGAATGATTATAAGGAATCAAATCCCAAAGGACCAAGTAGTTTAGTAGTTTTGTAAAACCATATACATACATAGGTTCAACATTACCACTTGAAAATAAATACAACATATAAGTTTTATTGGGAACATCCACAACTCTAAGTTTATCCCTACAGGTCATTCATAATAGACCTCTTCATGTCCTGAGAAAATGAAACATAAGAAAGGGGTGAGCTTATATTATCATTAAGGGTAATAAATAAAGTAGAAGATATCATAAAAATAAACATTAGGCAAGGTGAATAACTAAAAACACATGCCTTTAAAAAATAAACTTAAACATAATATGGTAGGAATATGAGTTGAGTGAATATTTAAAAAATAAAACATAACCATGGGTATTATACTAGTCAAAAAACCACATGAACATTCATTTAATAGTTTCATAATGAGGGAATTCATAATGTGGTACATCATAACCATACCATCAAGTCCTTGTTCCATGACCATAAACATCCATTTTTTCAAGGCCTCATGTGAAAACCACAGTTTGTCTCATGAAATCTACCGATGCACTGAGGGGCTATAGTGGACCACACATGACACTCAATAAGTCCAATGAATTTCTTATATGAATGGGGTGTACATAATCAATATATACATTCATATTGAAACTAAAATATGAAATGTAAATAACTTCCCCCAATCATTGAACAGAAACACTAACCATTAGAAGTAAAGTGGTGAATGGTATCAAAATGGCACATCCTTAGAAAAACTAATTAGAAACCCTTAAAAAATATTTTAGATTATATTATAAGAGATACACCTCAATTAATTACAAGATTCAACAAGGATGTTGACATAAATAAAGATACCTTTAAATGATACCATTTAAATTTTCTTGAGGAAATAATCCTTAAACATTCCAAAGTGTCTCATACCACCTTGAAAATTTTAAATCATAATCACTTAGAATATCATGATAATAATTAGACTCTTGATATGATATACCAAATGTAATTAAATACATCACATGTAAGTAATAATTTTTGAAAAAGTCATATATCTCATAAAAGTTAAAGTGAGACGAGAAAAATACTTTTTACTTTGGAAAGAAGAGTTATTTTGTAAAATCATATGTATTTGTCATGAAATTAGACTTTTAAACATTTATATCAAATAAAATAATATTTAATAGCATTTAAATAATATTTGAGTCATAAATTATGTCCCACTAAATTGAAATCTTGTAAAAAGAGATTTTAAAGAAGCTTTAGAAGTAAAACATTTTAGTACAGTTTTAAGAAAATATTAAAGAGATTTTAAAACAGAAAGGCATGTTTGCTTTCATAAAACCAAAAATTAACCAAGATGGTTTTTTCATGATAAAATTTTTGATTTTACAAAAAAAAAATCTTAAAATATATTACATAGTGCACTTGAAAATAGGTAAGAATTCGAGAAGTTCCCTTGAAACGGGGTTGTTTATCAGGAAGGATTTTTGAAAGATCCTTTTACAAGATATAACCCTCAAAAATGAAAGTAAAATTATGTTTGGTAAAAATATATAGAAATTAATAAAGAAGTTATGAGGAGTACATGTGAATAAATAATAATTTAATTGAGTTACATAGAGAATAATAGTAACCCAAATGAAAATGGAGGTTCGGGTAGAAAACCCTTACCACTTTGTAATCAATCGAAACATATGCCCCAAAACTAATAATAATAAAATGATACATTGAATACAATGAAAATAAATTGATTCATGATATGATACATAAATTTGAATTATACATACACCATACGTAATAAATAGTGGTGGATAAGGAATATCCCACAAAAATGGAAGTGAGATGAGGAAACCCTTACCTTAAGTACAATGGTGTTCTTCACTTGATATTAGTGTCCTGGATAACCAAATTAAATTCATTAATTAATATTTCCAGAACCTTGTATTTATTTAAATTATTTATTATAGCCTTATTAAGTTCATTAATGGACTTCTTTATGGGTTTAAGAGGTTCAATTTTATTGTTTTGGAGCGTTTTCTTCCTTAGTATTCATGGACAGTTTACTTATATATATGTAAGAATAAACATGTAATATGAGAATGGTTGTCCAGAATATAAGTTCTATTTTATTTTTTAACATACATAATATTAAATAGTTATAAAATTAATTTGGTTATTGGGAGTGAATATGAATCATTATATAAAACATTAATGATAATTGTTTGGGTTAATTCGTGGTTTTTGATCACAACATACTCATTTTGATTTAGAAATTAATATCGTGTGTAAAAAAAGATTAAAGAACCTTAAATAAGTTATAATACATATATTATAGTCTATTTCAACCATAAAAATGGTTTCATGGCCAGAATTTAATATGTAAATAGAAATTGAAAACTCATCGTCCTTGAATGTGATAAATTAACGCATCTCAGATGGTGTTTTCATTTCTAGTAAAAAGAGGGGAAAGTAGAGATGATGATGAATTATTCCATTATCAAAACAAAATTATAGTAAATATAAGGTACTGGAGTTATAATAACATTTTTATGAAAGGATGTGAGTAAATAAAAAGAGAAAAGAAAGGAACTTGAAATAAAATAAAAGTTGAAAAATCACTTACGAAAATTCGGCAGCCTAACGGCGTCGCTTAAAAATTCATCAAATATTTTTATGATAGAAAAGCGTTATTTCATAATTATTAAATATTATTTAAATTAAGGGTGATATGTAATGAAATATCCCAACATAATCAAATTTAAAATAAAAGAGAATAAAATAAAAAAGAGTGCTTGAAAAAGTGATGGGTGATAGATTCCCTTACCTTATAGAGTAACTCCTAAAACTTGAAGGTTGGGACCTTGGGGCTTTGAGAAAACCTTGGGAGGACTCCTAGGGAGGTAAAAAAACCAGATATTTGAGGATGATTATTTTTTAATGAAATAAAATTAATTAATGAGTGGGTATTTATAGTAAATGGGAAGGAGTTTTATATTAATTTCAAAGGAAACCTCATTAGTGGTTTTTGCAAAACCATGGGCTTTCCCATGGTATTTTCCCATGGTATTGGCCACTTGGGACACCTAATATCATATATAAATGTACACAAGTATACCAGAATTTTATATTAATTATTACATCATTATGATGTCATTAAACATACCGAAAACTCAAAACTATATTTTTACTATTCATGAAAAATTCAAGTATTTTAGAAAAATCCTGAAAATTCTCCCCAACCATTTTTCGATGTGTATAATTAAAAAATGAAATCCATTTTTTGAAAATAATTTTCTAAATATTTTTAATTAAATTTAATATAAAATCATAATTTATTCCAAAAAAACAACTTTAAAACTATAACTCGTTTTATAACACCTTGAGAAATTAATCAAGGTCCCATAAATTATCTTATAACCATAAGAAAAATAAAGTAACAATTTATGATTAAATTTTAAGAAAATAAATTTCTATTTTAAATTAATAAATTAATCATAAAATTTTAATTAAAATATTTAGGACATACAAAATACCAATACTTTCACTATGATCGTTTTTTCTATTATAAGTTGTCTAAATTGTATTTATACATTCATGGGTGAAGTTTCTATTTTTTGGATGATTTACTGTTCATTACTATTCATAAAGGTGTGTTGCTATTTATAAGGGTATGTTACTATTCACAAAAAAAATTAAGTTTATCTTACCAGACTCTAAATATCTTACTGAACGCAATCGTGTATGTCAGTTTTTCAAAATTCAAATCACAAAGGTGGAAAAATTATGTTTACTTGCTAGGTTATAACAAAGTAGTTTTTTGTAGAGACTTAGTGTTTCATTCATTATGTATTAAATATATTTGTAAATTCTTAAGGTGTTACATTATTCCTCCTCAACAGAATTTCTTCCTCCCAATTCGAAACTACACTTCAAAATTTAAAGGTTGATGATTAAAAATTACCTTGTGGGAAACCCACATTGTAAATAGGGTTAATAAAATATCCTCCTAAAAGGGGTTAAGGGAAATGAGGTGGTCACCCCAAAAATTATGCTTTTGAAAGGGGTGACATTAGTTGGAATTAAAAAACTAGACATGGAATAAAAATCTAACTATGAAGTTATGATGGAATGGGATAGAGAACATGTTTAGATGAAAGTTGATTACTACAAAACTATAAACTACTATAAAAAATCATTGATATAATCAAAGATTATGATAATAGGACAACATTTTATTTAAGACTATTTTCCTTGAGTTTCGGAATTATTCCACTCTATAAGAGAATAAATATATGTTTCTTTTTAAAAACTCATCCTTTTGTTGTACCTTAAGCTATCTATACTTCATCACTTAGCACAAGTTACGCCATATGGTGAAGTAATACATTAACCTCAAAAAGATCATACAATGAACAACTTAAATCATTTTTTAAATGGTTAAATATTCCAAAATATAATGATTCAATACTTTATAATGAAGGTCTCTAAATTTCCAAGATGAACTTATCATTAAACCTTAATTAACATGAAGAAACTCTAAATTTTCATATTCCAAACATGTGAAAAACTTCATCATGTATCCTTATGAAATATGGTAATAACTTGAATTATCATAAAAACCATATTGGAAACATGCATTCTTCTATATTACTTAAGTAAGATACATGTTATTTGATATATTTCTTAAATCCAAAATTGTTGTAAAATCCATCGATAATAGCATAGACCACTTCTCGACAAGTCAATAATTAGTTCCAAGGTAGTCATTACTTATCTGAAACAATCATTTCTTTATCATTATCTTAACATAAGATATATATTAAGGGTTTTCTTTCCCTTAATCATGTTTTTTATAAAAATCTTAACTTTCCACTGAATATATTTTCTTGGTACCATTCAACTTATGGTTTCAAATCCTTAATGAAAAAGTATTGCAGTACAATGCTCATATATTCCAAAATTATTATAACAAGTACATTGCTGACAAATTATTCAAATAACATATTTCTTGACTAGGAATATTAATCATTATAACTCATCTGCGACAGCATTATAAATTGGTTATTATCCAGAATCATCATTTGGGGTTTAATTCACGTAGTGTCTCATCTCCTTGTAGTTGAAGCATCATACATTGGAAACCTTTTTATTACCCTTACAATAATGAACTTGGTGTCCTTTTTGTCCACACTTATAACAAACACTCATTCCCTTAAATCATTTACCAGGGTGATTCTTTCCACATTTATCACATATGGGAAAACCCTTCTTTCCCTTCTTCCCTTTATATTTTTTTCTACCATCCTCTTTTTCTTTTGCTTCCCTTAAAATCCATAGGACTTAGAGAATTATTTAAATACCTTGTTAACACGTGATACTATTTCCTCATATGATGAGGACACATGGGAGACTATCTTTCTTTGAAACAGTGGTTTAAGACCATGAGAAATATGATCCTTTTTACTATTTTCATCACATGCATTGGTGATGATCTCATTCATTATACTAGGTTTCATTTCTAAAAAATGGCATACACTAGATTATATTATTAATCATAATGTATAATTTCAACTTAGAGAAATACTTAGCATAAATTGAAATCTTATCCATAACTAATCTTATAATCGTAAACATGGTTTCTTTGAGGAAAAATTACATTTAATTCCTTCATAATGGTTTGTAAAGAAAATTTGAATCATCCTAAGCATATCCCCTGAGAGTGTCAAACCAGACACACAGTAAGGCCTATTTTTGTGTACCGGGATACCCCAGGTCAAGCCTGAAACTCCTTGTCTGATTTGTTACTCCTAGGTACATATTTTCTAGAACCATATCCACTTGTAGTGTCCAGATAGGGATGTATTTTCTAGAAATATTCACATAATCTATTCATTACCAAAATTACAGGATGTTCTTGTGTGTTTATACTCAAAGTCTATCTTAGGGTTTTGTTCCCTAATCTATGTTTTCTAAATCTAGTTTCTAGGTATTCTACTAAACGTCCTCTGATACCAACTATAAAGACCCAACCCCAGTTGCCTGGATCTAGTACCTTATTTTAATACATTAGCATGATTATAAGGAATCAAATCCAAAAAGACCGAGTAGTTTAGTAGTTTTGGAAAACCATATACATACATTGGTTTAACATTACCACTTGAAAATAAATACAACATATAAGTTTTATTGGTAACATCCACAAATCTAAGTTTATCCCTACAGATCATTCATAATAAACCTCTTCATTTACTGAGAAAATGAAACATAAGATTATATCATATTCTCATTAAGGGTAAGCAATACAGTAGAATATATCATAAAAATAAACATTAGGTATGGTGAATAACTAAAAACTCATGCCTTTAAAAAATAAACATGAACATAATATGGCAGGAATATGAGTTGAGTGAATATTTCCATAATAAAACATAACCATGGTATTCTACTAGTCAAAAAACCACATGAACTTTCATTTAATAGTTTCATAATGAGGTAATTCATAATGTGGGACATCATAACCATGCCATCAAGGCATCGTTCCAAGACCATAAACATCCATTTTTTCAAGGCCTCATGCGAAAACTGTAGTTTGTCTCATGAGACCTATTGATGCACTGATGGGATATAGTGGACCCCACATGACACTTACTAAGTCCAATGAATTGCTCATATGAATGGGTTTCTATAATCAATATATAAATTCTTATTGAAACTAACATATGAAATGTAAATAATTTCTCCCAATCATTAAACATAAACACTGACCATTCGGAGTAATGTGGTGAATGGTATCAAGATAGAACATCCTTATAAAAACTAATTAGAAACCCTTAAAAAACATATTGTAGATGATATCATAAGATATAAACCTCAATTAAGTACAATATTCAACAAATATTTTGATAAATGAATATACCTTTAAATGATACCATTGAAACTTTCTTGAGGAAATAATCCTTAAACATTCCAAAGTGTCTCATACCACCTTGAAACATTCAAATCATAATCTATTAGAATATCATGATAATAAGGAGACTATTGATATGATATAGAAAAGGGAAGTACATACACCACATATAAGGAATAAGTGGTGAATAAGTAATATATCTCATAAAATTTAAAGTGATATGAGAAAAATACTTTTTTACTTTGGAAAGAAGAGTTATTTTGGAAAATAATTTGTATTTGTCATGAAATCAGATTTTTAAACATTTATATCATATAAAATAATATTTAATAAAAATTTAAATCATATTTGAGTCATAAATTATGTCCCACTGAAGTGAAATCATGTAAAAATTTCTTTTAAAGAAGATTTATAAGTAAAACATTTTAGGGTAGTTTTAGGAAAATATTAAAGAGATTTTAAAACAGAAAGGCATGTTTGCTTTCATAAAACCATAAATTAACCAAGATAGTTTTTTCGTGATAAAATTTTTGATTTTAAAAAAATAATAATTGCTTAAAATAGATTACATAGTCCACTTGAAAATAGGTAAGAATTTGAGAAGTTCCCTTGAAACAGGGTTGTTTATCGGGAAGGATTTTTGAAAGATCCTTTTACAATATATAACCCTCAAAATGAAAGTATAATTCTGGTTAGTAAAAATATATAGAAATTAAAATATAATTTATAAGTAGTAAATATTAATAAATAATAAGTTAATTGAGGTATGTAGAGAATAAGAGTAACTCAAATGAAACTAGAGGTTCGGGTAGAAAACCCTTACCACTTTGTAATCAATCGAAACATATGCCCCAAAACTAATAATCATAAAATGATACATTTAATACCATGAAAATAAAGTGATTCAGGATATTATAAATCAATGTTAAACATACATACACCATAAATAATAAATAGTGGTGGATAAGGAATGTCCCACAAAAATGGAAGTGAGATAAGGAAACCCTTACCTTAAGTCCAATGGTGTTATTCACTTGATCTTAGTGTCCTAGATAACCAAATTAAATTAATTAATTAATATTTATAAAACATATTCTTTATTTAATTGATTTATTATATCCTAATTAAGTTCATTCACGTTCTTATTGATGATTTTAAGAGGTTCAATTTTATTGTTTGGGAGCGTTTTCTTCCTTGGTATTCATGATCGGTTTACATATATATATGTAAGGATAAACATGTAATATGAGAATGGATGTCCAAAATAGACTTTTTATTTTATTTTTTAACATCCATAATATTACATGGTTATAAAATTCATTTGGTTATTATTATTTAATATGAATCATTATATAAAACATTAATGATAATTGTTTGGGTTAATTGGCGGTTTTTAATCACAACGAACTCATTTTGATTTAGAAATTAATATCATGTGTAAAAAAAGATTACATAACCTTAAATAAGTTATAATACATATATTATAGTATTTTTAAACCATCAAAATGGTTTCATGACCATAATTTAATATGGAAATAGAAATTAAAAACCTGTCGTCCTTGAATGTGATAAATTAACACATCTCGGATGGTGTTTTCATTTCTAGTAAAAAAGAGGGGAAAGTAGAGATGATGATGAATTATTCAATTATCAAAAAAAAATTGAAGTAAATTTAAGTTAATGTAGTTATCATAACATTTAGATTAAATGAGGTTAGTAAATAAAAATAGAAAATAAAGGAAGTCGAAATAAAAGAAAAGTTGAGAAATCCCTTACGAAAATTTGGCAGCCTAATGATGTTACTTAAAAATTCATAAAATATTTTGATAATAGGGTCCCTCATAATTATTAAATATTATGGAAAGTAATGGGGTATGGAATAACATATCCCAACATAATCCAATTTAAAATAAAAGAGAAAAAAATAAAAAGAGTGCTTGAAAAAGAGAAGGGTGATAGATTACCTTACCTTGTAGATTAACTCCTAAAACATGAAGGTTGGAACCTTGGAGCCTTTAAGACACCTTGAGAGGAATTATATGGAGGTAAAAATACTATATATTTGAGTATTATGAGTTTGAAATGAAATAAAATGAAGGAATAAGAGCGTATTTATAGTAAATGAGAGGGAGTTTTTTATTAATTTCAAAGGACACCTCATTAATGTTTTTTGCAAAACCATGGGCTTTCCCATGGTATTGGACACTTGGGAAACCTCATATCATATATTAATGTACACAATCCAACCAAATTTTATATTAATTATTACATCATTATGATGTCATTAAAAATACCGAAAACTCCAAACTGTATATTTACTATTCACAAAAAAATCAAGTATTTTAGAAAAATCCTAAAAATTAACCCCAAACATTTTTTTATGTTTAGAATTCAAAAATTAAATATATATTTTTAAAATAATTTTCTAAATATTTTTAATTTAATTTTTAAATAAAATCATAATTTATTCTAAAAAAACAACTTTAAAACAATAACTCATTTTATAACACCTTAAGAAATTAATCAAGGTCCCATAAAATTATTTTATAACCATAATACAATAAAATAAAAATTTATGATTACATTTTATGAAAATAAATTTCTATTTAAAATTATTAAATTAATCATAAAATTTTAATTAAAATATTTATGACATACCAAAATACCAATACTTACACTATGATTGTTTTTTCACTTATAATATGTCTAAATTGTATTTATACATTCATGGGTGAAGTTTCTATTTTTTTGTCCGATTTACTATTCATTACTATTCATAAAGGTATGTTATTATTCATAAGGGTGTGTTACTATTCACCAAAATTTAAGTTTTTCTT
Source organism: Viscum album (assembly GCA_963277665.1). Taxonomy (NCBI): domain Eukaryota; kingdom Viridiplantae; phylum Streptophyta; class Magnoliopsida; order Santalales; family Viscaceae; genus Viscum; species Viscum album. The sequence goes on from OY728155.1 coordinate 1,818,324,201, forward strand.
TTCAAACTCTATATATATTACTGAACAAAACTGTGTATGTCATTTTTTCAAAATTCAAATCATAGAGGTGGAAAAATTATGTTTACTGGATAGGTTATAACAAAGTGGTGTTTTATAGAGACTCAGTGTTTCATGCATTCTATATTAAATATATTTGAAAATTCTTGGGGTGTTGCAATTAAAACCTTAAAATTTTAAATAATATTTGATTTCTATATTTTTCATCTTCTTCACATTTAAAAATTTAAAGCATGGAAAAAAATAGGTCATTGTTTAGAACCATTCATTTAGAAAATTCTAAAAAAGCATCAACACCTTCCTCATATTCATAATTTGTTCACGGTATAGTAAACCAGTTATGACTCATTATTACCTATAAAAAATATCATGATTTGAAAATAAGTTATTATATTATGAAATATAATTTAAAATTTACTATTATAAATAACAATAAAAAAATATCATAAAATATTTCACAAATAAAAGAAACATATTTGATAAAAAATATCCCTTTAAACATATTTAATTATCGTTATTTCATAAAAAATAAAAACATGTCATGAAATCTACATGATCACTAAAATATTTATTATAAATACTCGGTATTCAAACTCTATAATCCACTATACCTTTAAAACTCATGTTCATAGTGTAGAAAAAAAATACCCTAGATACACATTAATAAGTTAACTAACATTATTTATAAAAAAAACTTAATCAAAAATAATTTAATCAAAACTAAATCTAAAAACAATCATTAGTCAATTGAAAAATACCTTATATTCATGAATAATAATAACTACAAATATGAAAAGTTAATAGAATTAATGGAAATGTAAAATTGAATAAAAAATCAAAACTACAACTACAAATGTAAATAACTAGGAAGCACAAAAAATAGAAACAATAAACATAAAATCATAAATTGATAATGTAAGGAGGAAAATTGATATGGTGATGCAATGGGAAGATGGTACAAAGAGAGTAAAACAGATGTCTGATGTTGGATGATGGTGGATGGGGTGGTTAATGCCAAGTTAAATAGATTTGAGGCTAACAGATCATAGAAAGAAGGGTTAGGGTTTGTTGTACAATAGAAAACCGATGGATTCTGCATGAATTAATGAACAAAAAATGAATTTTCCTAATATTTAATCAAATTTTTAGAAGTTTTTCACATATTTTATTTGATAATCTATGTGAAAACCAAATTTTCAATTTCAATTATCAGATAACCGACATTGAAAATATACCTCTTAGATTTTTCAAATCGGTTATTAAATAACCGATTTGAAAATTATTTTGTATAAAATGTATTTTTTACTAGTGAAATTATACTTCTAGAAGAATTTTAGTGATATATCTTACAGATAAAAAGTCTCTTGAGATTATGTGGAAAGGTAATGTTTTAATTTGAATAAGGAATGTAAGGATGCTAGAGTTGAAGGATGTGTGGTATATACCAGGTTGAGGAAAAACTTAATTTCAGTGGGAAAACTTGACAATACAGGTTTCTATATAATTTTTATGGATGGTTCATGGAAAATTTCACATGGTTACATGGTTATAGAAAAATAAGTGAAGGTCAGGACCTTGTACCTTATAATTTCACCAAAAGAAGTGATGCATACTAGAAAGTTAACTTCTAGGAAGTTATATCATGACCACCTGTGTTATCTTAATGATAAAGGGATGAAAATACACACTAACAAAGGTATGTTGAATTTTTATAACATAAAGTACATAACATGCAAGGACTGTATATTTGGAAAGTATAGGAAATATTTTTGGGTGATAGGGAAGGTACTCAATCGCTGGAAGTTGGATTTGGTCCACATGGATGTTTAGGTTCTAGATCTAGTGCATTATCATGGAGGATCATTCTTATATGTGACATTCATTGATGATTTCACATGAAAATTGTGGGTAAACTTTATATTTCACAATTACAAGGTGTTAGAGACTTTCATTTGATGAAGATCCATGGTGGAGAAAGTGATAAAATACAAGTTGGAGTACTTATTATTGGACAATGGTCAGGCATATGAAAGTAGAGAGTTTTGAATTTTCTGCTGGAAGAAGGGGATTCAGTTTGAGAAGAACCTAGAAGAGACTCCAGAACAAAATAGAGTTACATAGAGTATGAACCGAACACTAGTGAAAAATGATATAAGAATGAGGATTCACATGGGGTTACCAAATGTTTTTTAGTCAGAATAAGTGAATTGTATGGATTACTTAATCAAATGAATTCCATCATCACCAATAAATAAATAACTTCTAGAGATATATTAGTCTGAAAGGAAGATTGATTTAAACCACCATAAATTCTTAGAGGTGATTTTCAATGTTCAGTTTGCTTCTAAGTAATGAGAAAAGATGGAGGATAATTCTTGAGCATGTTACTTTTTTTGTTATGGTGATTAAGAGTTCAGATTTCGAATCTAGGATAATAAATCTCTAAATATCATAAAAAATTGAAATTAGGTATTCAATGAAGAGATAATATGGAAGGATTAGAATCTAGTGGATAGTTATATTTAAATAAAAGTATCATCAAAAGTTAATATTTTCCTAAATGAACATATAGAAGCAGGTGTTCTAGATAATTCAAGAAGCATGGTAGTTCCAGATTCACTAGAAAATCTAGTGGAGTTTTTAGAAGAAAGAGGTCAAGTTCCAGTGTGGTTTCCTATGATAAATATAATAGAGTGTTAAAGTATTAAGGAGTCTTAAGAGAAAAAAAATTTAAGTAATAACTTCATAAGTTACAGTATTTAAATAAGCTCAACCATAAAAAAACTGTAGAGATCTATTAAAGTGAGGTTCCCGATGCAAAGGTATGAAAATTATTTTTCACTATCATCTTTTAAAAAATGATTGAAATCTTGAGTTCTTAGAATATGTGAGGAGTTTCAAATGATAAAAATATTTGGATTTATCCATGAGTCGTGAACTTTATTCCCTCTATGTGTATGGAATATGGGAGTCAACAAAGAAGCTTGGGGGAATAAAGTCTTATGAAACAAATGGGTATATAAGCTTAAAGAAGAGGTGGATAAAAGGTGAAGGCACAAGTATGGGCTAGTCTTAAAAGGTTTTCAATAAATATAAGGATTCAATATATTATATATATTTTCTTCAGTAGTTAAGCATATGACTATCCAAATGGTTTTAAGTATGGTTGCATCCTATGGAATTCATCTTGATTAGCTGTATGTGAAAGAGACATTTATTCAAGGGGAATTAAATAAGAAAATTTATATCAAATAACCAACTGGTTTAAAGAATAAAAAAAATCAAGGACAAATTTATAGACTCAAATTTAGTCTTTATGGTTTGAATCAAGCACCTAGGAAATTGAACATGAAGTTTACTGACTTCATGGAGGAGTGTAAGTTCATCTGAAGTAATGATAACCATTTCTATTACTAGAAGAAGTTTGGTGAGGGTGGTTTTATTATCCTTATTCTCTACATCGATGACATGTTGATTACAGGTTTGATGAAGGAGATGATCGATTTGATGTATGTTAATTTGTCCAAAATATTTTAAATGAAGGGTCTTGATCCAGAGAAATGGATTTTAGGGATTCTTATAGTGAAAGACCTGAGTTCTAGTACTTTGTACTTGACCAAGTCTGACTATATTTGGAAGGTAGTGGAGCACTTTGGCATGTTAGAAGAAAAAAAATGTGACCATTCCCCTAACCAGACACTTAAATCTTAGTAATGATAAGTAACCATGAATAGACAATAAGGTTGAGTACATGGAAAGGGTCATATATCCATCAGTTGTCATAATTTTGATGCACACCATAGTTTTTAATCATCCAAAAATTGCACAAGTAGTGGGAGTTGAGATATGGTTTATATTAAACCATGTAATAGATATTTGGGATGATATTAAGTGGATTCTCTAGTGCTTAAATTTTTTCAAAGACTAGGAAATTTTCTTCAAAATGGATAATCCTTTGCAAGGTTTTTTCAGACTCAAAATTTGGTGGGGATTTGGATACATAGAAGAGTAAATTTGGGTACATGTTTAATTTTTTAATAATAAAATTGAGTTATATTTAAATGGATAAATAAATATTTACACTCTCGATAATGTAAGTAGAGTACATCACATTGATATAAGTAGGAAAAAAGTTGTTCTGGTTGAAATGGTTTCTAGAGGATCTTAGAAGAGGTCAAGAATTTGGGGTGATATTTTGTGATTAATAGAGTGCAATACATTTATCTATAAATCTAATTTATCACTATCTAACCAAACACATTCAAATTAAGTTCCATTTTATCCTAAAAATTTTGGATTATTGAGTACTATATTTCTAAAAGATGGAAGGAACTCAAAATCCATCATATATGTTGACAAAGGTTGTGACTCATGAAGTGTTGAGGTGATTTTTCACCTCAGTCAATTTGGGATGGACAGAAGAACATGGTGGGGGAATTGTATGATGTTTTAGTATACATTCATAGAATGTATGATGTTTTATTGAAGGATGATGGAGGAATTTGTAGTGAAGCCTAAAAATGATTCTCAAGTGGGAGATTTTTAGGCTCTGTTGTGGAATCTATTTTTTGGATAAGAAATTATGCCCAATGAATGAAGACACTCTAGGTGGTCTAATGTCAGATCATCATTGGATATGGTGGATTAGCAATGGAAAATTGTAGATAACTAGACAATATAGACCGAACATCATTTCTTCAGACAACATAACTGAATGATGTCAATTGGATGATGTTGATGGATGGAATGAATGGATGGTTTCAATCAGAAGTTGTAACAGAACACTAACTCATTGGAAGATAGTTCACCATAAGGTGATCTAGGATATATCTTTTGAGATCATAAAAATCATAAATAGTAGACCAGCTAATCAGGTTGAGGCAAAGCAAAGGGTTCATCTTTGAATATAGGCTCAGGTGGAATTTATCTCATAAAAATAGGAAAGTGGTGGTGAACATAGGAATTATATGGGAACTATTATATTATTAGGGTGTGATCACATAGTGATATACTAAAAAATCATTGTAATCATTATCTTATTCTCTTGAATAAAAGTAAATAAACATTCCACCCATAGAATAGGATGCAAGCCTAAACCCTATAAAAATTTAGTTGTTCTTATTAATTTTATTTTCTTTTTAATCATTACTTATAATAATCTTGTTTATTCTTTCATCTAAAGGGTTTTGTGTGGTAGTTTGGTGTCTTGGGTATGATTTTCTTCTAAGCTCCAAACATTTTAGAGTGGGTTCTCATTCTGTGACTTTGTTCCATATAGTAAGTTCTGGTGGATATAACATTTTTTGTTTCTATCAAACATTGGTTATGGAACCAATAGATTATACTTAGTTTTTGGGTTTATAATGGGTAATTCCATTTGTATTAGAATTTTTCACACAAGTTTCTAGTCACCAACCCAGAACCAATTTGAGGTAATCCTTTGGGGTCACTCTCGATCTCATCGCCAACTCAGGTAGGGTCACAGTAGAGTAGGGTCAAGAAAAATAACACTATGAATAGAATTCCATGTAGTATACTAAGTAATTATATACAAAACATAATTAATACTTTTTTTACAAGATTTAACTATTTATCTTCTTATAATCTTATATTAACATTGACTTTAACATCTTGTCATAATTCATGTCTTTCCATGAAGATCATCGACCTGGGATAACTTAGAGATTTATATCTAAGGGGTAAATTATCATTCTATTTTCATGATATGTATAACATACATGAATGAATAATAAAATGAAAATACATTTTCATAACATGATACATTTATATATTCTTAAACTCCTTTAAGAAAAACAATAGTGGAAATACCTTTTTCCATGTTAGATTTTTTTACATTTTAACATCATTTTTTAATCAAAGTTTATATAGTCAATGTTATAAATAATAGTTTTAACATTAATTTTCATAAAATCAAAGTCTAAACATCAATTAAAAATCCAATTTAATGTATCTTTAATTTTTTGTTTACAAATAAACTGATGTCAAAAATATATTTCTGCATCGGTTTTACTATGAAACCAATGCTGAATTTATAGTCTTGGAATTTGAACATAGGTTATAATAAAGAACCAACATTGAAGTTAAATTATTTAATGTTTTTAGTGTAAATTTTTACAGAAACAGGTGCCAAAAACATATATCACCATCAGTTTTGGGTGTAGGTTTTTATAAAAACTGACGTTGAAAACAGTATGTTAATTTTTTCATCATCGGTTTAATAGAAAACCAACATCGAACCAACATTGAACCAATGTTGAAAACATATATAAAAATCAGTTTTTGTCATTAGTTTTTATAAAAATCAATGCTAAAAACATTGTGTTAATTTTTTAGGTTTTTTTTTTACATAAAAACAACACTGAAATATAATTTTCAGCGTTGGTTTTTACACAAAACCGACATTAAAAATACAATAATTTAGATTCAACATCGATTTATAAAAAAAACCAATGTTAAAATTTAAATAATTTTAAAAAAATAATTAATTTCATAAAATTTTCCCAAATATTAAAACCTATGAACAACATATACATCATATAAAGTAGAGAAAATAAAACTAACTATAACACAAACACTGAGATACATCCGCACAGAAGATATATTTCATGAATCCTACTCCTCATACTATCCTCTCTCACACCATAAACTATAGTGACCCTACCTACAAAACAAAAACTTAGATACATCATCAACCATATAATAAATACAACTATAATTATATTCTCACATATAAAAATAAATAAATAACAAAAATAGTTTCTCATGGCGCAACGCATTTTATTTTTGACAGAATTTTTTCCAATATTCTCATTCCATCAGCATAAGCCTCCTAAATAGAAAGGAACTAATCAAGATGAACCTAATTAATTATATTTACTTTTTGAGTATTTCAATAATGAAATATACAGTGAGAATATTTATATTAGATATATTTAATTCAACAAAAGTTGTCAATTGATTTTGGAAAATATTACATGTTTTTATTTTCCAAATTTGTATTAGAAAATGATTTAGAACCAAAAAATAGGGTACCCAAAACCAAACTCATTTATTGAAGAGTTGAAGAACTGAAATAATATATTCAATATAGTTTAATTTAACTTATATATATGGTCTTCAGTATGATATAAGTTTTTTCCAACTAAAGTATTAACCAAAATTATCAAAAATCGTAAATTAAAATGTTAGGTAAATCCTATGAGTTTTTTGATTAATTTAATCTTGAAAATTTATGAGATAAGTGGTTGCATGATGTAACTATCCAAAACCTCTATGTGTCAGTTTTCAACACCATGTGTTAGATAAAAACCAACATGTTTTTTAATAAATAGGATGTTTTTTTGGTTGTGAAGTGGTCAGATGACATAGATAAGTCAACACATAGTTTTTTTATATATTATTGGAGAATATGTTGGATAATAGACCTTGGGAATAAACCAACATATGTTGGATATCAAGATAGAGGAAAAAACATCATGTCAAGTTCAAAACCATGTGTTATTTGAGTTGAAAATGTCATTTTTTTAGTATTTATGGTATAACTTCTACAATTAGAATTTATTACCATGTATTTAATAAAACCACCATGTATAAATGAAATAAGAAATATTATTATGGATAATTCCAAGGATATTAATATTCATTTTTATCAGTAAAACATATAAATAAAATGAGAAATATCTATTATCTCTAGGTTTTTTTTGCACCATGTGATCAATCTTCCTTTGAGACTTCAAAAAATTCATAATTAAAACTTGATAACACTTCAATAATCATAATGTTTAGAATTTAAATTTTCAAAATCTCAATGTAAAAAATCTCAATGTTTGGAATCACAACATCTAAAATATCAGAGTCCAAAACTTCAATGTCTGGAATCACTATGTTTAAAATATAAATGTTTTGAATCTCAATGTTTGAAAGTTGGTCTTACTCGTTAGTTCAAGAACTTCAGTATTTATAGGATATGTAGATTACATAAAATCATTAGTCCTTTTCATTAAATTTATAAAATAAAAAATTATTCCTTCTCGACATCATCTTTAGCATTTAATCGGCATTTTGGAAATAAATAATAATCTCTTTCAAGAAAGTAATTGAACAACCTTAGAAGGAATTCAATAGTAAACATCTAATTTTATTTTCATACTATTTGATGATGGTATCTCTTCAATAAAACTCAAAATAGATCTATCATTATTTTGTTCAAGTTTAAAATGACTCAAAAATATAGAAAAAAGTTAAACATTAAATAATTTATTTTTAGATGAAAATCATACCATTCACATTAGAGCACTCAGACTACCCCATTTGAGTTATATCTTTTTCATGAAAATCATGCAATAAATTTCTATGAATTAAAGAATTTATTGTTAGATGAAATAGGAATCCATAGTGTAATATAATTCAAATCCAAAATGAGACAACACTCTTCATATATGGATTCTATATAATAAAAATCTGCATACAATGCCCAAAAAATGTTAATATAAACCATATATCACTTTTCAGAAGCGAGAAAAAAAGTTACAACCACATAGTTACAGAATATATTAAATCATAAAATCACATAAATAAAATCTTTTCACTTGATGAAAATTTTATACACGCCAAGTGAAGGAAATAGTTTAATTCGGTATTATTTGTAACCCCTCATGTCTTGATTACCATAAATGAAAAAACTAACATTAACAATTCATTTTTCAGAGAATATTTCAATGAAAATAAATAGGTAAAAGGTATTTTTACTACAATTTATAGAAAATAAAAGGAATAATAATTATAAACTTTCAATGATCCATCATCATTAGATATGGCCTTGAAATAAAGACCCTACAACACACAACGGGAATAACTATTGAAATTATAAGCGGAATAAAACTAGGGACACAATATTAGGGTTACAAAAAAGGAAAACCCATAAAACTTAGAAGCAAAATAAAACTATGAACATAATATTTAGATTCTATATCAATAATTTATCATTATTAAACCTTTTCCATGACCTTTATTTTAATATATAAATTATTAAAACATGTATAAATAATAATAATTAAGAATAAAGCACTTATAAAAAATAATAAAAATTACTTTTTTAACAATTTGCTAAAATATTTAAAAATTTTGGCTAATACACTAACTTAAGGCAAAGAAAAACCCTATAAAATCAAACACAATATACCAACTAAAAGTATAAAAAATTGTATATATACTTATTTATTTAACTTTAATTTAAAGAGACATACCTGAAACATATGAAAACTATAAAAAACAAAATATACAAACTTTAAGACAAAAACGAGTGTATAATTACTCATTTTTTAAACTTTAACTAAAATATATATACCTAGAAATTTAAAGGCTTGTGTAGTGTGGATATTTTTTTATAAATCCATAACCCTTTATATAAAAGACATCCCTATAAAAATAAATAGAATATACCAACTTAAATAAGGAAATGGTTATCTAAATACTCATTTTTTAACTTTAATTAAAAGAGACATACCTGATAATTTAAATCAAAATCATACTTAACAAATAGTTTGCAAAAAATTATGAAGATGGGTAAGTTCTTCATTCGTATATGGATCGGTATCATTGAAAAGATACAAAAACAATGAATTTTATAAGATTAAAAAATAGAATATTTTTACATAAAACATAAAATAATTAATATAACTAACCTTATCAAATTCAGTCGTTTCCCCAATTGTGATTATCTCATACATGAATCTTAATACATAATATCCACTTTACACCCTTCCTTTTTGATGAGTACATTGTGGTTATAAAACATTAAATTTAAAATAATAACTAACATATATATATAAACTAAATGTTATCTAATATAAAAAAATACATCTAATTCCACATAATTGATTAGATTTAGCTGCTTTATCGACAACTGATATTTGTTAAAAAAATCATGACCTGAATTTTTATATATATATCAAATAAAAAACATGTGTAAACAATAAGAATTAAAAATAAAGGACTTATAAAAAATAATAAAACTTACCTCTCTAATAAGTTTCTAAATTTTTTACTAATAGGACCTAATAAAGAGAAAATTTAATATAATGTACGTTTATTTAGAAAGAATATGCCTAACATCAAATGACTTTTATAATATAAAATTTTTAAAATTAATGACATTATAATGAATATTAGATAATAATTATCTTAGTGTTCATACCCATCAAGGAATAAAAAAACCAACACACAATCTCTTTATTTGATAATCTCTCACATATATATGTAACTCTATTAGAACCATTCACATATTTCATAGTTATTGAAATGAATTATGGATCTATAAGACCATAAACACTAGTGGTATAATTTTAAATAATAATAATGTGTAGATTCCTAATTAAATAAGTAATATAGTAATTCACTTGAAATCATATTTATTTAAAGAAAGAAAAACTAAAAAATAAATTTACTTACATGGAAAATAACTGCAACATAGGCATGGTGATCTCATCAAAAATTATAAGATCCGTGATATATTTTTTGAATATTCTTAATGTATATTTTCTTCCACATATATCAGAAATCATTCAAAACTCATAAATATTATCCAATGAGGTATAAACCTAGGTTAATCTTTGTATCCCATTAGAAACTTCAGAAGTATCTGAAGTTATTGATTCTTGAACTAAATTTTGTTTCTTTTGTACTAATTCTTTGGATTTTAGATTCTATTATATAAAATAAATGTCAAAAAACATTATAACATATTTTCAATCAATTGTAAATAATGTTTACAAAAACAACACATACCTCATATTTCAGTTAATACAGAAGGATAGTTGGACTAAGTAAAAAAAACCTATACAATCTCCAACTATGGTAACCTCCTCAGTAGGAAATGGAAGTAGATTATTTGTATTAATAATGTCATTTATTGATATTATGACCTAACCTAACTACATAGGTTGGTGATGTACAAAATCCCCAAAAATGTGTACGACTTTGTATGCTATATTACGCACATGAGTATTTTTAGCATACAGCTCACAGTATATGGTCAGGTCTAAATGATGAGGTGGAGGATCGGAGTAGTAAGGTTGGGTATGCTAGGAAGGTCGGGCCAGCTAGGAAGGCCGAGTTGGCTGGTCAGACTGCACGGGCTGCAAAAGATACACATTCAGTGATTGTTTCATCAATTTTTCAAACATATCATACACAATTAATTGAATTTTATTGTTCATGAACTATTTCTGGTATTTTAGCTCAAATTTTAAGGAATCTATTTTTGGGTCTCTTGATTTCTTACTTTCATGACCAAAAACTTTCTTAATACTAACACCTACCTCATATCGTCTTACGCGACCAGGGTTTTTTGGATTTCTTAAATTAATATTCTAGGATGTCCATACTACCCTCACAAATAAAATTTGCATGCATCACTTACTCTTAAAGTTAATTCAGAAATAAAAATTTAAAATGGTATATTAGTCTTGTTAATTTAAAAAATACTAACATTAGTGTAAAATAAAAATTAATTTCTTACAATATTTTCAGATACTTCCTTAGATTTCTCTTTAAGATACTTTTTATTTTTATTTCTTATAACTCTTTTCCATTTTTCATGGAGATTGGGGTGATATGGAGGACCGAACTGGACCTCTTCTGAACCAATAGTAGATTGAGATCTTAATGCATTTAACTTTTCTACAATAATTTTCTCCTCCAATAAATGATACCCTCCACATGATAGAGTATGAGGGTATACATTCTAGAACTGGATATCTTGATGATATCTCCTAGAGGCCTATTACATATAAATAAACTAATAATTAATCAAGTAATATACAAGAAATTTTCAACATAAAATAATTATTATATTATAAATGCTTCATCATGTTGGCTAGTGAAAAATGTATTCCATATATCTGCATCTAAAAACTCATACTTGAGACATGGGTTTTCATTTTGTAACTTACCAAAACCATATTTTTTTATAAATTTTGTTTTAAAATATCCCCATTGAACTGCCACTAAATATAGGAATATTTTTCTTAATTTATTTCTTTTCTTCAAAAATGAATGTCATCTATAATTGAATAAATTAAATATTGGTAATGTAAAATATATAATATTTAAAAAATGAGATAAAAATAAATCAATTGAGATATTTTACCATTATGGACTCCCACAACTACTCTTTGGCCATCTTGTCAATAGACTTCCAATCAGGATAGAAAATGTTAATCTTGGAATGAATTTGCATGGAAATTTAACCAGTAAACTGCATTAATTTGGACAAGTTGGGTTATTATTTTAATCAAAATTAATATGTAATATCTGGTCTCCACAAGCAAGTGATATTTTTAGTAAATGTGTAATCCCATGTTTACTAGCTCTAGAAATCAATTTTTTTGGTAAAATAAATACAATAATCTTTCATAAGAGGCGCATCAATAGTCTTTCAATCATTATTTGTAAATTATAAGTTTAATTTCATTAAATAAATATATTACTAAATATTTAATAATATTAAAAAAAACATATCATTCTCAAATTGTTCCTCTACCTCTATGTCTGTCATTGAAATAGAAAAATGTGATGATATTATATGTACATGTATATTATTAGAAAATTTAATATTTAAAAACAATGATGAAAAATATGTGTAAGTAAAAAAATAGTGTCACATATATGTAAGTTTAAAAAAAATAATGATGTCATTATTCTTAAACAAAAAATATACAATCTAAAATATTATATATAAATAATAATTCTAAAATTATAAAAGCATTTATAAATTTAAATATCACAGTTACAAAAAAATGTTTTTATATGCGTAAATTTAACCAAAACATAATGATGTACATCGGGTTTTTTAATAATAAAAAAATAGCCATAACTATTGAATATAAAATTTAACACAAAAAATCCTATAATTAATCAAATATATATAATTATACATCAAATAATTAATAAAAAATATAGTTTTTATACATGTAAAATTCAAAAAATAAATAAAATATAAATATTTACCAGAAAAATTAGGAGAGTAATTCAATGTTTTCTCATATCCCTTAAACATGATCATTTCATATAACATAGACCATATCTGCATTGTACTCATCATCATCATTTGGAAAACATGTAATAGATGGATAAGACTTATATAAATCCATAACATCATTATCGTCATCCATATCACCCAAAATGAATTCTTTTCCCTTGAAAAATGATGGAATAATGATCATTCGATGAATCAATGAAATAAAATATTTTATTTTCATATATCACTATGATAAATGGTTCCTCTTTGCAAATAAATCTTTTCAAATCAACCAGTGTAAACCCATAATCATCATGTTTCACACCACTATTACTATTAAATCATTTAGTATAATCAATTTCCCATATATCCTCAAAAACTCCAAAATATTCCATTGATGCAGAAATTGGGTTTTTATCTTTTACACTCAAAAAATGTAGTGCTTCAATGACTACCATTACCCCATTATTTTCAATGGTACTCTTATCATCCTGATTTTTTGTGTAAAATGTGAAACCATTAATAACTAAACTATATCATGTGATTATATTAAGAGATGGTCCCTCTGCCAAAAATTTCAATGTTTTTTATGTTAATATATATGTTAGGTTGGAATATACAAATATACACAAGAGGGGGGCGAATTGTCTCTTTTCAAAATCTTTCACAATTATGCCTTTTGATGTTGACTATAGATTATACGGATAAGCAATGTTTATCTTCTGTATAAAATTATGAGTATTGGATAAAATAGAAATATAGAACATGACTTTTTATAGTGGTTCGGGGCATAAAGATCCTCTAGTCCACTCCACCAATTACTCTCTTTGTGATTTTGGTGAATTTCACTAGTCAGGTCCTCATATCATAAGACCAATCCACAACTGAGTGCAGGTAGTTGACACCTTTACAAATAAGGCTAAAAATAGAGCATTCTGGTTCTTTAATAGAGAACTGAAAAACCACAGCTTAGATTAAGAATTTGATACTCCACTACAACTGAGTACGAGCAGTTTAAACTCTCAATAAAAAGATACTAATTAAAAAGGTTTGGGTTGAACGTCATAGTTGTAATAGCAACTGATAGTAGATGGATCTTTTTATTTGGAAAATAGTTTCCTCAATAAATATCAGTTTCAAAGTGATCTAGTTTCAATAGATCTTTCAATAAAAATAGCAATGAATAGTAGTATCATACTTACAGAAAATACTAGATTCAGAACACGTATATCTCCACTATAGCCTCTTATGTAGAAAATAGATTCTGATCAATTGTTTCAGTATATATGTAAAATATATTTATAAGAATACATTTTTTATCACAAAATATGTGTCTTGATATATGGATCAATATTTATCTCAATATATATTCTTCTTTTAATCACACACACATATATAGAACAAATACACTGATATAATAAATAAATAAGAGAGTCTTCTTTTCAATTCCATATCCAAGAAAATCACCTGATAAATTGTAAGAATTCAAATTCCTAATACAGCTCAGAGTAGTCATAACTTCCCTTAAGAATATGATAGAATTTCTCTATTTAATACGATTCTTGGAATCAATCATAATGAGATTTGAATTGTTCAAAAATAATCTTTAAATCATTCTGATATTCTGCAAAGACCGTTGCACGAAAATCAGATAAAATCATAAATTCAAATCTTTAGTGATGAAAATTAAAATGTAAGGTTCCTTCACAAAACAAAAAAATACCAAACATAGGGTTCAACTATGTAGCGTTCATTCTCCTAATGTAAGGTTGACAACGTAAGGTTGATCACAAAAGTAAGGTTGATGATCTATAAGCTTGCTTCTCAAAAGTAAGGTTCCATACATATGTAGGGTTATTTAACCATACTTTTTCTCTTTTTCAAACATAAGGTTTCATCAAAAAGTAAGGTTCTTTATCCATACATTTCTGTCGATATAGGTTTGATTAACCATACACGCTGATCTTTCAAAATAAAGTTTAAAACAAATGTAAGGTTTATTTCTTACGTTACGTTCTTCAACATATGATATGAACAGTGTTTCCAAAACACGCTTAAGATAATTTCAAACACTTTGATGAATATTCCATATGAATAATAAGCTTGAATGTAATTCCAAAATAAGGAATATAAAGAATATTAATTTCCAAAAATACACTTAAAGTAATATCATTAGTAAAACAAACAATGTTATTTTGTGAGCATCAAAATCAATAAATTTTATAGAGTATTATTGAGACAATACATGCCCAATAATCTATCCCTTTTTTATGATCACAAAACCCATAAATTTAATAATAGAATTTAGAATTTTTAAAACAATTAAAAGAAAATAATTCAAAATTTGATTTGACAGAATTATTTCAATAAGAATAAATGGTGTGTTTATCCAAATTTCTCCCCCTTTTGTGAGATCGAAAAAAGTATATAAAATGATTAAAACATGTTTAATTTTTCATATATCAGTAAGTGAATGTTATAATAATCTATTTAAATAAATATTACTGGATCTTTGGCTTGAGACATAAACATAAAAGAATATGAAATAAAGTATGCAAAAATTAAAATAAGGAAATTTTATTGATAAAAAAAATTGTATAGGTACAACAATCAGTATAACTAGGTAACAATTTTGGTCGAATTAAATGGTTAGGGTATAGAATATTGGATATGATTTGGCTCGGTTAAGGTTCTAAAGATTTTGAGAATCTTTAAACATATCTTTCAACTCTACCATCTGTAATCTTAACTACTTCATTAGACTATCCCCTAACTTCATAATTAAAACTCTAGGATCTTGACTGATATGAAAATTCTCAACAATATTTACATTCAAAAGGTCATGCAAGCTTTCCTCTTGCTGCATAAACTGGTCCAATTTTTTTGTGAATTTGTTCAGCATAAATATGATACCTAGTTTATTCTGAGTCAGTTGGTTAACAAGAAATTTTTTATTGTCCAAAAGAACTGATAGATGAGCACTACTACACTGGAGATTTTGAAGATGGACATTAATGTCAACCATGATATTGGTTATTTCCTAAAATCTTCGAATCAGATCTAGACTGGTAATAGGAGTAGAGGTAGACGTACTGGTCTAACCAACACTATTATTGATTGATTCAAACTGAATCCCCAAATACCACTTAAGATTAGCAAAGTATGACTTAGAAACAACTTCAAACTTTATCTTTCCAACTTCATCCATCATATCTCTCTTGAAAGCATCAAAAAAAAAATTTGGAAACAGAATTATCTCTAAGATCCTGTAACTTTTTCCTTTTAGTTTCCATATCTTGATGAATATTGAAATTATCTTCCTAATAATTATTAAACTTAATTAAAAGTTCCTAAACTTTATTAGTTAGGTAATCAGATGTCCCTTCATCTGGATGTTGTGACTGACCAACTGCCACAATTGCTAAATATCTTAAAGGATACTTTCCCATAGACTTATCTACTGGATATTCAATTTATTTTTCACTTGAATAAGAGATTTTTTCAAGAACATTTGTTTTGTATTTTTTTGTAGATTGATTTATTTCATCCACATGATCAAAAACAGAGAAAACTAGATTCTCAACAATTTCAATAGCCACATTTTATGATCTGAACATCTATTTATCTTCCTGAACAGATGGATCTTCTTCTTGGATAACTAGTAAAACAAAATTTTGCAGATCTCTAACCTGTCTTTCAACCTTTTGATCTTCCTCAAGAAAAGGATCTTCTAAATGAACTAACTTGGTAGCCTCACCTAAACCCATCACTGGTTTTTCAGCAGGTGGATCTACTCTTTTCTATGGTTTTACAACCAATTCTTATCACACAACCTCTTCTTCCTATTCTTCTTCTTCAAAAAATATTAATCTTCTTTTGACTGTTTTGGAAATTCATTCACCTCGGATTTCGCCAATACCTTCATTCCCAATTGGACTTTTCTCCCCCTGATCAAAAGATCTTGATCTTTATTGGTCACCTGCACCAACTAAAAAGAGTTTTCCTTTTACTATAATCCAGTAAAAAACTAACTTACTCAAAGTTACCGCATTGAGTATGTTTTTATGATGAAATTTGATTCGATAATCTATTAAAAAAATCATACCTTTCTTAAACAAAATTTGATAGATTGTCCTTCCATAAGGATAAAAAGTCATCCTGGCATCTGGTTGACAATAGTAGTAGAAATATATAAACATATACCTTGGAAAATTAAGATTTATTTCACTTAAAAATAGAAATATGATATACATGTTTGGATATAGAATCTTCTCTATCTCAGCCATCCTTGGAGAAATTCTTGTTTGAATAAACTTAACCAAGATTTTCTGGTCTGCCTTGAGATCCTTGAAAAACATTTTCCTAATGTTGTTTAAACCAAACAGAAAATACATAATGTATTCAAAATTATGTTCCTTATCTCTGATAGACTGTAGATTGAAACGAAAGACCCCCTCATGAGGACAGTTCAAAATTTGAGAAATTTCAGTCGAAGAAACGTAAAAGTCCTTATCTTATATTCTTGCAAAAACTGTATCTTTAGAATTTCCAAAACAAAACTAAACATTGTTATAGAAAAATTTCAGTTCTAACTCATAAAAGAACTCTGATTTCACCTCATTGAACACATATTCCAATCCTTGAAAATCTAGGGTTTTCTTCAAGAGTATATTTTTCTGATAAATCCATTTGAAATAAACTAATTTTCCTTGAAGAATATTTCTTTCAGAAAGTTTTTGACGCTTCGGGTTGCTGGATTCACCTTCTTTGGTTCTCTTAGTTTTCATTATTTCTGAGAAATGAAATCTTTGAGGTTTTTGGGTTCTAGGGTTTTGAAAGAAAACAAAGGTAAACAAAGGTAGACGAAGGTAAACGAAAGTTTTAGTATTCGAAAAAGGGTTTGAGAAACGAAAAGTTTAGGTATTCGAAATGTTTCTGACAGTGCCTTGTTTCCTGTGTCATTAAGTAAGATAATTATAAAAAAATTGAAAACATACGGCGTGAATAAAATTAAGATAAAATAAATTAACCAAAATATATAATGAAGAAAAAAAATATTAAAACAAATCAGATTTAAATTAATCAGTAAATAATTTTAACATAAATAAATTGGAATAAATAAATAAATGAAATAAAATAAAATAAAATAAAACTTTAAAAATATAAAAATATTAACATTTATTTAAAATTTAAATAAATCTAACTCCCCCTTAATAAAATCAAAACTTATATTGGGAAGTGGTTTAGAAAAAATTTCAGCTAGTTGATATTTAATATTTACAAATTCTAAAGATATATCTTTTTTAAGAACATGATCTCTTAGAAAATGATGTGTAATATCAATATGTTTAGTTCTTGAATGACTTATAGGATATTTTGAAATATTTATAGCACTTTTATTATCACATAAAATAGGTATACCGTTAAAATTTAATCCAAAGTCCATTAGTGTTTTTTTCATTCACAATACTTGTGCCCAACAACTGCCTGCAAATACATATTCTGTCTCGGTTGTTGACAAGGAAACTGAGTTTTGTTTCTTACTTGACCATGATACTAAATATTTTTCAAAAAAGTAACAGGTTCCTAAGGTATATTTTCTATCTAATCTACAACCTCTAAAATCATCATATGAATATGATATTAAATTAAAATCAGAAGTTTTTGGATAAAGAAGATATTGAAAAACAATTCCTTTTCAATATATAAAAATCCTTTTGATAGCAATAATATGAGATTATTTAGGATTTTATTGAAATATAGTACATAAATATACTAAAAACTTAATATCAAGTTTGCTAGCAGTAAGATATAATAAACTACCAATCATACCTCTTTATAACTTGTTATCCACTTATTTTCCAGCTTCATCTAAATCAAGTTTTATATTGGTATATATGGGAGTTGTATATGTATTGTTGTTATCAATACCAAACTTTTTCAATAAATCATTAATATATTTACTTTGGTTTAAAATATTTCTATAATAGTTTTGATAAATTTGAAGTCCTAAAAAGAAGTTCAATTCTCCCATCATACTCATTTAAAATTCTTTTTACATAAGTTCTGAAAAATCATTACAAAGTTTTTCATTAGTTGAACCAAAAATAACATCATCAACATAGATTTTAAATAATAATGTATTAGAAAAAATGGTTTTATTAAAAAGAGTTGGATCTACCAATCCAATAGTAAATATATTTTTCAAAAGAAAAGAACTTAATCGTTCATACTAAGCTCTAGGTGCTTGTTTAAGGCCATAGAGAGATTTAGTAAGTTTAAAACATAATCTGGTTTTTAAAAATTTTCAAAACTAGGAGGTTGTTCAACATAAACTTCCTCCATTAAATATCCATTTAAAAAGGAATATTTAACATCCATCTGGTATAATTTAAATCTTATATGAGATTAATAAGCTAAAATAATTCTAATTGATTCTAATCTAGATATAGGGGTAAAGTTTTCATCATAATCTATACCTTCTTCCTGGTTATATCTTTTAGATACTAATCTAGCTTTGTTTCTAGTTATAATACCTTGATCATCTTGTTTATTTCTAAAGACTCGTTTAGTTACTATAACTGGATAATTTGATGTTCTTTTAACTAATTACCAAACTTCATTCATTTTGAATTGGTTTAGATCATCTTGAATTTCTAACATCAAACTATTATCTTCTAAGGCTTATTCAACAAATTTAGGTTCTAGTTGAGATAGAAAAGTATATAATTCAACTAGGTTTCCTATATTTCTTCTAGTTATTATTCCTATGTCTAAGTCTCTTATAATAGTTTCTAAAGGATGATTCTTTAGGGTTCTAGACTTTCTAGGTAAAACACTTTTAGGTTCATCGGTATCATGTTCTTCTGAAATGGACTGAATTTTATTTATCTTATTTTCAAAATCATTTTTTAGGTTTTCAAGTCTCATGTTTTCATAAGAGTCAGTAATTTCATCATTTTGATCTTTCTCTTTAATAAAAGGGTCAGTTTCATCAAACTTCATATGAACTAATTCTTCAACAATCCTTTACTTTTTATTAAACACTCTATAGGCTTTATAGGTAGTAGAATATCCTAAAAATATTCCTTCCTCATCTTTTGGATCAAACTTACCGAGATTATCCTTGGAGTTTATGATATACATCTTGCATCCAAAAACTTTAAAGTACTTTACTTTAGGTTTTCTTTTATTCCAAATTTCATAAGGTGTTTTATGAAAATAGGCTGAATTAAAACTCTATTCATTATATAGAAGTTTTCACTTATATTTTCCTCCATAATTAGGTAGGTAGAGTGTATTCATTCAGCATAGTCTTATCCATTTATTTAATAGTTCTGTTTCTTCTTTCAATAATTCCTTTTTTTTTGAGGTGTTCTTGGTGCAGAAAAGGTGTGTTTAATACCCATATTTGAACAAAAGTAATTGAATTCTTGATTCTCAAATTCTCCACCATGATCACTTTTTAATGAAATTATCTTAAAACCTTTTTCATTTTGAACAATTTTACAAAAAAATTCAAAAACATTATAAGCTTCAAATTTGAGTTTTAGAAAATAAATCCAAGTAAATCTAGAATAATAATCAACTAAAACGTATACATATAATTTTCTAGACAAACTTTCTACTCTTTATGATTCAAAAATATCCATGTGGATAAGTTCTAGAGGTTTTGATATAGCAATTTTGTAAATAGATTTGAAAGAATATTTGTGTTGCTTGCCAATTTGGTAAGCATCAAAAAATCAGTCACTGTCAAACTTAAGACTAAGTAAATTAGAAATTATTTTTTCTTAGATAATTTATGTAAAGAATAAATATTACAATAATCAATCCTCCTATTCCATATCCAAGTCTCATTTACCTTAGCAATCAAACAATTCACTTTCTTTTTACACAAGTAATTTAAATCCAAAGTATAAACATTATCAGTTATAGGTTCTCTAAACTTAAGAATTCTATCTTTAAATAAAGAGCAAGAGTTTTTAGAAAAATAAACATAATATCCATCATCACAAAGTTGAGAGATAATTATAAGTTTATGCTTAAACCCTTTTACATATAGTACTTTTTTGATTGAGACTATTTTTGGATCTTCAACAGTTCCAAGTCCAATTATCTTTCTTTTGGAATTATCACCAAAGGTGACTAGACCTCCATCTATTTGAGTTATTGTATTGAATTTTTATGATTTTCCACCCATATGCCTAGAGAAGGCACTGTCCATATACCATATATATTTTCTTTTTCTGTGACCTATTTCCTAAAAAGGCAATTTAAATAAGAATTTTTTTTGAGCCCATATTCTCTTAGGTCCAACAGTGATAGCTAGCAGAGATCTAGGAATCCAGATCTACTTTGTATTTATATAACTCATATCATTTACTTTAGATAAACTTTTTGAAATAAATGTTTTTTTATTTTCACTTATTTGAGGATTTCTCAAATAACAGTTTTTTTTATATGTCATTCTCTTCCACAAAAATGACAAGTAACCGTTTTTGAGTTAGGAACAAAATAATTCTTATATAGTTTAGATTTTTTACCCTTACTTCCTATACCAAATATTTTCTTTCTAATGAAATTTTTACCAAGAATTTCATTCAGAATGTTTTTTACTTTTGTAAATAAGAGAGCAACACTTTTATAAGTTTCTACTTCATATTGTAATTCTTTAATCTTATTTTCATGATCAACATAGTTGGTGGTAGATGAGTTAAATTTTTCAATTAACTCTTGATGTTGTTTTAGTAAGTCATATATTTATCCTAAAATAGAATTGTAATTATTTTTTAAATATTTGTGTTTCTTTAATAAGGAATCATATTTTCCTTCTAGAATTTTGCAGTAGGAATCCAATTTATTATTTGAATAATTTGAATCAGAATCAGAATTAAAATTAGATGAATAATAGGTTTTTACCTTATCTTCTTCTACCATGAAGCACATATTTACTTTAAAATTTGATTCTTACTTTTATGAACCAGATTTTGATGAGCTGTTAGAGTCTTTAGAAACACTCCAAGTAGCCTTCATTTCTCTTTTTCATTTATATTCATAATCAAAAAATTTCTGATATGTCTTTTCTATCTTTATCTTTTCACATTTTAGCTGAGGAAAACCAGGTTTTATATGACCTAATTTCTTACATTAATAGCATCTGACTTCTCTTTAGTCTTTCTCATCCCTCTTGAAGGGTTTTCTGAATCCTCTTTTATTCTTATAAAACTTGCTAAACTTTCTGGCTAATTGAGCCAGCTCCATTTCAGAATCAGATGTATCTGACTTCTTTTCTTCTCTGAATTCTTACTTTATTATTTTTCTTTTCTTCTGAGATGTTACCTTTAGATAAATATTATCCTTTTTCACTAATACTTTATGATCTTCAGATTCATCTTGCATTTCATCATCATACATCATCAGTGTGCCAATTAATTCTCTCATTGTTATATTTTTGACAAGTGATTATTGTCAAATTGCAGCTGATATACCATTCCATTTAGTGGGTAGTACTCTCAGTACTTTCAAATATTGATTTTCTTGTTTTATAGGATCACTTAAGTCTGTAATATTATTAATAATCTCTATAAGCCTTACATTCATATGAGTGATACTTTCTCTATCAAACATTATGAATATATCAAATTTCAGTTTTTCTATTGTATACCTCATTTGTCTTACATTGTCTGTTCCTTCATAGGAAATTACAATGGTTTGCCACATTTCATAAGCAGTAGGACATTGTGATACATAGTTTAATTCATCTAGTCTAAGATCATGGATAATAGCATTCATAGCTTTAGAATTCGTTTCATAATCAACCTTTGTAGCAGCAGTCCAAGTTACAGGATTTTCAGAAATTATATAAAGAGTAATGATATTAGAGTAGACTTTGAATCCCAGATTCTTCAAATAGATAATCATCTGTGATTTCCAGCAACCATAATTTTCACCATTGAAATAAGGAACATGAACCATTGACATTCCTTATATCTGATCAGTTATTTCCATATTTTTATAGACCTTATACTTTTATCTTGTTATATATTTTTCCAAAAGAACTCCTATTATAGCAATTTTTAGGTCGGAATATAAAAATATACACAAGAGGGGGGTAAATTGTTTCTTTTCAAAATCTTTAACAATTTTTCATTTTAATAATGACTATAGATTATGATTATTAGTAGTGTTTATCTTCTGTATGAAATTATGAGTAGCAGATAAAATAGAAATACAAAACATGGCTGCTTATAGTGGTTTGGGGCATAAAGATCCCCTAATCCACTCCACTAATTACTCTCTCTGCGATTTTGGTGAATTTCACTGGTCAGGTACTCATATCATAAGACCAATCCACAATTGAGTGCAGATAGTTGACACCTTTACAAATATGGCTAAAAACATAGCCTTCTGGTTCTTTAACAGAGAACTGAAAAACCACAGCTTAGATCGAGAAGCTGATACTCCACTACAACTAAGTACGAGTAGTTGAAACTCTCAACAAAAATATATTGATTAAAAAGGTTTCAGTTGAACATAACAGTTGTAACAACAACGGATAGTAGATGGATCTTCTTCTTTAGAAAATAGTTTCTTCAAGAAAGAGCAGTTTCGAAGTGACCCGATTGCAATAGATCTTTCAATAAAAATAGCAACGGATAGCAACAGAAGACTTATATTAAATACTAGATTCAGAACACGTATATCTCCACTATATCCTCTTCAGTATAAAACAGAGTTTGATTGATTATTGCATTATATCTGTAAAATATATTCATAAGAATGTAGTTTTAATCGTAAAATATGTGTCACAATATATGGCTCAATATATATCTCAATATATATTCTTATTTTAATCATACACACAAATATATAACAAATACAACAATAAAATAAGTAAATAAGAGAGTTTTCTTTTCAATTATAGATTCAAGAAAATCGCCTGATAAATCGTAAGAATTCAAATTTCTGAGACATCTCAGAGTAGTCGTAACTTACCTTAATAATAGGAGAGAATTTATCTATTTAATATGATTCTTTGAATCAATCATAACTATATTTTAATCATTCGAAAATGATCTTTAAATCAGCCTGATATTCCGTAAATACCATTGCATGAAACTCTGATAAAATCATAAATTCAAATCTCTGGTGATGAAAATTAAAACGTAAGGTTCATTCAAAAAACAAAAAAAAAATACCAAATGTAGGGTTAAACTATGTAGCATTCATTCTCCAAACGTAAGGTTGACAATATAAGGTTGATCACAAAAGTAAGTTTGATGATCCATACATTTTATTCTCAAACATAAGGTTCCATACTTACGTAGGGTTCTTTAACCATACTTTTTTCTCTTTTTCAAACATAAGGTTTCATCAAAATGTAAGGTTATTTATCCATACATTTATTTCAATGTAGTTTTGATTAATCATATGCACTGATCTTTCAAAATAAGGTTTAAAACAAATGTAGGCTTTGTTCCTTACATTATGTTCTTCAACGTACAGTAACAGTATTTCTAGAACACGCTTAAGTGTGTTTCAAACACTTTGACAAATATTCCATATGAATAATAAGATTGAATATAATTCCAAAATAAGGAATATAAAGAATATTAATTTCTTGAAATACACTTAAAGTAATATCATTAGTAAAACAAACAAAGGTATTTTATGAGGATCAAAATCAATAAGATTTATAGAGTATTGTTGAGACAATACATTCCCAACAATATCTATGATGTATTTCTCTTTAAACCATGAAAAAAATGTCTTTTTATTCTCAATCATCAACCAATTTTCATTTCTTTTTAGATATCATACCTTTAATTCAGTAATATGTGATGATATATATGGTTAAAACTCATCTATTTTGTTCAAAATGTATAAATGTACATGCATCACTTCATCGCATGAAATGAACTTTACCTTTAAACCTAGAATCCATATACCTTCAATATCAACTATCATATGTCGAGATATAGGGAGACCAATATGCTCTACTTTATACAAATAGTAAGTACATAACATTGTCACCTCTTATGATACATATTTTTGAACAATATAAGCCTTTAATCGATGAGGATTTTTATCATATCACTTAAAAATTTTCATATATCTTTAAAAATGATACATCCAACATAAATAAATAGAACCGAATATTCTTATATCATGCACTATATGTGTAACAATTGGGCCCCACTGATAGCACAAATACCCCACCTTAACATAGTAATCGGGTCCTAGCCTACTAGGTACCACCAGTTTCCCTACAGACACATGGTCTCTTCTCTAGGACCCACCCACATACCCAAGTGTTACATTAGACTAATAAATTTCCCCATAGGCCA
Source organism: Viscum album (assembly GCA_963277665.1). Lineage (NCBI taxonomy): Eukaryota > Viridiplantae > Streptophyta > Magnoliopsida > Santalales > Viscaceae > Viscum > Viscum album. The sequence goes on from OY728155.1 coordinate 1,818,349,608, forward strand.
ACACATGTTATTTCTAGTGTGGTTTTTCCTCAATCACACACACCCTGAGAAACTTCCTAGAAGGTCACTCATCTTGATCACTACTCCATACCAAGAATGCTTAACTATGGAGTTCTAATCAGGTAGGATCTTCAAAATAATGGTTCACATTATTGACATGAGTCGTATCATTTAGTCATTTAACCCTTTATCATTATGGAGTGTTATATTCACCCCCCCCCCTCCCACATTACCATGGTCATCGAGTCCTAGCTCACTAGGTACCACAAGTTTCCCTACAAACACATAGTCCATGAAAACACATGGTCCCCCTGCCAACCATTTCAATGTTTTTGATGTTGATATATTTGTGATGTATTTTTATTTAAACCATGAAATAAATGTATTTTTATGCTCAATAATCAACCACTTTTCATTTATTTTTAGATATTGTACCTTTAATTCAAAAATATGTGATGATATATATGGTTGAAACTCATCTATTTTGTTCGACATGTATAAATGTGCCTGCATCACTTCATCACATGAAATGAACTTTACCTTTAAACATTGAATCCCTCTACCTTAACTATAAATTGTCATATGTCAGGATATAAGGAGACCAATATGCTCCACTTCATACAAATAATAAGTACATAACATAATCACCTCTTATGATACATATTTTTGAATAATAGAATCTTTCAATCGATAAGGATTTTTAATATATCACTTTAAAATTTTCATATATCTTTCAAAATGATACATCAAACATAAATAAATAGACACAAATATTCTTATATCATGCACCATATTTGTAACAACTAGGCCCCACTGATATAATAGATACCCCTCTTTAACATGGTCATCAGGTCCTGGCCCACTAGGTACCACCAATTTCCCTACAGACACATGGTCCCCTCTCTAGGTCCCACCCGCGTGCCCAAGTGGGACATCAGACAAATGACTGTCCCCACAGACCAACACATGTTATTTCTATTGTTCTTTTTCCTCACTCACACACACCCTGAGAAACTTCCTAGAAGGTTACCCATCTTGATCACTACTCCAGACCAAGAACGCTTAACTATGGAGTTCTAATTAGGTAGGATCTTCAAAAGAATGGTTCACATTGTTGACATGAGTCATATCATTTAGTCATTTAACCCTTTATCATTCTAGAGTTTTATATTCACCCCCCCCCCCCCCACCTTAACATGGTCATCATGTCCTAGCCTACTAGGTACCACAAGTTTCCCCGTAAACACATGGTCCCCTCCCTGGGGCCCACCCACATGCCTGAAAGGGTAATCAAAATAATGACTTTCTCCAGTTGACAATACATGTTCTTTTCAATGTGTTTTTTCCTCACTCACACACACCCCATAAAACTTCCCAGAAGTTTACCCATTTTGATCATTACTCTAGGCCAAGCACACTTAACTGTGGATTTCTAATCAGGTAGGCTCTCGAAAAAAAAAGTTTCACCATGTTGACATGAGTCATATAATTTAGTCATTTAACCCTTTATCATTATGGGGTGTTACAAGATGAATTACCAAATGAACCATTATATCAAAAAATATAGGTGGGAAATAAATTTATAGTTGACAAAGTATAAAAGAAACTTTATTATCTAAAAAATATAACAAATTTGGATCAAATAATTTACTAAAAATGGATTTGAAAAAATTATATAATCTGATGATAGTATTTATTATGGGTATCATCAATATACCATAAAGTGAATTTGGTAGAATTTGTTGCATCAATACATGACACTCATGAGATTTCATACCTATTAATTTTCAATCAATCAATGACACAAAATTCTTTATATTTTATGAATATCCACCTGGCACTTTAATGCCATGAAGATGCTGAAAAAAATTCATCTTATCACTCTTGATTAATGTGTGATAAGACATGGGTAAATATGTTCAATTTCCTTTCATATTGGGAGATAAATACAAATGTATTCCCATTGATATCAAGTCCAATATAGTATTTAATCCATATTTTGTCTTTCCTTTTATGTCTAACAAAGTTATAATAAAACTGTCACATATTTTTTTTCTCAACATGTACAATATCAATGTTATGTTGTATCTCTAAAAATCTCCAATAAGATAGTTTTAAAATGATATAATATTTCTTCCAGATATTTTTTTGTTGACCAGAACTTCTTTTCTTTCTAAATTTGATATCAATATTTTCCACCCTATTGTAATATTATTCAATAGAAAATGTTTGTGGGAGAATTTTATATTCCTATAAATCATTAGATTATTTTTTCAATCTAGGATAAAGATGATCAATTCACAAAAATATTTGATGTCCCATGTACATTATATTTATTAAATTCCTCAATTGATAATATGAAGTCTTTTCTGCAAAAATTGGACGTGATTTATGTCCCTTAACATTATATCTAGATTAGTTTCTATATGAAGGAAAGTCATTTATAGTGAACATTATCATATCACACAAAAGAAAATTCTCTATCTTATATGCATCAAAAATTGTAACACATGTCTCCCATATAAGTTTCAAATCATCAATCAGTGGTGAAAGATACACATCAATATTGTTTCCTGGATTTTTTGATCCAGAAATCATCAATATCATTATAACGTATTTTTTCTTCATACATATTTTTGGGTACAAGTTATAAACTACCAACAAAACATACCATGAACTATGTTGGCTACTTAGACTCTGGTATGGATTCATTTCATCTATGCACAGTCCCATTCTGATATTTCTAACTTCACTTCCAAAATTATGAAATTTTTTATCAAATCTCTTCCGTTTTGGTGAATCAACATGGTGATGTAAGTTACTATCATAGATTCACTCATTGATATTTAATCTTAACCATTTTTCATTAATTGAATTTTCAAATATACTTTAAACAAGGAATTACTAAAAGGTACCAAATTTCTTTATCGATAAGTTTGATTCTAGTACCTAATAATGAATCAAAGTTTAATTATTGTAATTAATGGAAGGAATTATTTGAAGGTACCAAATTAATTTAGTAGGAGGTTAGAATCCAATACCTAAGAATGAATCAGATTTGAATTTGTTATCCATATTATAGCATGATGTCCCATATTTAGTATATTTTGAAAAATATTCATATTCCTTCCTATAAAACACACAATAATTGGGGAAATCATGTATATTTTTATACCCTAATCCCATTGGACATTATATTTTATTTTCCTTATAATTGTAATCTAGAAGCTCGTTTCATTCTAGAAATAGATATTTTAGAAGTTTAATAAATTTAGAGAAAATTTTATCACTCCACTCATTTCTTTCTTTAAAGTTAAATAGCCTCGGAACTACTGATAACACTGTATATTTAGTGCAACCTGAGAATAATGGTTTCTCATAATCTCTATACAATTATTCAACATTTGCTTATTTTTTATGATTCTAATGCATACATCATGAATAAATTCTTCAATATGATCAGTTATCTTATTCTGAATATTTTATTCAACATTAGATATTGAATTTTCCATTATTTCACCATGCCAAATACAACATGTATAATTATGGATAAAACCAGAGAAAGTGATATTATTCTTGATACCTCTAGAATTTAACTTTCTCGTATTCAAACACTTCACACAAGGATAGAAAATAAAATCTATTTTTTGAAGATTTTGTTTAGAAAATTCCAAGAAATCATCAACTCTTTTTCATATTCATCAGTGGTTCTTTATAAATTTATCCAATTATGATTAATTAAATACCTAATATCACAATATAAAAGGTGAATATATTAAAAAATATAAACATTTAAAAATATATATAAAAACATGTAAATTTTTAACAAACAAACATATAATCAAAATGATTGGTGATCAGGTGGGAAATGTAAATGATTATTATAAATAAAATCAAAAATAAATTACTCTAGGTATTGATTTTATTTAAATAATTAATTATAAACTATGCTTGATGATCTTGGTAAAGGAATAGAGATACTTTTTTATGTTTAGATATTTTTTTTAAAACAGTTATCAAAAAATGCCACTTTCGTTCTTCCTAGATCCTTAAAGGTAGACAACCATTGTGGATGTTCTATTTTATAGGGAATAAATAAATAATTATATAGTGGTTTTTGTGATGAAATTTTTTCTATTCAGTTAATATTAGAAAATAGGGAGGCTATACCATGTTTTTAGCCTTTTGGATTTAAAGGTTTTTAAAAAATATCATCTTCTTGGGTATTCATTACCTATCCAAAACATGTTGGTTGTGTGGAGTGAATATGTAAGAAAGTCATAAAATTTTATTGAAGATTAAATATGAGAGTGCTTATCATTATTATATAATATTGATTGTAGTTGAAATGAATGAAAAGAAAATTTATTTATTAATTCATAAACTTTTATTAAATGTTAATAATTATATTATGATATATATGAGTCTATATTTGCTTGATGTTTGTCATGATGATCCAAAAAATATAATTTAGTTCAAATTAAAAATGAAAAAGACCATAGATACTAATTTCTACTAATATATATATATATATATATAATTTTGTGGAAAACCATTTGATAATTCCATCAAATAAAAAAATTATAAAATTAAACAAACTTTTACAAAAAAATTATAATTAACAATCAAATGCATACAAACAAATGAAGGGATGAATCAAATTTAAAAGTAACAGATAAATAATTTATATTCAAAATTTAAAAAAAAATTATAAAATTTGGATTTGGACAATGAAAAATTGATCCTAAATATATATTTTCTCCCTTGAAGTTGTTGGAATGGTGAACATTACAATAATGAATAAAAACATTTGCAAAAAAACGAATAAGAAAAAAGAACAAAAAAATCTCCAATCATGGTGTGAGTCGACTGGAATGGGGTTTCTATGGACTAAATATTATCATTTATCATGAAACAAGGATGTAGTATGATATATTTATGGTCAATGATCATGAAAATATTATTAAAATCAAATAAACTCGACTATAATAGTTATCAAAGATCATCGGGTGGTCGTAGGAGGTGTCGTAGGTTGAGAGAAAAAGGGGGAGTTAAAAAAATAAAATAAGGGTTTTGGGTTTTGGGGTGTGGTTTTTTTAAGTGTTTTAATGTCATTTTTTAACAAAACTGATGTTAAAATTGTTTTTAAATAAGTTTTAACATCGTTTTTTAAGAAACCCAAATCCAGAATAAATTATGAACTTTTTTGCGTCGTTTTTTCTAAAAATAGATACTAAAAAACTTCTATAAATATTTTTTTTCATCAGTTTTTAGAAAATCCGATGCCAAAAATCTTTTTTAAAAAATTAGTGTTGGTTTTAAGAATAACTGATGCTAAAAATTCTTCAGTAAAATATATATCATCAGTTTTGTTATCATTTGATGCTAAAAATGATCCTCATACCTTGTTAGCATCAATTTATAGGAAACCAACATCATAAATTCGATATTGAAGTCACTATTTCTACTAGTGAATATTGGTAAAACTATATAAATAATCATTAATCTCACCAAATCCTAATACATAAATATCTTATATGACCTTATGTTTTGTTTCTTTCATTATTTTTATCTAAAAATGTTACATATTTATTTATCAACTACTATATCACCATATAGACATCTAGAAAATTAACCCTCTCATTAAACTTTATAGTGATATTTTTTAATGACCTGACTCAAGTTACTTAGATGGATCTAAGTTGGATCACTATAAGACCTCAGGCACACCTCTCAATCACCTGAGGCTTATATAAATGCTGAGGGATAATAGAAAACTATGGGGAGGTGGTTTATTATCTTTGATCCCTAACTAACTAGAAATTAACAAACTTTATGCTAAACCAAAATTATGAATTGAACTGTGGGGTCAACAAACCTAACAGACCCAAACCCAAGGACCCATTAGTGGATCCTCACATGACACATAACTAGTCAACACATGGAATAAAACTACATGAACAAGCATACACATCATAACATAGTCCAAAACATCTATAAAGTCTATTCAAGGTTGAAACTAAGAAAAAAAATATGTATAAAGTGTACCACCCAAACACTCCCTTAGGAGAACAAAATGTGAATTCTAAAGGTGAAATCCACCCTATGAAGTAATATAGATAACCCCATTATATATTATCCTAAATTCCATATACAAATCCAAAATGATCCACCCAAACTCCACACACCACATAGATGGACTACCCATTATCTGACACACTCAGTCCTCATATTCGGGCCCTTTTCCTTTACCTAGGTCATGAAAAACAGTGTCTACATGTATCCCCTGGGGATCATGTATAGGATGTGAATACAATATACCCTGTGGAATTCACCACCCGAACTTAGCTAGTCTATTATAAAGGTAAGTGTTCAATGTAGGGATATAAATTAGGTAGGTAACATATAAACATGGGAAATCAATCGATATAGTACAAGTAATTAGGTGGTCATGCTAACAAAGTTGTATGTTATTCAAATCAAATAATCAATGGAAACCATGATACCATACTTCTTTATTAATTGTTTATCCAAGCCTACTTTGAGTTGTTCTTGGAATTCGTAGGGGGTATATATCCTCCATAAGGGACCTACTCATTAGAAGGGTCTGGAAAAATCCATCCTTTATAGGGGGAAGAGTACATATATATATATATCCCAATATATATACATATGTAATCATCCTCCTAGGGAGGAATATATTCTCACTTTAACATGGAAGTCCAGATGTCCCTTCTTATAGAGGCACCATGTGTAATCATCTTTACCTTGGAGACTCCATATTCTCATAGGAATGAATTCATATATATAGATATGCCATAATAATATATATATATATATATATACACATAGATATGTCATAATCATATATATATAAATACCTTATACATCTCTTTCTGGCTGTGGTGGCGGAACTCCTACATGTGATCTGGTATGATAGAAATAATTATCTTCATAATAATTACTCATTCAGTCTCACTGCAGGTAAAATGCGTATTTTGATTGCCATCAAGGATGTCATCTCTCTTCAGAAAGCTCATTGTAACAACCCTGTTGGCAATTTTGAGATCCTTCGACGTATTAGGATTGCGGTATCTTATAGGCAGCCTCGATGCACCTTTGAATTTTTCTGGAAAGATATGATTCCGGGATGGATCAAAGTCAATGTTGATGGTGCCTAGAGAAGAAAACCAGGTCCGGTAGGGTGTGGTGCCATTTTTAGAGACTATCTTGGCAGGTGCCAAGGCTGTTTCTTTGGCGGATGTGGCACGGTCTCGGCTCTAGAGGCGGAAATGCTGGAATTGATTCATGCTGTTGATTTTTTCAAACAAAAAGGTTGGAACAATATTTGGATTGAAAGTAACTCAACCACCGTCATCCAAGCTATATGGAAAGTGGTGGTGCACCTTGCCTAGCCTCTCACCTCTAGATGGATGAATTGTCTTGCCTCGCTCACGGATCTCAACTTCATTGCCACGCATGCTTTCCGGGAAGTGAACAAGGTTGCTGATAACCTTTCCAACAAGGGGGTTAATTAGGATATTATCTGGTTGGATGACCTGCCTGATGATCTGGTCCCATTTTTTAATAAGGATTGTAATAAGATACCATCTTTTCGACTTTTGTAGTTCTTGTTCTTTATTGATCAATAAATTGTGCCTTGGTCTTTGACTGAGGCACCACCTTTTAAAAAAATACCTTATCCTTCCTTTATATGAAGTAATGTACATAAATATAGGTGAGTTACTTATGTGTAAGTAGTGTACACCCCTTGAGCTTGAACCCATAAAATGATACTCGCACTTGTATATACCATACAAGGAAATAAGGTTGTTGTGTGAAAAATCAACAATGAGCCTTTAAAAATCCATTTTTGTTGTGATCATAACATAAAGCATGATCTTGTCATAATAGAATCATAAATCCTACCAATATGCACCAAGGGATAAAACTCATGCATAATCATGTCATTTATGGTCCTTGGTGTCATAAGAGAACACCTCAATTTAAAATAAATGAAAACATCCCTAACATATCATATTAGGTGTGAGTTTTATTTAAAAAATTTGTAAATTAATCTATATTATATTTTAACTATAGGGTATCCCTGATACATGTTACACAAAGCATATTCCATTGAAAATACAAGAGTATGTTCCCTTTACATTAGGTTCAGAATGAATCCCCTATCTTAGTTTATTTATACTCTACATGTGTATCTAGTATCTCATTCTTTGACATCAAAGGAAGATGACTCAAATTCCATAAAAATAATTTTGGGTGTAACTAGGCCATAATTATACTATGTTAGAATTATAACCATGAATATACCCCAAGGAAGATCACAAACATGTTAAATCATTTCATTAAACATGTTTAATTACTCACACTATAGTTAACACGACACCAAGGTGTTTTAGAACACTTAAGGAGTCCCATATAAGGAAATATATATGTATTTTTAGGTTAGTCATGTGATTAAGTTCAAAAAATACTTATCGTTTAAATGCATCACGTATACTTATTTTAAAACTTTAAAAATAATGTATGGAAAAGTCATATCATAATTTAATCATCATTTTAATTCAAGTTCAAAACCATGGAAGTGTATACTGAGCATAATTCCACATGGGTCGATGTAGGACAATCTAATTAACTTTGGTTCATCGTGAAAACTATTTACAAAATTTTTTTAAGCGAAATCGTGATCCAGTTTTCTATCACTCTACCCCATGCCCTTATATTTTCCATACTTGATAGAATGAGAGAAAATGAGTAGGAACACCCACCTATTCATGTGCAATCATGATTACCTAAGATTTAGAGAGTAGATATGCCACCATCGATGGATTTTGAAACCTAGTATCGATCAAACAAAAGGAATCATGTCAATGCCCTGATTTATAGAATATGAAACTAACCATAATAAGAATGGCCTAACCTAATGATCATCATTAATGAACTTCCATTACCACCCAAAGGAATCCCAAATCATGGGACAAATCAAATATAAAACCCTAGATAAGAGTTTAGGTTGAGAGAGTATTGAAACTACTGAAAATTTAGAAAAAACTAGAGAAAAGGGGAGCACTAACATTTGTCTCAACATGGGGGACTCCCACGACCACCTGATGAAAACTCTGATTGAAGATTGATGATGGGGTTTATGGATAATGAAGAATAATAAATTAAGCACTCTCAAAGGGTATAAAACCTATAATGGGATCAAAAATCCTAATTTTAGGTTATATGGGTATTGATTTAGGGTGTGAATAGACCAAAATACCCTTTTTAAAGGAAATTACACCTAGGATACTATTAAGTACTTGATATAAGACATTGGATACCTGGTGGATCCAATAGAACCACCTCACCACAAAGAGCACCACCAATGCTCTGTACTGGACCACCAGGTACTCGGTGGTCCTCAGGCCCTAGGGGAGCTCCCCTATTCTTCCAAATTTCTATAACTCTCTCTATAACTTCAAATATGCCTTAAAATGAATATAATGACCAAAATTAGAGAGGAAAACTCACCCAAAAATCTATGAGTCTTTACAACCTACCCACCATCAGTTTCCCATCCACACGGGGCTTCAATTAGTTCCTTGAGGAAAATGCTCAAACACTAAATTATCATTTTAGATTAACATTACCAAGTCTCATAAAAATTTCATCCATGATGCCATTGTATTTTTAATAAAGTAATAATCTTTACCCCATAAGTTTTTCTCATTTTATTCAATGATAGTAACTGGTTTATCCATAAAATTACTATCTATCTCCAAATCCATATCATCATATTAAACCACATGAATTGGGTCAAGCATATATTTATTTAGTCTGAGGTATGGAAAATGTTATTCATGGTTTGATTTTTTGGAATGTCATATGTATCACTTGTTAGTTTGTGTATTTATTTCTTGAATCCTTGGAAGTGGTTAGTTAACCCAAGTTATTTATTATAGTTTATAAGTATCTAAATTTATTTCCCAAGGATTTATCAATATTACTTCAAAATAGTGAGGTGGTTTTTTTACATACCTTTTTCCTAGAGAAAATCCAATTTCTCTACCTTATTGCCACATATAACTAGAAAAGTTATGATAATTGAATATTTAGTTTATATAATTAGATAATAAAGTATTTATTCTACCAAGTGTTTCACATTGGTAAATGTCGATGTTATTTTTTAAAAAGGTTCGATGATAGTTTGGGTTCATGTATTAACTATATAAAATTGAATTAGGTGATGATGAATATTAGTTACCTCTTACCTCAAATTAATTATCTATTTGATCAATTAAAGAGAACTCATGTTTTTATAAAATTTATCTATACTCGGGATATCATCATTTATAGATAATTAAGAAGATATACTCAATATAACTTTATAAATTTGTTGTATCCGCTATTATTTTTTTGTTATATCATTCATTATCACTAAATCACCTATAGTGTTCATGGATTTAATGAACTACATCTTCCAAGAGTATTTTGATAACTTTATGGTAGAGTTTTTAGATGATATCATGATTTATTCAAGATTGTAGGCATATCATGAGAGACATCTAGAAGTTTTTTTTGTAATTTTATGCGAGCATAAGTTGTACACAAGGTTCTCTAAATGTCACTTTTGGATTCAGGAGGTGAAGTTTCTGGGGAATGTTGTTTCATATAAAGGAATGTCCACTAATCCTAACAAATTGAAGGTTTTAATGTCTTATAAAAATCCTAAAAATGTATTTTATATCTATATTTTTCATGGACTGGTTGGGTATTATTGAAGTTTTTTTATGAACTTCTCAAAATTAGTTTCACTAATAATGACTTTAACTTAAAAGAAGTTATATTTGAATTGGATAAGAAGTGTCAAAATATCCTTAAAGAGTTAAATATACAACTTTATTCAGCTTAAATTCTTATTTTAATGAATCAAGTTGATGGTTATAAAGTTTATTTTGATACTTTAGAAATTTTTTTGGGATTCACCTTTATGCAAGGTGGCCAAATCATAACTTATGAATTAAGAAAGTTGAAATCGGCTGGAAAAAAGTATATTGTGCACTATTTATATTTTCTATAATGGTTAATTCATTTAAGAGTTTGTGGAATTATCTATTTAGTGAGAAGTTCGTGGTGTATATTGATCATAATAGTTTTAAGTATATTTTCTCACAATGGGATCTCAATTTAATAGTGAATGTGGGTGGAATATCTTCAAAATTTTAACTTTGAACTTTTATATACACCATAAAAAGGAAAAATTATAGTTTATTATTTGTGTAAGTTGACTCAGACTCAAGTCATTAGAGAATATTCAGAGCAATAGAATCTAATGGGCATGTTATCTTATTTTCATTTTGAAATGGATAAAACTGATAATAATGTAGTTTTTTTTGAATGAGACTTATATATTTTTGTAAAAATTGAAAGAGTCACAATTGTCTAATCTAAAGTGTAAGAGGATACAAGACACATTTTATGGTGGAGAGACCACTAATAGGTAAAGAATGGAATCATAATTGACTCTTTAATTTAAATAATGAGTGTTTGTTTCTACACCTTTGTGAAAGAAAGTTATAAATATATTTATCATTAAAATTGGGTGGTATATCCCAAAAATAAAAAATATACCAAAATATAAAATGATTGTTTTAGTAGCCATGTTTGAGGAAGGAAATTTCATAGTATGTTTTTTGATCTTTAGTTTATCAGTATTTTAAGGCATATAATTAAATTTATTTGGGTTGTTTAAACATTTATATATACCAACTTATAATTGGGATGAAATTACTGTGGATTTTGTGGCGGGATTACAATATCAACCTTGAGTCATGACACTATTTGGGTATTGGTGGATTGGCTTATGAAAATATTATACTTCTTACCTATCTAAAATATGCATTCAATTAAAGATATTGGTAGGTTATATTCAAGAAAGTTGTTATACTTCATAGAGTTTATAAGTTGATATACTTTGTATCAGAGAGAGATATGATCCTAGCCTGATCGAGCACACCCCATGTCTAAAATGGATCTCACTTCTTCTTATTCAAATAGATAGATGATTCCTACATGAAGAATGACTCCCTTACTACAACTCTCAAGATTTATTTTCTTTGATAGTATAATAAGGGTTATTTTTTATTTGGTTTCACCATTAATCTGCATTGAAGTTGATGTTTTAAGAAGGCCAATCAAGTTTGTTTGGATTGTGGTAGGGGGGTTTCTTTACAAACAACCTATTTTCTTTGATATGTGGTTTGATTTATGTTTATAATATAATAAGTTAGGACACTAGAAGGTAGTGTGCGGGCATAGGTTCAGGAATGGAATCCAAATTAAGGAGGTAAATGTGTCATGTCATGGTGACATTGGTATGGTACTTGTGTATGATGAAGGTTTGAAGCACTAGATAGATAAGGATAAAAATTTTATCTCCACTCTGAAGGATTCACACCTGGGGGAGACTAATAAGAAGGTGGTGGATGTATATGGTTGATTAAAATATGATTTTTAAAATCACAAGTTAGTTATGAAAGTTCCAATGGGCTCATAAGAGATAGAGTGGTCATGTCCTTCAAGGCCGCTAGTTGCTGGAATTTCTACCTTCATGGTTTCCACCTATTGGGAGGTTGAGCCTATTGGAAATGAATTTAACTCTAAGTGGGGTCCCTACTGGTTGAGGCAGAACAACCAGGCCTTAATTTCAAGGTTTTGAAGTTAACTTCTAGTTTAGAGGAGAAAGTTCATTTGACAACATTTAGGTAAGGAGTAGGGGGTATGAGGGGGTGAGTGCATTGGGTTCTTTAGACCTAAACACTTCCATCCCAAAGGTTGCATCTTACTCAGAGGCTGTGTGCACTAGATTTGTTTCAAAATGAGAGGCGAGGTGGAAATTGGCATATCCTTCTGACCATAGGCTTCAGGATAAATCAATGAAGGTCAAATATTATGGTAATGAGGGATGGGTGAAGTCACCGAGCAGGTTGATCCCCAACAAGGAAGCTCTTGTGCTAAATATAGGTAACCGATTCAAAGTTCTATATGTCCAAGAACTAGAACAAGTCATATAAGAGGTAGAATCATGTGATGACATCTTCAACCAACTCTTAGTGGACATTTTGGAGGGAATTCAAGGGAAAGGACTTCACATCCCAAGTAGGAAGAAAGGTAAAAATGGAAACCAATAATTATGAAGGTGCATTATTGATAAGGAGAAAAATCTAATGGGTGAAAAGACTATTCATACTTTCCCAAACTGATGGAAATAAGGTCATCCAAAAAGTTTGAGGCCAACAAGGTGCTTGAATGAAAAAATATTGTGATGTATTAATTACATAATAAGGAAATTGAAGTGCAAGGTGAAAACTTGATGGAGGAGTATGAAGGTCCTAAGGGATAAGAGATGACTGGTGACAAGATGGAAGTTACACCTTAGAAAGTGGGGCCTATTGATAAGGGAATGTTAAAAAGGTAATATTCAAAAAATAAAAAATACTTGGAGATCATTCTTCACTCTAAGGAATAATTATAAGAAGGATTTATCCAGATCAAGGATACAAAGGAGGATGTGGACAAAATTTATGAGAGAATGATCCAAGTTATTCTAAATGAGGAGAAAAGGGTGTGTATTAACAAAAAATACTGCATTTTAGAACAAGACTTCAACTAAGTGAAGATCAATGTGGAGTAATATATCCAGACTTGGGACAATATGGATAATCATTTTGAACATATTATCAATAATGCTTCAGATACAAAAGTAATTACACTTAACTGGGGGCTATATAGGGTGTCTTATTCCAATAATTTAAGACATGTATTTAATGATTTTGTGTCCTCTTTCTATGTTTTGTGACCTTACAGTTTTATCTTGTATGGTTTCCCACTTTTTTCTCAAAAGTGATTTTTAAATAAAAATTTAATTTTTAGTCCAATTATTTTTTTTAAATCCATATGTTTATTATTCATGGTGACTATTAGATCACAATATTGGTGACCATGTCCTTTCGTGAGTTCCACCTTGTTTAGGGAACTAAATACTTGAAAAATAAGTGAAGTTTTCACTATAGTATGTGGGTTTATTTGATATTTTGTAATGAATTGGTAAATTTTCATATCAGTTGGTGATACCGCCATGATATAATATGGATCATAATTTATTTCATGTATTCTAACTAAGGAACTATTTTCAAGATCCATTTTATATTTTTGATTGGAAATTGGTGGACTTAAAACATGAAATTACTTAAATTTAAAAACTGGTATTTGTTTTAGAGTGTGAAAAAAATATTTTAATGGGAAGGTTTATTCTTAGATTTTTTTTGTTATAGAAACATGGTAGTATTCAATAATAATTATAGGATAGATAATCTCACATGTGACAAAAGTTACTGAAACCCTTTTAGTAATTTGAGTAACTTTTCAAGGGTGAAAAGTATTTATGGTGGGGAGAATTTTATATTTTTAGTTATTTAATGGATGTGTATAATAATTTGAGTTTATTCATTAAAGTATGATTTCCATGGAAAGTTGATAAATTATCCTTATAATTTTTATTATTAATTATGAGGTGATTTTAATTATGTGATATTTTTAGTGGATAATTTTATTTTATTAATTTAATGAATAAGATATTCTAAACTATTTATGGAAAAGGGAAATGTTTGCTTGGAAAATTATTTTTTTCAAATGTGGATTTAGAGAGTTTTTAGAGAGTTTAACCATGCAATTTATAGTGATATATTATGAAATTTTATTAGAGTATAATAATTTCATGGTGAAGGAGATAAGAAGTGAATGAGATTTTGAAGGTGGACTCCTTTAATGAGGGAGTTTCACATGCTGACTTAATTATAGAGAGAGGAGAATGTTTCATTAAATAGAGAATCATGTCACTCTATTTTGACACACCTATTGTTTATTCCTCATCCCATCAAAACTCAATCTCTATCATTTTGATGGTTGTGGGTGTTTTATCAAATGGTGATTCGTGGATAGAGAATTGGTTGGAATTATTAAGGTATGTAGTATAGATCATTGGGTATATTTTATAACAAAATATTCAGATTTATTGACAATGTTTCAGAGTCTAAAAACTCTTATTTTAAACACTTTCATCTTTAGGGCATTAAAAACAAATATTTATGAATTTTCACATGGTATTATACCAAAAATGGAATTTTTCCATACCACATACTATAATTTCATCCTCTGGACTTTCTTCTTTAAAATAATGAAGTTTAAAGACCCAGGTCCTTTTAGGTTATGAAAATCAAGGGAAATTTCATTTTTTTGGTTTTGGATGCTTATAAAGGGAAAAATGGTCATTTTCCTCTATCATACAAAATTTGAACATTTTTTGGTATATTTCATTGATCTCAGAATAATTTTTTTACCCTAGTATAGAATTTGGTGAAATTCCAAGCTGGTTGAATTGTTTAGAATATATTAATAGTCATTAAATAAATATTAGTTATTTCACATACGTAAATGATGATATCTTCTAAAAATTATGAATTTGAGGTTGAGTCTAGAATGAGAGGTTTTACTTGGGTGATGTATAAAATTTTCATGTGTTCCAAGTATCGGGTCGACTATGTGAATTTTAATGTCTTCTTTTGAAAAATTAGAAAAAAAATTTACCCTACCGCAAGTGTACCCCCTACTATATGGTAACTTATTATAGGGTAACTAAAATTTCCTTGAATTATTATAAAGTAACTAGAAATTTTATTAAGTCGTTATAGAGTAACTGTAATTTTCCTTAAGTTTCTATAGGATAACATGTTATAAGGTAACTTGTTATAGGGTAAGTTGTTATAGGGTAACTTACTTCATGGTAAGTTATTACAGGGTAACATACTATGAAATAATTTATTAATTATTCAGTATAATTTAATTATGGAATTAATTATGGAATAAATTGGAAAATTAATTATAAATTAAATTGAAACTAATTAAAATGTGTGAATTAATTATAATTGATTTACAATTAATTAAGGTAATATGTTTTGGGGTTAGGGACTTGACCCTTATGAGGGGAGGAGAAATGGCGGAGAATAAATAAAATTAAGGGAAATAAAATAAAATAAAATTAGGAATAAATAAAATAAATTATAAATCGTAATGAAGGGTAAAAATTATTATAAAGATAATATTTAGGTCATTTCCATGTCTTTGCAGTAAAGGAAATTATTCTATGGTGTTTTCCTCTTCTTCTCTTTTTTATTGGTATCTCCCTCAATCCTTATCGGAATCGAGTCTCATTTGATTCAGAGGAAATCTTGAGGTAAATATAATAATCTACACCTATTATTTTTTATTTTATTACCCTATTTCCTCAAAACTGGTTTATTTTTGTGGGGTGAGGGTTTTCAGTGGCAATTTTACTGAAGCATGGTGAAATTTCCATGATGTCAAGGGTATTTTTCTCAAATTTATCCAAAGTATGTCCCAAAAGGATGATCGCATGTCTTAGTACATCATTTTAGTGAAATTGCATCATCATATAAATTTTTTTATGATTTTAGACTAAATTAAATTAAATTGGTGATTGAATCATTGATGTGTATTAGAGATTTTCCCTAGGATGGTGTCGGGAGTGTGTCCAAATCTTAAATGAGTGGTTGGTCGTATTTTTAGTATGACGATGTTGTCTGATGAATTTTTAGGAATTATACCTATTTGGGTTTAAAAATTATTAATTATAATTGTAATAATTTATTTAATTATATGTGTTTCATAGATTCGGGTGCATTTTAGGAGTGGACCGCATGCTATCACTCACAATTTTGGTGAGTGGATAATGTCTTTTGAGTTATTAGTAAATTATGACTAATTGAATTGAATTGTAAATTATTTATAAATTGTTGCAAATGGGTTAAATAATTAATTATAAATTGTTATAATTAATTATTGTATTTCATGGTTTGAGATAGGTTCCCAAGAGTTGAAGAGATGCATGGGTGATCCTTGGAAGTGATGGTCATGATATGAATTAATAAGGAAAATGGATTAGATTGAGGTAGATAGCCTTGAAATTATTTGAGTAACTTGATTGATTGGTATTTCATGTTTGTATTCCATCACTGTTATATTTATCTACATGTTTCATGGCCTGTATGATTTTTACATAAGGTTGGTATGGGCTTGAATAAGATTAATAGTCAACATGAACCGCATATCTTTTTATATGGTTTGATGGTGGAAACTTATTCGAACGAGTGTCGGTATCCTTCTTTATGGATTATATGGTGGAATAAGTGATTTTTTATGTGACCCTTATTTTGATTGCCTCATGTTCTTTTTATTGCATGATGATGTGTATTATGTGTGTTGGGTGATGATGGTTATTTTTAGTATCAAATGGGTGGGTTGATCTAGATGGATGTGCTTGACCCATTGAAGGGTGGAGATGGGTCTAAAGGACCCTAATGGATGTTGAGGGACATTATGTATAGAATTATGAGCTTATACTAAGTGGTGGAAATGTGATCAAGGAACCCACATAGGGTATTTATGTTATGATGTAATTTAGGGGACTTCAAAGAGATCTCAGTAACATATTTCTTCTTGAGAGGGTGTGTATAGGTAATGGGTAGTGATGATTGTAGGTGTCACCTTTGAACTAGAATCAATTATGTTATCCTGATATGGTTGTAGTGATGGTGATAAGTAATGCTTCTAAGAGGCCAGCCACAATTATGTGATACTGATTCGAGCGTTTGGCCAACCTTTATTGGTATTGTTATTTTTTGGATGAGATGTTCGAGAGGGATGTACTACCCTCAAGTCCTTTTGAATGAATGCCCAAGAGATCACCAAAGATGTGTGGGATGGATTGGTTGGATGTATAACCCATATTATTATTATTACTACTGATGGATTTATATGTGGATGTTGGCCCCTAAAATTGATTTATGAGATGCATAGGATTATCTCCTAGGATTTTATGATGCTTGATGATGTTATATAATATTATTAGGAAACATAGGATCAGATGAGATACTTAATGATAATGATATTATATAATATTCCAAGTATTCTTAGGATATGGTGATGATCATAATGATATTATCTAGGATTCCTAGTGATACCTGGGATCTAGATACATACCTGGGGGTATTATGGGATGCCTAGGATGCCTAGGATCTAGTTCTATTCCCCGGTATAACATTATTATGGGATACCTAGGATTCCTAGGATATGTTGATTTTATCTAAGATGACGTTATCATGGGATTCCTAGGATTTGGTTTCCTTTCCAAAGTTGTTGATATTATGGGATGTCTAGGATTTTATGCTCTTACTTGAGATAACGTTATTATGGGATTCCTAGGATGCCTAGTATCTAATGCTCTTGACTGACATAACGTTATTCTGGGATGAGTGGGATACTGCCTAGGATATGATATTATATCTATGGAGGCATTATTACAAGATCTCGAGGTAAGACTTATATCCCCCTAAGGATAGGTGGCATGCTCAGAGACACTTCGACATTGTCCAAAGCAAGCATGGTTAGGGTTTGAGGTGGTCTAGATGACACTCTAAGTCCTAATATATATTTTTGATGTGAATTTCATGTTATTTTTAAGGGTGGGTGTGTTTCATGAGTACCATCACGCCTTATATATGTATTGAATACACATCCACTTGATCACAACAGTACTTAGTATTGTTAAGACATTGGAGATTCCTACTAGAGCGTCGAACTCACCCCTTACCCACATACATGGCATGGGTTTCAATTTATGTAGGTATACCTTCATTTTTTCTCTTGGGTAATATGTTATTCTTGGATCTATACACATGTTATAGGTCTAGAAGTTATAAAGGATAAGAATTCAATGGGTTGATTATTATGAGTTGGGTTGGTGGACCATTTATTTTTCAGTTTTATTTAGCATATGTATTATCCAATGTGTCCTTAACTATATATTATGTCTGTTATGGAATGTTTTTATTCTTCTACTTTGTTATTTTTTACTACATCATTTAAATAGATTTAATGCTTTCTATTCTGAACTATAGGGGCCTATGAGGCTCCTTATTTTAAGTATATAGGTTTTTAGGATGTTTTTTATATGAACGGGTCATGCCAAATTTTTGGTAGATTTGGTAATGTACCTTAAGCCTTATTCTTAGATTTAATAGTCTCCTCATGACTATTTTGGGACCTTACTACTATTTTTATCCTCTAGAGTATGAGGAGGC
Source organism: Viscum album (assembly GCA_963277665.1). Classification (NCBI taxonomy): domain Eukaryota; kingdom Viridiplantae; phylum Streptophyta; class Magnoliopsida; order Santalales; family Viscaceae; genus Viscum; species Viscum album. The sequence goes on from OY728155.1 coordinate 1,818,368,831, forward strand.
ATGTCTGAGGTCAATTAGAGAGCCCTGCATGGATGTTGTTTGGGAAATTCGGACCAGGTTATTAAAAAGTGATATCATAGTTTGTTTTGGAATGGGGTAATTTCAGTTAGATATAGAGATATATTTTTGAGACTTGAGATGTATACCAAGCACATTCTTAGTCATCATGACATTGGTTGAAACCCATGCTGCTTAGGGAAGTCGAGTGTTGGGACTAGGAACGTTAAAATGAGTGAGTTATTGGGTTGGATCTAGAATCACATGTGGTATGGATGAAACTCGAGATGATTCATAGTTCTTATCCAGGAATCGGTGAGTTGTTCATGAATCATGATAGTGTCATGCTTAAGGCATGATCCATGTGTGTTTTGGTGGTGTTGTTTGACATATCGTCTTGTCAAAATCCATGATTTATTGAATAAAATTATAATATAATTGATGTTTTCTCAAATATATTTTAAGGTTTTATTAGATTAGTATGGATATGAGTGGATTTTTTTGATCGATTATGAGTGTGATTGTCTGGAAATTATAGGACAATGGTATTTTGGATGGTTGGTTTTTGACAAAAAACCTAGTTTTGAAAGGAAAACTCATGCAGTGTCATAAGGCATGTGTGAAAAGGTTTTAAAAGCTATTTTATTAAAATGTATCATGGATAAAGTTATTTTGAAATGATTGGGATTTAGTTATTTGAGTAAATATGAGGAAAATTGTTATTTAAATTTAATTTTAAAGTTGATTTTGGAAATGAGAATGCTTTTTTGGAAAAATGGTTGGCAAGGATATGGATTTTGGTGATTTCAGATTTTGATGGAAACTCTTGGATCCCAAGGGTTGTTTTGAAAACTCATGTGAGTGTTGGTGTGTATAAAATATTTTGTAATTGGTTTTAAATAAAGTGGTTGTTCCTGTGTAGACCGAGTTTCTCAGATTTCTTTGTGCTTGAACAGGGGAGAACCAAATGATTAGATTATATGTTCAGATTATATTCCATGATTGTTTAGAAATAACTAAATTTTATTGGAGGTTGTGGGGCTGGTTTGATATACCATTTATGATAAGAAATTGGTGCCTATGTAAATATGGTTTTCTGAATTTTTAATGGTAGATCAGGGGTTCCTGAGGTGTTGTTTGTGCATTCTGTAGATACTTTAAGGTTTTTTCAAGAGAACTTATCATGTAGGGATCATGGGATGAATGTTTAACATTGGGACAGAGTATACGGATGTGTCTCTTGATTAGGTTTGTGATTAGGACCAATTAAATTGTTTTTTTAGTAGGTGATCCTGATGGTGTGCAGCGTCATGGATTGGAATTGACCTTTATGAATTTAGACTTATGGTGGGGATCACCATAATCCTGGAGATGATTTGGTAGATGTCATTGTGGTGTCTTAAGATCAACTATTATGGTTGAACACTGTCTCGGTATTGGTGATGATGATAATAGAGAGGCTTGGTTTATGGTGAATAGTTCACCTGTGTTGGGAGTTGTGTAGCGAAAGATTGTTCGGAATTTTAGGGTAGGATGTAGTGATCTCATGATGAATTGAAAATTGGGATAGGTTAGGATTTATGGTTGTAGGACCACCGAGTCTTCTTGTGGATGATAATTGTTATGGTGGGGAGGTTGTAGAGACTCATGTCTTTATAGGTTGTAAAAATTAGTAGAAATTTAAAAATTTGGCCTTTGATGCTTATAATAGGAAAATGGTTATTTCCCCAAGTATAAGAACCCAAAATATTTTTATGATTATTTAATTGATCTTGTAATAGAGTGTTTACCCTTTGGCTGGAATTTGGTGAGATTCTGAGCTGGTTGAATTTTTCAAAATATATTAATATTCAATAAATAAATATTAATTATTCTACATATGTAAATGATGATATTTCCTAAACGAAGTCCCATATTGAAATTCAAACTTTTCAATTGAGTCTAAATTGGGAGGTTTTACCTAGGAGAGTTATAAACTCTATTCGGGTTTAGGGTCTCATGTTTTCCTTGTGAATTTTAGTGTTTTATTTTGAAAATTTGGAGAAGTGTTTTACAATATCACAAGTACACCCCCTGTTGAAGGGTAAATTTTTATAGGGTAAGTTATTATAGGGTAACTAAAAATTTCTTTAATTTATTATAGGGAAACTATAAATTTTTTAAGTTACCATAAGGTAACTGGAAATTTCCTTGAATTTTTATAGGGCAAAATGCTATAAAGTAACTTGTTATAGGGTAATTTACTATAGGGTAAGTTATTTCAGGATAAATTGATACATTTTAATTTGTTATAGGGTAACTTATTGTGGAATAATTTATTAATTATTCTATATAATTTAATTATGAAATTAATTATGGAATAAACTGTGAAAATAATTATAAATTTAATTGTGAATAATTAAAATGTGTGAATTAATTAAAATTGATTTGTAATTAATTAAGGTGATATTTTATAGGGTTAGGAACCTTCCCCTTATGTAGGGAGGATAAATGGAAAAGAAATAAGAAAATAAAGAAAAAGAATTAAATAAAATTAAGAATAAATAAAATAAATGATAAATAGTAATAAAAGGTAAAAATGTTTTTAAAGAGGGGATTTAGGCAATTTTCACACCTTTACAACAAGATAAATCATCATAGTGTGCTATATTCTTCTTCTCTTCTTATTTGAGTGGTATCTCCCTTGATTCTTATCAGAATCGAGTAACATTTGATCTGGAGGAAAGATTGAGGTAAATATAAAACTATGTATCACTTATTTCTCAATTTATTCCCCAATTTATTCATGAATGGTTTATTTTTATTTTTTTGGTAAGGGTTTTTAGTGAATATTACACTAGATCATGGTGAAATTGTCATGATATAAAGGGTTTTTTGCTTGGGTTAGTTAAATAACATCCTAAGAGGATAATAGTACATCACCGCACACCGTTTCGATGAAGTTACGTCATCATATTAATATTTTATAGGGTTTTAACTATAATTAAATTAAATTAATGATTGAATCATTAACGCATTTTAGGGATTTTTCCTTAGATAGTGTAAGGAGTGCACCATAGACCTTACATGAGTGGTTGGTCATGGTTTCTGTGTGACAAGGTCATTCAATGATTTTTCATACATTATACCTATTTTGGTTAAATTTTTTAATTAATTATAAGTTTTATAATTAATTGAATTGGATGTGTGGCTTAGATTTTGGTGTGTGTCAGGAGTGGACCGCACCTCGTCACTCACGGTTTTGGCTAGTGGATGATATTCAATGATTTATTGAGTTGTTATGACTAATTGAATTAAGTTTTTATAAATGAGATGAATAATTAATTATAAATTGTTACAATTAATTAATGGATGTCATGGTTTGAGATAGGTACCCAGGAGTTGATTCAATGTATGCACGAGCCTAGGAAATTATTGTCGAGTTGTGAATAAAAGGAAAATGGATTCGATTTTGGTAGGTGTCCTTGACTTTATTTGAGTCTCTTATTGGCATTTTATGTTTGTGTTCCATCACTATTATATTTTTTCATGTTATATGAACTGTTTGATTTCTCCATAAGGTTGGGATGGGATCATGTTAGCCTAATAGTTAACATGGACTCCATAGCTTGATAAACAGTTTAATGATGGTGCCTTGGTCAAATGAGTGTTTATGTCCCTCTTTATGGATTGTATGGTAATGTGAGTTGGATTTTAAAGGACAAGGTTTTATTTTTAAAATGTATTTTTTAAAATGTAATTTTATTCAAATGGGAATTTAATGGGAAATTATTGATTTGGTAAATGGGTTTTTAAATGGTATTTTAAAATGGAAATGGAGTTTTCTGAATAATGTTTTGATAGGATTTGGATAAGGTCCTGGTGTGAGTTAGATGTTATATGATTCCATTTTTGAATAGTTTTAAAATGAAATTTTGAATTGATTTATAAAGTTAATCTAGAAGGTATTAGTTAAGTTGTTTTTTCTATTTATCCTAATGAGGGTGATTCCCTATTTTATAAATCATGACTGATTTTGTATGTGAAACATGTTGTGATTATATTGAGTCTTACTTGTTACATGATGATTCATGTTATGTGTGTTGGTCGATGATGATTGTTTTTGGTAGAAAAGTGGTGGGTTGACCCAAATAGGTTTTCTTGACCCCTTAGTGGGTAGAGAAAAGTTTGAAGGACCCTAATATATGTTGATGGGATTTATGGATGGAATGATAGGCTAGGATCAAGTGATGGAAATGTGATCAAGGAACACACATAGGGTGAATATGTCATGATGTGACCTAGGGGACTTCAGAGGAAGCTTAGTGAGATGTTTTCCTTTGATAGGTTGTGTATGGTTAATGGGTAATAATGATTTTGGATGTTACCTTCAAACCCAAATTAATTATGTGGTCCTGATATAGCTATAGTGATGATATTAGGCCTTTAACATAAGTGTCCGACCTCGATTATGAGAGATTGGTTTGGGTGTTTGGTCAACCCTCATTTGTTTTATTATTATTATGGTGAAGAGATATTTGGGAGGGATGTACTTCCCTTGAGTACTTATGAATGAATTCCCAGGATGTCACTTAGGATGTGTGGGATGGGTTAGGAAAATAGTCATTCCATATTATTATTACTACTGATGGATTTCTAGGATGATGTTGGCCCCCATACTTGATTTATAAGATGCCTAGGATTACCTCCTAGGATTTGGTGATGCCTAATGATGTTATATGAGATGCTTGGTATGCTTTGTATCAGGAGGGATTCCTAATAATAATGATATTAAATGATATTACAATTAAACCTAGGATCTGGAGATGAGACCTATGATATTATCTAAGATGAGGGGTGATGCCTAAGATCTCGATTCAGGCCTAGGGGTATTATGGTATGCCTAGGATTCCTAGGTTCTAGTACTCTTACATGAGATGACATTATTATGGGATTCTTAGGATTCCTAGGACCTAATTATCTTACTTGAGATGATGTTATCATGGGGTTCCTAGGATCCAGTGCTCTTGCTTGAGATGTTGTTATTATGGGATTACTAGGATGCTTATAATATAGTGATCTTACTTGAGATAACATTATTATGGGATGCCAAGGATATTTTACTCCTAACTGAGATGGTGTTATAATGTAACGACTAGGATACTCCCTAGTATCTAATATTATATGTGTTGAGGCATGATTATGAGATCTTGAGACAAGACTTATATCCCCATGAGGATAGGTGACATGCTGAGAGACACTCTAGTACTAGCTAAAGCTCATAAGGTCAGGGTTTCAAGAAGTCTGGTTGACACTTAAAGACCTAACATGTATGTTTGTTGTGCATTGTGTGTTATATTTATGGGTGGGTGTGTTGCATGAGCACCATATCACCTTTATATGTCTTGTGTAATCATAGTAGCATTTAGTATCATTTAGGTATTGGGGATTCCTACTGGGTCTTTAGACTAACCCCCTACTCTCATACACGGCATGGATTTCAATGTACATGGTCAAAACTTCATGTTTTTTATCAGGTCATAGGTTCTTCTTGGAGCTTGAAACATGGTACAGGTCTGGAGGTTGAGGATTTGGTGGGTTGATTATTATGATTTGGGTTAGAGGCCCGTTTACTTTTTAGTTTTACTTAGCATGTGTACTAGATAGTGTTTCATTTACTATATATGATGCATGTTATTCCATGTGTGTCTATTTTTTCTATATTATTTATTATTGTATCAGGTATATGGATTTACTACTTTCTATTTTAGACTGTAGGGACCCTGTTTTATGTCTATAGGTTTTTGGGATGTCCGTTATATAGATGAGTCTTGCTAAATTTTAAATAAATTTGAAAATGGTACTTGGGCCTTGTTTTTTAGAGTTAATAGTTTCCCCTCAACTATTTTAGGCCCTTACTACTAGTCGATGGCCTTCAATGTATGGAGAATCATGCTTGAGGAAAGGTAGATACCCCTATGTGGGTGTCGTTTGGGCAGTTCAGGCTGGGGAATTACATGAAAATTGGAGATTGTATAGTCCAATACAGTGATTTACACAAGGGGCATACCAAAATGCACAAATTTTGCCAAAATGGTATAGGAACATTCCAAATTTTCATGTATCATGCTAAATTTATTTCAGGGTAATATTTTTTCATTTGGATTATAAATGGTGATTTTTTAAGGAATCTTAATGATAGTGATTTATGTTTCATCCTATTAGGATTAAACCTATACATAACTTGGTTCTATTAAGTTTGGGAGAGAAAAAATGACCAATTTATTAATTGGACCTAGTCATGCTAACCTTAACTTAGCTCATTTATTAACCGGGTCTTGAAAAGAACCTAATTAAAGGTTAGTTTAAATTTTTGTGTCCCATTAATTAATTAGGACTTAAAATATTATAAAATTAAATAAATTATATATATAATCATAATTAATTTTAAATATTGTATTTTTAAAAAAATATCATTATAATATAATATAATTGAGTTGGGTGAGTCATGTATTGTGTTTCCTATTAAAGTCCCCAATTCCGATCTAATTATTAAGAAAACTTTAAAATTGGATTGTTTAATAATAAAGACAAAAAAATTACAACCAATATGACCTTTTATTAGTTTGATCTTATTGGGATAGGCATGTAAGGACCCGACCCCAGTTTCTTGGAGCTGGTGCCATATTTTATTACATTGGCATATAAATGAGGAATAAGCATCTAGAAGGATCGAGTAGTTTAGTATTATTGTAAACAAGATACATACATAAGTTCAACTTTACATATTGAAAGGAAAAACAACACTAAATTATTCTATTCAAAACATCCAAGCCTCCTATATTATGCTTTAAAGTCACTCATAATTTACTTCTTCATACCCTGATAAAATTAAACATAAGGAAGGGGTGAGCTCAAATGCTCAGTAAGGGTAAGTAATACAGCGGAATATAGCATAAACATAAGATATGGAAAGTAATTGAAAACACATGTCTTTAATAATAAACTTGTACACATTATGGTATGAATATGAGCTAAGTAAATAATGCCATAATAAAACATAATCATGGGTATTATACTAGTCGAATAACCACATGAACTTCAAATACTAGCATCATAATGAGAGAAGTTCATATTTCGGACATCATAACCATACCGTCTAGGCCATGTGCTAGGACCATAAATAATCAATTTGTCAAGGCCTTGTGCCAAGACTCTAGTTTGTCTCATGAGACCTATCGATGCATTGAGGGGATATAGAGGGCCCCACCCATCACATAATAAGTCAAATTAATTCATCATATGAGCTGGGATAAGCATAAACAACATATACATTCAAATTGAAACTATCATATGAAATGTAACTATCTTTCCCCAATCATTAATCATAAAACACTAACCATTTTGAGTAATATGGTGAATGGTTTTAGGATAGATCATCCAAAATAGAGTTAGTCATAAACCATTAAATAAAATATGGTAGATTAATTCATAACTTATTAAACCCAATAATATATAAGAAACAACACGTGTGTTGAATCAAACGAAAATACTCTTATAAAATCATTAAGCAATCTTGAGATAAATACTCTTTTATTTTGAAAGAAGGGTTATTTTGGAAAAATATTTGTATAAAACCAAAATTTAATTAAGATAGTATTTTCATAATAAAATTAATGATTTTATAAAGATGATTTTTTCCAAAACAGATTATAGTGTGCCCTTGAAAATAGGTAATAATTTGAGAAATTCCCTTGAATCGGGCTTGTATTTGAAACCAATTTTGAAAGTTCCTTTTAAAACGTGTAACTATCCACAAAATAAGGAAGGTTTATGGTTTTAAATCATATATATAATACTCACACATATTTTATGAGGAGTACATAACAATAAATAATAATTTCATTGAGGTAATTAGACAATGAAAGTAACCCGAATGAAAACGGAAGTTCGGGTGAGAAAACCCTTACCTAAACTCTGAACGTGTTATGCTCTTGAACTTAATATCCTTGAATATGAAATTATAATTATTAATAAATTATTTAAGAACCTATTAGACATGTATTTATTTTATCATAATTCTAGTTAGTTCATTTATGTCCTTATTTATAAGTTATTGTCTCATCGTTCTGGAGTGTTTGTTTTCCTTATTTTTCATAATCGGTTCACAAGTAATGAAGTGGTATGGATGTAAATATCCAGAATTGAAATTAAATATTATTTATGAAAATACATAATTTTTAATGTCCATTTCTATCATTTGGTTACATGTAATGAGGATGAATCATTAGATGACAATCACTTCGATTATTTGGTGGTATTTGGATTATTATGAACTAGTTTTGTCATATAAATTAATAATATGTACATATACCAGTTACTTAATATTAATTAGGTTGTAATACACATATTATATTATTTTTCAACCATAAATAAGGTTTCATTACCAGTAATGAAGGAAATATTGAAGAATGAAACTTTGTCATCCATGAAGGTTATAAATTGGAACCTCATGGGCGTTGATTTCGTTTATAAAAATAAAAGGAAGGGAGTAAGAATATTGATGATGGTTCTTCCATTAACATGATATAAATTCAGTATATATATGATAGTGGAGTTATCATGGTCATTTGGACAGAGGAGGTTAGGAGAGGATAACAAAAGAAGATAAATTCAAATGAAACTAAAAGAAAAAGAAAGGTGCTTTACCTCTTGAAATAACTTCCTCGAGAATCTCTGTAAGGGAAGGGATTTTGGTCTTTTGGAAATACCAAGAGCTTCCTGGTCGTGAGGAGTTACTAGGGAAGGGTATTTAGGCAGAACTTTGAGGATCTTAAAGGATTAGAGGAGTGAACAAAAGAGGGAGTGGTGAGGGGTTTTTAGAGTGGAGGCGAGGGGTAAATTTTGAATATTTAATTCATTATTTTATTATTTTCCTCAAGAAAACCAATAGTGTTGTTTCATGTGACCCCTAATAGTAATAATTTCATGTGAGTTCGAACCAAGTGGCCTTACATCACTTATGATGTCATAAATAGTTTATTTAACTGATAATTTGTATATATGGTATTTTATCATATTTCACTATTCATTAAAAAATTTAGAATTTCAGAAAAATCCCAAAAATTTACCCCTACCATTTTTCTACATGTAGAATTAAAAAATGAACTAAATTTTTCAAAATTAATTTTCTAAATATTATTAATTTAATTTTTCAATAAAGTCATAGTTAATTTGAAAAATAACAATTTTAAAGGTGCAATTAGTTTTATATCACATTGAAAAATTAATTAAGATCTCATTATATTATTGCCTTAATAAAATAATATATTATTATTATTTACTATTAATAAGGGTCATATTACTATTTATATTACTATTCATAAGGGTATGTTACTATTCACCAAAAAAATCAAGTTTTTTTTATTAGACTCCAAATGACTTACTGATCACAACTCTAGATGACCGTTTCTTGAAATTCAAAACATAGAATAGGAAAAGTTGAGTTTAACTTCTAGATTATAAAATGAACTCAATATTTATTTTCAAAACCTTTGGGTGTTACATTCTTCCCCCCTTCAGGAATTTCCCCCTCGAAATTTCATTTTACAATCTAGGCCAAAAACAGGTGGGAGTAATTTTCCTTCATTGCTTCCTCCAATTCCCATGTTGCCTCTTCGTACTTATGGTTTATCTATAGTACCTTGACCAGATGAGTAGTCTTGTTGCGTAGAACTTTGTCTCTACTATCCAATATTTTCACTGGCTACTCCTCATAGGAAATATCATCCTCCAACTGTACCACCTCTGAAGAGATTACATGTGAAGGGGCTGGTATGTACTTCCTTAAGCGGGATACATGAAAGACATCATGTACCTTCGACATGGTTGGTGGAAGTGCCAGTCGATATGCCACAGCTCCAACTCGATCAAGGATCTCTAAGGGGACGATATACTTGGGACTTAGCTTCCCTTTCTTCCCAAACTGCATGACCTTCTTCCATAGAGATATGCGTAGAAATACCAGGTCTCCAACTTTAAACTCAAGGTCTCATTGACGGTTATCCATATAAATCTTCTGTCGACTTTGGGCTACCTTGATATGCTGCTGAATGGTTTTCACCTTCTCCGTCATTTCTTCAAAAAATTCAGGTCCTATAAGATTTTTCTCACTAACTTCATCCCAACACACTGGTGTTCTACACCTTTTACCATAAAGGTCTTCATATAGTTCCATTCAGATGCTCGAGTGGAAAATGTTGTTGTAGGAGAATTCAACCAGTGGAAGATGTCGGTCCCATACTCCTTTGAATTTTATAGAACATGCTCTCAACATGTCTTTCAGTGTCTAAATAGTCCACTCATATTGGCCATCAGTTTGAGGATGATAGGTCATACTGAAGTTCAGTTCAGTGCTTAAAGTTTGTTGGAGACTTTTCTAGAACTTCGAGGTGAATCTAAAATCACGGTCAGATACAATAGAGAGTGGTACTCCATGCATCCTTACCACTTCTTTGATGTAAATCTGTGCAAGTTGATCCAACAAGAAGTCCTCTCGAATCATGATAAAGTGATATGTCTTTGTAAGACGATCCACAATGACCCATATAGCATTGTTTCCTCTAAATGTCCTTATAAGTCCAGTGACAAAGTCCATGGTAATGTTCTCCCACTTCCATAATGGTATGGGTAGTGGTTGCATCATTCCCTTAGACTTTTTCCTCTTAGACTTCACTTTTTGACATACCAGGTACTTTAATGTATATTCACCAATCTCCCTTTTCATATTGTCCCACAAAAAATTTTCTCGGAGATCTCGATACATCTTTGTGCTACCTGGATGTATAGATAAATTAGAGTTATGAGAATCATCCAACAGTTCTCTCTTTAGCTCAGGAATATTAGGAACACAAAGCTTCTTCCCAAATTTCAAAATGTCACCTTCATATGTGAAGTCAGTCAACTTCCCATCATTTATAGCTTTAATTTTCTTTTGAAACTCCTCATCGTCAGCCTGAGAAATTTTTATCCTCTCCAGTAAAGAAGGTTGGGAAACCATTTGAAAAATTAGTGATGTGTTACCTTCCTTAATAATTACCATATCCATATTTACTAGATCCATGAACATAGGATCCCTTTCAACTATCATCTTGTTCATAATTCCATGGTCATTTCTACTCAATGCATCTGCTACCTTATTTTCTTTCCCCGGGTGATAGTGTATTGTGAAATAATAATCTTTGAGTAGCTCAATCCACCTACTTTGTCTCATGTTGAGTTCTTTCTGTGAGAATATATATTTCAAACTCTTATGATCTATATATATCTCACATTTTTCTCTATATAGGTAATGTCTCCAAATATTCAGAGCAAAGATTACCGTTTCTAAATCAAGATCATGAGTTGGATAGTTTTGTTCATGAATTTCTAACTGCCTAGATGCATAGGCAATAACTCGATCATTCTGCATAAGGACACAACCAAGTCCTTTCTTTGATGCATCATTGTAGATCACAAACCCATTATTACCTGATGGTAGGGTTGGGATCAGAGCATTTACTAACCTCCTCTTCAATTCTTCAAAACGTTCTTCGCATTCCTTTGTCCATACGAACTTAACTCCTTTTATTGTGAGCTTGGTCATTAGGTTGGCTAAACGGGTGAAGTTCTGAATGAAATGCTGATAATAACATGCTAAACCAATAAAACTATATACCTCAGTTACGTTAATTGGAGTAGGTCATTCTTGCATAGCCTTTGTCTTCATAGGATCTATAGATATTCCATCCTTAGAGACAATGTGTCCTAGAAAGGAAACTGATTGGAGCCAGAAATCACACTTGCTAAACTTTCCATATAATTCGTTTATTCTCAGAGTCTTCATAATAGTGAGCAAGTGATTTTCATGGTCTTCATATCTTTTATATTACACCAGGATATCATCAATAAACACCGCCACAAAGTTATCAAAATATTCCTTGAAAACTCTATTCATCAAATCCATGAAAATAGATGGTGCATTAGTTAGTCAAAAAGTCATTACTGTAAACTCGTAATTTACATACCTAGTTCGAAATGCTGTTTTTGGAATGTCTTCTTTTTTCATAAGTAACTGATGATATCCAGATCAAAGATCAATCTTTGAAAAATATTGGTCTCCGTGAAGTTGATCGAATAAATTGTCAATTCATGGTAGAGGATACTTATTCTTTATTGTAACAGCATTGATTTACCTGTAATCAATACACAACCTCATAGACCCATCTTTCTTATTAACAAAAAGAACAGGGGATCCCCATGGAGAAACACTAGGGAGAATAAATCCTTTATCACTCAATTCCTCTAGTTGTTTCTTTAGCTCCACTAACTCCACAATGTCCATTCTATAAGGGGTCTTTGATATGGGCCTTGAACCAGGAATTAAGTCAATGGAAAACTCAATTTCCCACTCTAGAGGATGTCCAGGTAAATCATCTGGAAAGACATCAATATATTATTGCACAACAGGTACATATTATATTTGAACATTATTTTCTTCACCCATAGTTATTTCATTCTCTTCCTCCCTGATAATTGAATTTAGTTGAGCTACTGGGGGTGGATCTAGATAAGAATCAGGTGGTGATGTTTCTTCTCTAAAGATAAGGTACTCCTTATCATCATCGAAAATTGTAACCTCCTTCTTCTTACAATAAATTTTCACATCATGGTCTGAAAGCCAATCCATACCAAGGATTATATCGAATTCAATCATGGGTATGACAATGAGATCAGCAGATAAAGAAAATTTATATGCCCTAATGGGAACGAATTCACAAAACCGTGTTGCAATGATACTTCCCTCAGGAGTTTTGACTGACAACTCCCTTATTAAATCAAATTGTAAATATCTAATTTTCTTAGCAAACTGGGAAGATATGAAACAATGTGATGATCCAGAATCAAATAAATCATTGGCTAAGTTTCATGAAATGATCAAAGTACCTGCCACCACGTCATGGGGAACTTCAACATCTGTAGTTGTGATTGCATAAGCTCGAACATGTTCCCCTGGCCTTTTCTGTGGCATGTTTCCTTGACATTTTAGACAATCATTAGAATAGTGCCCCATATCTTGATAATTATAGCATTGAACATTGTTAGCCTCCTTTTTCCCCTTACAATCACTAGCAAGATGGAATTTCTGTCCACATTTGAAGCATACTTATTTTCCATTTAATTAGGCACTGAGGTTTCTCTTTCCACAATTATCATAGGGTAGAAATTCAACCCTTCCCTTCTTCCCTGTTTTCTTATTTCCTTTCCTAGAGTTTTCAACATCCCTCTTCTTTTCTTATTTTCCCTTAAAGTTATAAGACTTATAGAATTATTATTTTTTTGTCTTGATAGCACATGAAACTATATCCTCATATGATGAAAAACTTTGGGATACCAGTTCCTACCGGAGGAATGGCTTTAGGCCATCAAAGAATCGATCAATTTTGCTCCTTGGATTTCGTATGTAGTCAACAGCATGTCTTGCTAACCTTGTCAAGTTAGCTTCATACTTGGAAAAAATTTCATCCTCCTTATACCTCAGATTCAAGAATTGACTCTCCATATCTGCTCACTGTTCATGAGGGAAATATTTTTCTAATAATATTTCCTTAAAATCCTTCCATTTCATATCTTCTATTTCTTCCTACTCCTTTGTGTTTTGGATTAATGACCACCACTGATCTGCATCTCCCCTTAGATGATATACTGCCATTACAACCTTATCTCTTTCATTTCATACCAAAGTGAGAAATATCTTCTCAAGGGAACATATCCACTTCTCTACTACAAACGGGTTTGTAGTCCCGTTGAATAATGGTGGTTGTTGTCAGAGAAAGCGATCTAATATAGCTCCTCCATGTGGTGGATCTAGATGCTCCATACGGGTAAGGTTATTATTCATAACCTGAGTAAGTTGTCCCAGTATAGTTATGAGTTTCTCAGCACCATTTCCAATGTCATTATCTTGCATCGGAGGAAAATCCCTATAGGGGACACGTGCATTCATGCGGTTTCCACTCCTTCCACTAGGCACCATTTCTAAATAATGTCATACACTAGATTAGGGTATAAATCATAATTTATAATCTCAATCTAGAAAAATAATAAGAATAAATTTAAATTATACGCATATCTAATCTCTTAATCATAAACATGATATCTTTGAGGAAAAATTTTCATTTAAATCCTTCATAATGGCTTATAAAGAAAACATGAAATATCCTAAGCATATCCCCCGGGATTGTCGTAACCAAGAGTGCAGAAAGTCCCATTGTCGTGTACCAGGATACCCCGGGTCAAGTCCAAAACTCCTTGTCAGAGCTTTCACTCCTAGGTATATCTGTTCCAGAGCCACCTCTACCTTCTCGTATCCAGACAGGTATGTATTGCTTGAATGATACACATAATCTATTCCTTACCAAAATACCAAGACGTTCTTATATGTTTATCCTCAAAGACTCACTTAGGGATTCTTCCCTAATCTACGTTTCCAAGTTATCTACTAAAATTCCTTTGATACCAACTGTAAGGACCCGACCCCAGTTGTCTGGAGCCGGTGCCATATTTTATTACATTATCATATAAATGAGTAATAAGAATCCTGAAGGATTGAGTAGTTTAGTATTATTGGAAACAATATACATACATAAGTTAAACTTTACATATTGAAAGGAAAAACAACACTAAATTATTCTATTAAAAACATACAGGCCTCCTAGATTATGCTTGAAAGTCACTCATAAATTACATCTTCATACCCTGAGAAAATGAAACATAAAGAAGGGGTGAGATCAAACGCTCAGTAAGGGTAAGCAATACAGCGGAAGATAGAATAAACATAAGACATGGTAAGTAATTGAAAACACATGCCTTTAATAATAAACTTGTACACATTATGGCATGAATATGAGATAAGTAAATAATTCCATAATAAAACATAATCATGGGTATTCTATTAGTCGAATAACCACATGAACTTCAAATACTAGCATCATAATGAGGGAATTTTATATGTCGGACATCATAATCATACCGGTGCATCGAGGGGATATAGAGGGCCTCACCTATCACATAATAAGTCCAATGAATTCCTCATATGATCATGGATAAATATAAACAACATATACATTCATATTGAAACTATCATATGAAATGTAACTATCTTTCCCCGATCATTAAACATAAAACACTAACCATTCTGAGTAATATGGTGAATGGTTTTAGGATAGATCATCCAAAATAGAGTTAGTCATAAAACATTAAATAAAATATGTTATATGACTTCATAACTTATTAAACCCAATAATATATAAGAAACAACATGTGTGTTGAATCAAACGAAAATACTCTTATAAAATCATTAAGCAATCTTGAGATAAATACTATTTTATTTTGAAAGAAGAGTTATTTTGGAAAAATATTTGTATAAAACCAAAAGTGAATTCAGATAGTATTTTCATAATAAAATTAATGATTTTATAAAGATGGTGTTTTCCAAAACAGATTATAGTGTGCCCTTGAAAATTGGTAAGAATTTGAGAAATTCCCTTGAATCAGGCTTGTATTTGAAATCAATTTTGAAAGTTCATTTTAAAACGTGTAACTATCCACAAATTAAGGAAGGTTTATGGTTTTTAATCATATATATAATACTCAAACATAGTTTATGAGGGGTACATAACAATAAATAAGAATTTCATTAATGTAATTAGACAATGAAAGTAACCCAAATGAAAACGGAAGTTCGGGTGAGAAAACCCTTACCTTAACTCCGAACGTGTTCAGCTCTTGAACTTAATCTCCTGGAATATGAAATTATACTTATTAATAAATTATTTAAGAACCTATTATAAATGTATTTAGTTTATCATAATTCTAGTTATTTCATTTATGTCCTTATTGATAAGTTATTGTATTGAATCTCATCGTTCTAGAGTGTTTGTTTTCCTTATTTTTCATAATTGGTTCACCTGTTCTTAAGTAATGAAGTGGTATGGATGTAAATATCCAGAATTGAAGTTAAATATTATTTATTAACATTCATAATTGTTAATGGACATTTCTATCATCTGGTTACATGGAATGAGGATGAATCATTAGATGACAATCACTTCGATTATTTGGCGGTATTTGGATTATTATGAACTAGTTTTTTCATATAAATTAATAATATGTACATATAACGGTTCCTGAATATTAATTAGGTTTTAATACATATATTATAGTCTTTTTCAACCATAAATATGGTTTCATTACCAGTAATGAAGGAAATATTGAAGAATGAAACTTTGTCGTCCATGAAGGTTATAAATTGGAACCTCATGGGCGTTGATTTTGTTTATAAAAATAAAAGGGAGGGAGTAAGAATATTGATGATGGTTCTTCAATTCACATGATATAAATCCATTATATATATGATACTGGATTTATCATGGTCATTTGGATAGATGAGGTGAGGATAGGATAACAAAAGAAGATAAATTCAAATGAAACTAAAAGAAAAAGAAAGGTGCTTTACCTCTTGAAATAACTTCCTCGAGAATCCTTTTAAGGGAAGGGATTTTGGTCTTTTGGAAATACCAAGAGCTTCCTGGACATGGGGAGTGACTAGAGAAGGTTATTTGGGCAGAACTTTAAGGAGCTTAAAGGCTTAGAGGAGTGAAGAGAAGAGGGAGTGGTGAGGGGGTTTTATAGTGGAGGAGAGGTGTAAATTTTGAATATTTAATTCATTATTTTATTATTTCCCTCAATAAAACCAATAGTGTTGTTTCATGTGACCCCTAATAGTAATAAGTTCATTTTAGTTTGAACCAAGTGGTCTTACATCACTTATGATGTCATAAATAGTTTATTTAACTGATAATTTGTATATACGGTATTTTATTGTATTTCACTATTCATCAAAATTTCTAGAATTTCATAAAAATCCCAAAAATTTACCCCTATTATTTTTTTACATTTAGAATTCAAAAATGAACTCAATTTTTCAAAATTAATTTTCTAAATATTATAAATTTAATTTTTAAATAAATTCATAGTTAATTCAAAAAATAACAATTTTAAAGGTGCAATTAGTTTTACATCACATTGAAAAATTAATTAAGATCTCATTATATTATTTCCTTAATAAAATAAAATAAAATTATTATTTACTATTCATAAGGTTCATATTACTATTCATAAGGGTATGTTACTATTCACCAAAAAAAATCAAGTTTTTTTTATCAGACTCCAAATGACTTACTGATCACAACTCTAGATGATTGTTTCTTGAAATTAAAAACATAGAAGAGGCAAAGTTGAGTTTAACTTATATATTATAAAATGCACTAAATATTTATTTTCAAAACCTTGGGGTGTTACAAGGAAGTTCACCTTACCCATGTACAAGTCAAGTTAAGATCATAGGATTGGGAACTTGGGTAAATTTTTAGGAAGCACATCTAAATAAGTGTCTCTAATATATTGTTGTATTAGGATAATATTTATGTATATTGTTGATGGGTTTTTAAATAATGATTCTTTGTGAATGATTTTTGATAAATCGTTATATGGATGTTTTGAATCATTATTTGTTAAAACACTTGATTTTAAATAAAATGTGGTTTTGGTATCCATCTTGATAAAGATAAAACTTCAAGTTTTGATAAAATGTGTGAATTTATTTTTAATGATGAATTTGGAAAAATGGTTTCCAATTAGTGGGTTGTGTATTTGGAATTTCATGTTTTGTGAAGGTTCTTATAAAGATGTTTTCCTTGTATTTTATTATATAACTTGTGGGTTTCAAGATTAATTCAGGAAAAAGGTTTTTTTCAAAAACATGTGAGCATATTTCCTCTGAGGGTTTTATTTAATAATGGAAATATTATGGATTATGTTATCTATCTTAGAAAAATAAGCTATGATAGGGGACATAAAACCAAACTCTATTCTATTTCATTCACCATAAAAGGGTTTAAGGGTGGGTGTATGTGTGAGTGATGACTTTCTCTATTTAATTGATTGGGCGAACAACAACGCATCATGGTTGGGATTAAATTACTATCTAGTATATTTCCTTGCAGGAATTATTGTTCATGATAGGACTTGGGTATGGTATTGGTGGATTAAATGGGGTGATCTACCTTTAGGACTAATTAGATGAATGTGTAAATTTAATATCATCACCTAGATGATATAAAAAACATTATATTGTTGAATTATTTAGTGGTGGATTATAACCATTAGTTTTTTAAATATAAACTATTATTTTCTTTTAAAATTACTTTTACCTTACTGATTATTGGAATAAGGAGTTGTTTTCTTGAAAAAGTTTTTAATAAACTATTTAGATTAAAATGTTTTCATTAACCTTTAATTTATATTACATGTCTAAAATTAATCTTGCATGTGATTATATCAGATCCATTAGTAAAATCCTATTGAGTTTATAATCACCCCATATATGTGCACTCTAATGGACATGTTTACATGACTAGTCATGATTTCGGAAAAAGTAATACATAATTCTTCATTAGTGGTGAGTCATAAATCCATATAAGATATATAACAGGATATATTGAGTCACTTTTTTTATTTGTAAACATGATGTCTTTGTATAAACTCTTAAATTGATGGTTTGTAAAAGTGTTATTTTTTTACTGTAATATAATTTCTTAAGGATTATAATAAATGTAGTCATACATCCTCTTGTATTTTTTTCTTTCTAGGTTATGACTTAGAGAGAAAATCATTCCCCAAATATTTATTTATTTCTTTAGAACTGGTTCTCAACCTCTATCGACTGAGGGGTGCGTTTGAGACCATGTTATAATCCAGTTCAGATCCCGAGTTGGGTCGTTGCATTATAAATCTCTTTATATTTTTAATATAAAAATTCTATATCAAATGTTACAAATTAAACACCATGTAAATTAAGGCATTAAATATTAACACTTAATAGTAAGATATTTATTTTATTAATCATTTTATACATATTTAATAAATAATTATAAACAATTCATAATTATAACTAATTTATCAAATCTTCCTAAATTCAATAAATGTTTTAAAATTACTTTTCATAATTTATAATTAAATTATAAATTATATAATCATATTTTTAATGAAAACAAATAAAAATTTAAAAAACTTTATATTGCAGCTAGAGATATAAATTATATTACAACATACAATATAAAAAATTAAATGTGTTGGTGTATCATATTATAAAATAACATTTATCATTGATGAACTACATGGTGTGATATCTCTATGTCACCAACCTTATCACAAGTTTCACTATACCTATATCATGTCACAACATCACAATGGACATAAGCTATCATATAATTATCGAACACCTGAAGCTATCCATGTTTTAAATCACAGCTGATGATATCCTCACATCATTGGTTATATTACATCAAAACCCCATATTTTGAGTTATACTATGAATGATGATATCCCATACTGTAGTTTTTATACGATGCTTTGATTTTAGGATGCATGAATAAGAGTTATTGTGGATAGTGATATCACATATCTTTGTTTGTGATGCCGCAATAAAAAAATGAAAAATGATATGTATGAATTTCACATATCATAGATAGTGATATTAACATATCACTACTTTCAATGTTATTTTTATTAATAAATTTGATATTTTTTGTAAAATTTGGAAATTATTATAAATTTTATGAAAATTTCTCTAATACTATTTAAGGGTTTTGAAGGAAATCTTCATATTCAAACGAAGCGGAAAACTTTTAAAAAACTTTATATCATGGAATTTAACATAAGAGGTTTATAATAATAAATCATAAAATATGAAGAACATACTTTATTTTAGTATTAAATATTCATTTCAGTAGTTTAATAAGATCTATTAGTGATAAGCAATAATTTATCAACTCCAAAGGTATTAACTAGATGTAAAAATCCCTAATAACTATTCATGATATGATTCTTCCTACTTCATAACATTCTAGAACCTTGGTGTTAAAGGTTTAAGATAAACGAAAGAGTTTTATCCCGGTGCAAAACAGGATAAAAACCACATTTATAACATATTAATCTGGACTTCTTTATGTGGAATTTACATTGACACTCTATGAGTCAAGTTGATAAAGATTATGTGTTACACAATTTTTAACATTCGCTGTATTTATTCAATGATAAACCAAAAGTACTCAGAGTTTTTTGTTGGTTATATTTGTTGTCAATGATCATTTGGTCCAATAATCATGTAAATATTTATTTTTATGAGAATTTGGGTGATGGGAGAAGAATCCACCCACTAAATCTGAATATGTTGCCCATAAATTTGGTTAAATGATAGTGGAGTTGCTTTCATTGAATACCTGGCTAAATCAATATAGAAACTATACACATCTAAATATTTATGAGTTGTTCCTCATGTGAAAGAATAGTTTTAATACTTTGGTATTATCTAAAATAGTTAACAAGGAGTGGGGGATCTAAGAGTAAAGTTGGCTACTGAACTGACTATTGAACAACTTGTAAAGTTGTGTTTAAAAATATTGAAAGCAGTTCAAATTTTTAGGGAAAATCTTGTGGATTTTTGTAAAAACCATCCAATAATTTATTGATCATGGAGGATGTTGTATTTAGTGATGAATATCACTTTGATGAATCAGAGTGAATGAGATTAAGGCAGTGGTAATATATTTAAATACTCTAACTTGAGTATTAAATATGTTTCAAGATTTAGAAATCCTAATTTGAAATCCATTTTTTTTTAAAAAAACCTTTAAAAAAGGTTGATGAGGAACCATACATTTCCCCCCTATATTGATAAGGATAGGGGAGAAGAAAAAAACAAGTAAAACGGGTGGGTCATTAGTGGGACTGGGTCCATGACCCAAGCCCACCTCATCAAAACCTACCAATCCAAACAAACCTACATCGTGCGCCATTGATCGTCACACGCACCCATGCCCCACATCCTATTTCCACACCCCATGTATTTTGTCCCATCATAAAATCTCAGGACCACCACACCTATCACTTCAAGAAACACACATGACCACCACCGACAACCAATGTCAGTAATATCTTGTACCTACAACATGAAGAACCAAAGATTCTCGATAGAGAATGAACGAATAGGTGTGGACCACCATCAATGACTGCACTAAACCACCATCAACTACCATAGAAAATACATACCCTTGAACTAGAACCACCACTAAATAAACCACCATCACCATCTCAAAATTTCATGGAAACTGATGAGAAGATAAGATAAATTCAAGAGTGACAGGGTAGGAAAGAAGGGAAGAGGAGTATGAAAGCCAAATAGAACCAAGTTGGGGAATAAAAAAAGCTAAAAAACATTAGGAAACTGGAATCTTCCCAAGCAGGACCATAGTGATCCACGATAATGGTAAATCTAAAAAATTAATACCCACTAATAAAGAACCATAAAAGGAGGATGAAATATTATGGGGGATTCATTGATAGTGATCCTGAACATGGATCCATAGGATTTTCAAGCTATGATAAACACCACTACACGCCGATGCACATTATTGATCCCAAAACCAACCATAGAATTCAACCAGCAACACGCGAAGAGAAATATTTCATCATAGTGGGACCGAAAGTAGGAAAGTCCATAGTGTGGGAAAGAGTAGGGACATGCACTAGTTTTATCAAAGGAGGGTGAATGATGGTTAAGTCTTCATCGACATAGCTTTAATAGATAATGAAAATCCATGAAACCATGGAAATGCCAAGACAAGCCACACCACACCAACACTCATCTCTTGACCTGACACTTTAGAGGAAGATAATATGAGAAGGTGGGAATATAGGTGGCTCCAAGGAAACCCTAGTACCACTATTACACCCCCCTCCCCAAGAATTTGGAAATCGGTTTAAAGAAATTTTAAGATATTACTATATTTTATAGAGTTATTTGAAGTCATTTGGAGTGACTAAGAAGGCCTTAAGTTGAATTTAAGTAGATCTAAATTGATTTGAATATATTATGAAATTTTTGTGTTGAGTATAAGAATTGGATAAATATGATAAATTCATGACTTTGTGAGAGTCATGAGGTACTTTATAAGAGTAAATAAAAAATTTAAGGAGATTACCTTAGTACTTTATAAGAGTATAACCAAACTTTTTAAGAGTACTCCCCCACTTTGGAAGAGTAATTCCAAAATTTATAAGAGTAATACAAACTTTAGAAGAGTATCCAGTGACTTTGGAAGGGTAAATACTGAGTTTATAAGAGTATCTAATGGATTTATAAGGGTAAATTACAACTTTGTAAGAGTGATATGATGCTTTGTAAGAGTACTCAGATACTTATTAAGAGCAATTATAGTACTTCAAAATAGCACTCTTATGACTTCGTAAGAGTATTTTCATACTTCATAAGAGTCATCAGTTTGTATAATTTAGCTAAGTGTGTGACCATAAGATTAATTTGATGACTTCATAAGAGTGAACAAGAACTTCATAATAGTTGTCCCTTTGTAAAATTTATGAGTTTACTGAAGACTGAGATTTCTAAAATAAATATTCTGAAGGAAATTAAATCGAATGATTTGAAGGTATTATTTCAGGATTAAAATATCATGGTGCTTTGTTAATCTATTATTCAAGTCATCATGTGAAGAATATTGAATTATAATAAATATTAGGATATTATTTTTTCATTAATCTATGATTTTCAAATATGGAAATTTTAAAATCAATATTAGTGATAAAAAATGAAATAAATACTCAAAGGAATTAAAATTGATGATGTTGGAACTATTATAAAATGTATTAAATATCACAAATGTATTTTTAATTCAATATGAATAAATAAGGAAGACTTTCTTCATGATTAATAAGAATAAGATCAATGTAGTGATGCAATATGTGAATGAGAGTACACTCTCAAGATCATTCTGAAATTTTTACATACACCGTTGTGCTGTAATGAGATATGCCCAGCCAAAACCACATGTATTTCTATATGATTTTTAAACTATAATGGAGTTTTATTTGTTATTTAATTTTGTGGAATTAATTTAGAATAATATTATCAATCATGTTATCTAAATAAAATGGGTGGATTATTAGATAATTTGAGAAGGAAATGGGAAAGCTTGTTCCTATAAAATCAATGGAGACAAGTAGTTAAATGAAAAATAATACCAAATATCATGGAATAACACCCATATAAAAGGTTAAGAAAAATAGATAGAGATATTGGGAATACATCAACATGGTTCAATTAATTTAAAATGGAGTAAATGAGTTGTAGGGTCACTGTATTGAAATTTTATAACATTTTATACATTAAATAAATCTAAAAAAATCTAGTGATCTAAAAATATATAAAATATAAGAATAAAAGTGATATTAAGTGTATCTCTTGTAAGAATAAAATAACCCAATACATAATTATAGAGGGAAAACTATCTTTCTATTGAGGAAGAAAATAGGTTAGTCTATATTTATTTATTTGATCCATCTAGTCAAAGATAATTGAAGAAGAATAAATAAGTATATAGACTAATTCCTGAAATACCTAGTATTATATAATTTTAAGATAGAAGAAGAAGAAGGAATAAAGGAAGAGTCGATGAAGACTGGCGTGCATGCAAATCTAAAGATATATCATTGGCAGTCGATGACCATGAAGACTAATTTGAGAGAATCCAATAATAATATTCTAAACAAGATTCATAAAAAAGTCTGTAAATAGGTTTTGAGTTGCATAAAATAATTCTTGAAGATATAGAGGCATTTACAAACTCTATGTGAGGAGAAAGATTCATTCATCTTGATTAAAAGACATCCATAGAAGCTTGGAGATCTTTTTCAAAAGTGTAATACTTATTGTGAAATGGAAGGATATAGTATAAATAATCTATGAGTAGTGATATCTATTCACCTATGTAATATGATTAATACACACCTAGGTAATATAGTGAACATGTTTTTAGTATTACACCTGTCCAAACCGCTTGTAATTTATCATAAGATCATTGTATAGAATCTATGTCTTGGTAGGAATCAGACACAACAAAGAGTAGGTTTCTCACATTATGGAAAAATCATTTAAAAACACCATTTGTTTCTATCTACTTTACTATTATGCATTGCATGTGTGTGTTTCATGTTGGTTAAATAAAAAAAACTTTTTTTTCTAAACTAGAAACAGAGGTTCAAAGACTAAAGGGGTAAAATATTATAATAGAAATTGGAATTTGGTAAAATAATTAATCACATGTAATTCACCTCCCTCCCCTTAGATAGCTACACTGGTCCACTAGTACTAAAAATTAGTATCATATTCAACCAAGTTCCCTCTATTTGGATCCACATTAAGAACCAAGTGTTTTTATTAGAATATATAAAGTTCAGATTTGAAGAGTATTTAGAAGATCCTTGGATGGACAATTCAGTTTCCATCCTTATCAAATAAGAAATTTAAGTTTCATCCAAAACCTTGAAAAACATAAAAAATGAAGGAACCAATAAGATGAGAAAGGTTAAAAATGTAAAATATGATCAAACACTAGCTGAAGGTAATCACAGTGGTATTTGTTTTGATAATTTTTTTTGAAGATGATTCCTATTATAAATCAAGTTCAAGCTATGATGAAGATGTATTTAAAATAACTCAATGATTTTTATTATAAAGTAAATTATTAATTTAATAAAGTTACTACTAATATTTTCATGTATAAATTTTTATACATTAAGGGTATATATGATGAAAAATCACAGATGAATTTAGAATTTTATGCAATGGAAGATACATTGGTTAAAAAGGTAAGTAGTTGAAACACTCTAAAAAAACTAGTTGGATCTAATTAGTGATATATTTCATATTGAAATGAAAGAGTATCTTTGTTTGATAAATAATTCCAAATAACTATTTGTGAGAAATTTGTTTTTTAGAATTTTGTTATTGAAGTGATCCATGAATTGGAAAAACTACATTAAGTATTTATGGATGTTAAAGATTCTTAGTTGGTGGTTAAATCAAAGAGAAATAAAGAGCTAAATAATTCTCTTTAAGAGGTGGTACAAGTGCATGAGTATTAGATGAATAAGTTAAAAAGAAATTTTAAAGATGGGTTGAAATCAATTGAAGACCATAAGTACGTGATTAATATGAAGTGTCTTGAGTTGGATATTAAGTTGAGAAATATGAAAAATACCTAATAAGAATATTCACAAGTTTCTAAGAAAATTATCAGTTCCGTATGTGTTTCTAGTAAGATTATTTCTTCTAAAAATACTATTATTAGTGTAAAGAAGAGATTAATATCATCTTCTGGTCTACCCATGAAAAGATCTTGGATAAAGGTATCCCATAACCAAGATAAAT
This sequence comes from Viscum album, assembly GCA_963277665.1. Lineage (NCBI taxonomy): Eukaryota > Viridiplantae > Streptophyta > Magnoliopsida > Santalales > Viscaceae > Viscum > Viscum album. The sequence goes on from OY728155.1 coordinate 1,818,394,194, forward strand.
CTATTTGTACTAATGTAGTTTTATATACTAGTGCAAGATTAAAGTCAAAATATAGACAAATATGGGTATATAAAAATACCAAGTAATCTACTAAATCATCCAAGGTGTATATAGCCATGTCTAAGAAAATTATATCCCTATATGGTGCTCAAAATATGGGTGATCTATCCTTAAAACAACATGCTATAAAATCTATCCAGACAACCCCTATTAGCAAGAGAGAAATATTTTTTCCCATTTTTTATGTTTTTGGAGGTTTAAACACAATTCAATTGAATGTTGTCACAACATTTCAATATATTAAGATCATTAAAGGCTTATATTCAAGGGGGGTATAGCTAAAAGTAAAGTAAGACCTATTAGAAAGTAGTATATTTCATAGAAGTAGAATAATTTGTCTATAAAGAATAGATTTAAATGATTTTAAAACTTAGATAAATACTACAAAAATTTGGTCATAGTTATAAAGAGTGTTAATATGTATCAACTCATCCCATGTCGTATTCTAATGTGAAAATAAGACCACAATAGAGAAGGGAGTGGGTAACAAAGAAATATGAATTTTCCTTGAGGAGCAGACAGAAGAAGACTATTGAACTAAGTACTCACAATAAGTCTATAAATAAAGCTAAAAAGTATTTCATTAATATTAAAAAGATATAATTATACTATGGAAGGAAATACCACACCATGGACCATTGTAAATAGATCATGGAAACTGTTGTAAAAGGAATTAAACTAGAGAAACAAAGTTAATTAATCCAAGAGAGAGATAACAAGATTGGTTTGGTGAAATACATCCAATATAAATAATAAAAATTTCATGAGTGGTTGCTAAATAAGGGTATCCCTAAGGATTTTGGAGAGCTATGTGAAAGGTGAAAATTTTCAGGGTATTTATCTAGCAAGTGCATTACATGGTTGTTGGGATAAGATAAGTTGTTTAAACCCATATAAAAAGCACCAATGACTTATAATGTTAAAAAAAATATTAAAAAGGAGTTTGCATGTATAAATAAGTTTGTACATACTCTAAAAGAATGCTTGATTATATGGTCATCCTAGTTGTAATTGGCTGATAATATGGAGAAAGTTAAAAAATAATGATTGTGTTATGCTTGATAAAGTAAAGAATATTGCTCTAAATAATAAGAAAGATCAATAGGAAAATAATCACATGATTCCCAAAGATTCACATATTTAAAAAATCAAGGGTAAACAAGAGTTATAAAAATTCTAGATCTATAAATAAAGGAGTTTCTAGGTTGAGATCAAATTCTCGGTCATGTTTCTCTCATTAAGGAGTTGATGAAGACTCGCCTTATTCCCATGATAACTACACTTATATCTAAATGGGTGAATAAAGGGTAACAAATGAAAAAAAAGAACTAAATATATGTTGTGATTTTCATACAGCAAGAAGAACAATACATCATGGAATACTTAAAATGGTATCTAGTTTTCTCCATGAAACATTTCAATTGGAATCAAATTTTAACTGATATCATACATGTTTGGAGCTTATTTTTGAATATAAAAATAACCATGATGAATATTCTTGAAGATAATCCCCTAAGGGTGATCTAAGAAAGTGAAGCTACTATAATTTTATATTCTATTGATCAATTCATGTATTTAGGATAAAATTTACAAAAAATGAATTTTGAGGTATGTTGATCACTTTCCCATCACTGCTTTGGTTTATGTTTATTCTAATTATCAAGATGGAGTGATTGTAAAATAGAACGGGGGATAAAAATGAACTTTCACTTGAATATTTTTTATTTTTTTGTTGAAATTGAGTGTAGGTTCATAAAATTTCTTGAAAATATGTTTGTAAAACCCCTAAGAACTGAATTCATAGTTGGTATCACACTGTAGATTATTAATGTACAACTTTATGGTCTAGACTAGTCGATATTATTTTCTTCCTCAGTAACTGCTCAAGTAGAATTAGAGATGATTAATTGATAGCTCATTACTAAGTGAAGTGTGATGTTATCCTTCTCTTAAAAAATCAGTGTTTATTTCTCTCAATTGATATCTCCTAGGTAAAGGGGATAGCAAATAAAAAGTGAAAATAAAAGGGGAGTATATGACTTTTGAAATCAAAAAAGTTAAAGAGATTAGTAGTATTTTCACTTACACAAAGAATGTTTTATTTATTATCAAAAGGGGGATAAGGAACACTACTTGGAGAAAATAAGAATATATTGACATTAGTTATTGTGAAATAGTGAATAGTATTGACAATAAAAAAAGGGGGAGATTGAATTACCTAAATATTTATTTTTGTTTTATTTGTTATCAATGATAATTTGGGTCGATAAGTATTCAAATATATATGTCTAGGATAAGTTGTGTGATGGAGGAAGAATCCACCCACTAAAGTTAAAAATGCAACCCATATAGTTTGTTAAAGAATAGTTGAGTTGATATCCTTGAATACCTAGTTAGACATATTCAAGATAGCAATTATACACATTTGATGATTGATGAATTGTTCCCCATGTGAAATTATAGTGTTAATGATTTGGAACTAACTACAATAATCTATAAGTAGTGGAGAGACTAAAGTAAAGCTGAATGCTGAACTAACTATTGAACAACTTGAAAAGTTGTGTTTAAAAAGATTAATAGTAGTTCAAAGTTTAAGAGTAAAGTTGGTAGAGTTTGGGAGAAACCATCCAAGGATTTATTGAGCATTAAGGATGTTGTATTTAGTGATAATAATCACTTGGATAAAGGTTGGAGTGAATGATATTGTGGTAGTGGTGATATATTTAAATACTATAACTTGAGTATTTAATATATACTGGGAGAATTTGTAAATCAGTTTAAAGAGATTTAAAGATATTACTATATTTTCCAGAGTCATTTGAAGTGATTTATAATGATTGATAAGGCCCACATTTAAATTTATGTAATTGATTTGAAAATATTCTATAATTTCTATGTTGAAGGTGATAATTGGATAAATATGGAAAAGACGTGACTTTATAAGAGTAATTTAGTACTTAGGAAGAGTAAACACATCACTTCATAAGAGTATTATAGTACTTCATAAGAGAAGAAACAAACTTTTTAAGAGTACTCCTCCACTTTAGAAATGTAATTACAGACTTTGTAATAGTAATGAAGACTTTGGAAGAGTATCCAGTGACTCTGGAAGGGTGAATGATGAGTTCATAAGACTATACGATGACTTCGTAAGACTAACTGATAACTTCATAAGAGTACTTTGATACTTCATATGAGTGAATCTAGTAATTTAGAAGAGTACTTTACTAACTTTATAATGGTATTTTTATACATCATAAGAGTCATTAGTTTTCAGAATTTGGCTAAGGGTAAGATTGTAAGATCCATTTAGTGACTTCATAAGATTGAATTTAGGCTTCATAAGATTAATCCCTTTGCAAAATGTATGAGTTTACTAAAGATTAAGATTTCTAGAATAAATATTTTAAAGGAAATTAAATCATATTATGTTGAATGTTTTCTTTCAAGATTAAAATATCATGATTGATACACTAGGGTACATGGACCAATCCACATTGAATATCACCATAAAAATGGATTTTATTGTCAATTTCCATATGTTTACATCCTTTTCATGTCTTGATAGGTGTAAATTAGTCATTAAACAAAGAACTAATGAGATTTTTCATGATCTAGGAATTTTAGAGGAAAATCATAGGTGTTTGGACCTATTTTCCATAGTTAACGGTTTATGCTAAAACATCCAAACTGTGTGCCCCGACCCAGGAAACTGTACAGGTCATGAAATTAAGAGACAGTGTTGATTTCACGGTCTCCACATAGTTATTCAAACTATATGGACCTATCCACAAATTGTGTGAGATGGAGATTGGAGGAGAAAAAATTGTGCACATGGTTAAACAAGTCATGTGCCTCTCCCTAGTAACTATGTGTCTCAAAGTGATTATGTACAAAGCCATCTGCATGGCTTGTGCATAGTTAAAAAAAATTGTGATCCTTAACCATGAACTGATCAAAAACCATCCACCCATCCCCATCTACCCCCATAACCCATTATTAACTTGTGGATTTAGAAATATAACCATTCTAGACACTGGGGTTTGAGAAATTAAGGTGTTCTGAACCATTTATGAGTAATCTATCATCTTGGTAAGAGGAGATATTGAAACTCATACTAAGGTGTTTTTAGAATTTCTCTAGCGGTGGATTGTAATTTATTCTTCTTACTTTTATTAATGAACACCATTGGTATCAGGATCTTGTTTTTTTATTTAAATGATGAATGGATAATTCTCCCTTATATTGGGTTTGTGGATGATAATGGAGTATTGTTAGATAATTGATTTGTTTTTGTTGCATTTATATAAGTTCCTACATTTTCCTCATAATCTCTTCAAGTCTTATTTCTTTAATTTAATGGATATGTCATATAAGATCAAGAACTACACATATAGGGATCTTTGAAGGGATTATTATGATTCCACCTATGACTATAAGGTGTAATCATCATCAAATTGGGTATTGTTTTTAATTCAAATTTCTCAAAGTTAATTATCATACCAATAAATTTATTTTCATGTGTTTAATTAGAAACTACTAGACCAAGGGAGTTCTAACATATTTGAATCTCAGTTATAAGGATTTATTATGAATAACACAACACTCAAGATTAAATCAATTATAATAATATCCATTGGTGATCACAACCCTAATGCATTTTCAGTATAAGAAGTTTTGAATTTTTGCCTTGCTATTTTAGTTTTTATATGATGGTAATTAATATAAGACTTTAATAATTGGTTAAAATTTACTTCTTCAAAGATCAAATAATGATTTTTATTTAATCAATTAAATATTTGGTTAATTAACTAAGGAAACTAGTCAAAAAAACACCCAAAAATTCCCTAAGTATCAACCCTATACTATTATTATACTAATTGTAGAGTTGAAAAAAATCAATTTGGGACATCAAAAACAATCATTTATTCAGAATTATGCTAAATTTTATCATTTTTTTTGGGAACTTTTAATGGTCTTTTTTCAATTTGAGTTTAGGTTGATTGATTTGGAAATAAAAATAAAAAATTCTGAATTTTTTTTTCTTAATTCATTTTTTCCCTTTTATACTTGGTTTTTTGTTATTTGTTGTATAGGTCTATAGTTTCATGAGCCATAATATCACTCATTTCATGAGTTTCAATGCCTATGAGATCCCTCTCTTTGATCCTAAAATCTAAAGGATGATATCATAAGCACTTTTGGGAGAGCACGTCTAAAATGCTCCCATTACGAACATGGAAGTGGAAGACTTGGATATTCTTCATGGAGTTGGATAGCATTTCATACTCAGAGGAGTTAATAACCAACCACCTACACCTAATGGAGAACAAAATCAACAACCCCCTCCATTCATGTATTATATTCTACAAAATCATCAGCCACTAGCATAATTTTGGTTGGTTAATGTACAACAACCCCAACAATATCTTCTATGAGAGTAGTAATACGTGCTGAAAAATCTATGGCAGTATTTTCCAAAATAGAAACAATATATTCCATAACCCCATTAAGAGAAACTACAATCGCATCATACCTTGATGGAGTACGGTCTCCCATGGGTTGACAGGCATTTTTCATCCATCAGTGCAATCACAACACTTAAAGATTAATCCAACTATCATACAACTTATTCAGAATATAGTTCAGTTTGGAGGGTTACTGAGTGAAGATCATAACACCCATATTTCAAATTTCTTAGAGATATGTGATACTTTTTGTTACCATATCATGTCATAGGATGTGATAAGGCTTTATATTTTCTCATTCTCATTGATGGATAAGGACAAGGATTGGATCAAATTGCTACCAAAGAATTGTATTGTCACATAAGAATCCTTATCTCAATCATTCTTGGTGAATTATTTTTCCTCACCCAAGATGGTAATACTATAGAATGAGATCCACAATTTTTAGCAACATGAGAGCGAGTCTCTTTATGAATCCTATGATTTATTCAAGGAGATGTTGAGAAAGTTTCCTCATTATAGACTACCATTATGGATGCAAGTCCAAACATTATATGGAGGATGTGCTAAAATTACACCTCCTAAGGAATTATTTGACTTACTTGAGGATATTTCGACCACTAGATTTCAATGGAATTTTGAATGGGGAATTAAAAAAAGTGGCATGAACAATGTTTATGTCACTACAATGTTGGATTCCCAATTGTATGCAATGTAAAAGAAGATTGATGCAATCCATATCAATACAAGATATAAATTAAAAGTTATAAAACATCTATATTGCAGTGATTGTGGTGATAACCATGTTTTGGGAGTGTCCAAGAACAAGTGTCAATCCATATTCTAGTGACATAAACTATGTATCACAAAATCAAGGTCTAAGTATTTTTTTCATAATAATAGAAACTGGATTGGAAAGATAACTTGAATCTGAGATGGAGTGGATAACAACAAACAAGCCTATCAAAAATAACCTCAAATACCTCCTGGGTACACTCAACCTCAATATCAAAATCTATATACAAAATAGTATCAATAGGGAAATAATTACCAATAGGGTTTGTACCGATAAAAGGGTTATCAAAACCCCCATCCAGCACAACCCCCTCATAAAAAATAACAACAACATGTGGTGTAACAACCATAGTAGGAGCCGAAGTCCAATCTATAAGAGACGATTCCCAAGTTTATCACCACTACTAAGACTAGGTTTTATAACTAAGAGGTCACCATTTTAAGCCTTGAAAAATATATTAGGTAGCTTGGAAATAATTTTTCCTCAAGAAAATATAGTACACTATTGGGTACCACTGAGAAAAATACTCAATAGGAATCCAAGGTGGTGAACTTGAGAAGTGGAAAATAACTTTCTCAGCTAGCCTCAATAAAGTAAAGAGTGGTGGAGGAAGAGAAGTAAGATGAACCATTAAAATTGGTGGAAGAAGTAGGTAAACATGATGGTGTGTCTTCAGAAAAAGAAAAATCTAAAGGGAATTAAGGTTCATACTAAAAATAAAAGGAATCCTTGAAACTATATGAAACACCACTAAAATTTTCAAATCAAATGAAGTAGATGAAATTGGACCAATAGTTTAGGAATTTCATGGAAGATTTTAAAAATCTTAAAATTGGTATTCCTTTCATTGAGGTATTGACTCAAATGACTACCTATCCAAATTTCATGAATGATATTCTTTTTTATGAATGGAAGATAATATAATTTGGTATAATTTCCCTTAATAAATAATGTTTAGTGGTTTTTCAACATGCACTTTCTTTGAAGTTTTAATATCCTGAGAGTTTTTCTATCTCATACACTATCAAGAAATTTGAGTTTTATAAGGCGCTTTGTGACTTGGGAGACAGTGTTAACTTGATTCTATTTGGAGTTTTCAAGAATTTGGGATTAGTGGAGATGAAACCAACTCAAGTGTCCCTTTAATTAGCTGATAGATCTATCAAGTATCCCAAAAGATACTTATAGGATTTATTAGTTAAGGTTGGTAAATTTATCCTCTCGGCTAGATTAATCATTCTAGACATGGAGGAAGAAACTAAAGTGCCACTAATATTAGGAAGACCTTTCCTAGTAACAAGGAAAGTACTGATTGATTTCCACTAAGGGGAACTGGTCTTTTGAGTGTGTGATGAAAAGGTATATTATAACATACTCAAGACTATTAATAAATCCTCTCTCGTGTATTATGAGATCTAAAATGTTATCTAAACATTGTAAAATTTCTTGTGGAGAATTGAAGTTGATGTAAGCAGTCCACAACTAATTGGAGCTCAAAGTGATGAGGAAGACTAGTTTGTTTCAGAATAGGAATAAGTACGGTACATTTATAGACAAAGTAGACATTATTGGAAGTGGTAATAAACCCAAAATAGTTGGTAAAGATAGAATAACGAGCCTATGGTGCCTTCAATTTTAAAGTCACCACGGCTGTAATTAAATCCTCTCCCATTATCATTTAAATGTGAATCTTTGGTAAAGAAGGAAATGATTCCAATTATTTTCAACTATTATATCTTGAATGATCAATAGGAAGAATTTTTATAATTGTTAAAAAGGAGTAAGAAATACATTGTATGGATAGTGGATAATTTGAAAGGATCGATCCAAGTTTTTTTCACTCATAATGTGCTTTTAGAGGAGTGAGCCTAGCCATCAAGGAAACCTCAGAAGCGACTCAACCCTCCCATGAAAGAAGTTTTAAAAAGGAGGTGATCAAGTTATTAGATGATAGAATGATATATACAATCTTATATAGTTCATGGGTGAGACATTTTTAAGTCATACCTAAAAAAATAGGAATTAAAATGATTTAAAATGAGAAGCATGAACTCATTCCCACACGGATGGTCACGGTTTGGAGAGTGTGTGTGGACTACCATAAGTTGAATGATACTACTCAGAATGAACACTTTACACTCCTATTAATTAATATAATGTTATAGAGTCTAGAAATACACAACTTTTATTGCTTCTTGTATGTTTACTCAGGGTATAATCGTATTTATATCACCTAAGAAGATTAGGAAAAGATCACTTTTACTTTCATATATGACACATTTGCATATTTTTTAATGTATTTCGGCATGTGAAATGCTCTAGGAAATTTCCAATGATATATGATGGACATATTTCATGATACAATGGAGTGAATTCTAGAGGTTTTTATGGAATACTTCTTAGTTTATGGAAATTCCTTCGACACATTCTTGAGGAATCTAGAGTTGGTTTTAGAATAGTTTGAGCAAACAAATCTGGTTTTAAATTATGAAAAGTTTCATTTCATGGTACAATAAGGTATATTATTAAGCCACCAGATATCCATAAAATGGATTTAGGTTGATCTAGCTAAGATTAAAGTCGTATCCAATCTTCTCATCCCAACTTTAGTTCGAGCAATCTATATTTTCCTTAGACATAAAATTTTCTATCCTAGATTTTTGAGTGAATTTTCAAAAAAAAACTATCAATCATTGAAAAATATTATTATAAAGGACGCAATTTTCAAGTTTGAAGAACCATTAATTATGGTGTTTCAGTTTTTAAAGTAGTGGTTAGTTGAATACTTGATCATGATCACCCCAGACTAGAATGAAATGTTTGAAATTATATGTGATGCAAGCGATTATACAATGGGATAAATACTTGGAAAGTATGTTGCGCATGTATTTCACCCAATATACTATGAGATTTATACCTTGAATGAATATCATTCCAATTATATAACTACAGAGAAGGATATGTTGGCAGTGGTATTTTAATTTAATAGATTTCGATCTTATTTGTTGATGTCTAAGGTGATTGTTTACATGTACCATGTTTCTCTCAAATACCTCCTCAATAAGAAGGAAATTAAATTGTGATTGATCATATGAGTACTCCTACTCCAATATTTCAATTTAGATATCCGTGATAAAAAAGTGGAATGAGAACCATGTGGCTGACCATTTATCTCTCATGAAGTTACCCCACCTTGATGTGGAAGACGATAGATAAATTCAAGAGGAATTTCCAGAAAAAACACATGTTTTTATGATAATGACCCCTCAACCATGGTCTGAAAATATTGTAAATTATTTGGCCATCAGAGCACTATATCCAGACTTATCCTTTCAACAAATAAAGTGATATTTTTCAAACATAAGGCACTATTTTTGGGAAGATACACTGTACTTTGGGTCTTCTAGAGATTTCATAATTCGATGATGTGCACTGGAGACAGAGGTGCAAGGAATATTGGAGTTTTTTCACTCCTCTCCATCTATGGGGCATCATGGCCCAGACCAAACCATTTATAAAATTAATAAATCTAGTTTCTTTTGTCCCACTATGCATAAATATTCCTATAGTTTCATAGTATGTTGTGATAGGTTCCAACGTGTAGACAAGATTTAGAATAGATTGAAAATGCCACAACATCCTATATCTAAAGTTGAAGTCTGTAATTTGGGGAATTGATTTCATGGAACCTTTCCCACCTTCCTATAGAAACACCTATATTCTGGTGTTTTTGGATTATTTATCCAAGTGGGTAGAAGTCATGGTCGCAACCCAAAACTCAATAAAGGAATTCATCTCCTTTCTTAATAAGAACTTTTTTAGATGAATTGGAGTTACCTAGCTAATAATTAGTGATAGTGGCACTTGTTTTGAAAACTTGATGTTGAGTAATATATTATTGAAATGTGGAGTTAAGTTAAACACTGGTACCCCTTATCATCCTCAATATAGTGGTCAGGTGGAGGTTTCAAATCAGGAGTTGAAACAAATTCTTGAAAAATGATATGTGTATCAAGGACTAGTAAAAGAAGATTGATGATGCATTTTGGGAATACCAAATTTCATATAAAACTCATGTTGGAATGTCAAATTTTTTATTAGTCTATGAAAAGACATGCCACTTTCTAATTGAACTAGAACATAAGGCATATTAGGTAGTCAAAGCATTAAAATTTGATCCTAAAACTATCAAGGATAAGTGAAATCTATAACTATCTAAGCTTGATGAGATTAGATGAGAGGAATATGATAATGTCACATTGTATAAGGAGAAGATGAAGGCAGTTAATGATCGCATGATATATTTAAAGTCATTTCAATCAAGTGATCAAGTATTGATCTTTAACTTCAGTTTGAGACTTTTCTAAAATAAATTGGAGTCTTAGTGGTCTGCGACCTTTGAAGTAATCAAGACTTTCCATCATGGAGCAATTGAGATTTTTGGAGAATATGAAACCACTTTCAAGGTAAATGGGTAGTGCCTCAAGTATTATTTTCAAATGAAATATATGGTGGGAACACTCTCCAACATACATTTTGAATGAAAAAGAGGTAAATGTATATCTAGATTGATATTTTAAACATATCACTAACCATGAGGTAACTCGATATTTTATAAATGTTTATAATAAAACTCTTTGTTTGTTTGTGTGATTCTTAGGAAATCACACTAGTGTGATTTTGTTTTTCTGTGTTTTAGTTATAAGGTAAGCATAAGGTGATGTAATTATAATTGAATTTTTATAATGAAAAATTTGAGATGATCCTATAGAATCCTAAATTCAATTTTTAAACCATTGTGGAATTAAAATTTTAATTTTGGGGAAGTACTTGATTTCAAAAATGGGGAAGAGTCAACAATTTTAAAGCTAAAACATGGAGTGTGGTTACAGCATGGTTAAACAAATATTTCACTTAAACTGTGTGGTATGGGATATTCAATCTAGTGGGAACCATGTGATATTTTCATAGTTAAATAGATAATGCGCCTAACTCGTGTGATATGGGACTTAAGGTGCTCAAACTTTCCATTGGCTTCTAAATAGTTACCGTACGGTCAAACAAATTGTACATAGTAACTGTGAAATGTTTAACCCCCCCCCTGAAATTTTCAAAACTTAAAAAAATACCCACTTTTAACCCAAATAATTGTGTAAACCCTCCACACAACCCATGTTTCTCACCTCTCTCAACTCTCTACTCCTTACCTTTTATCCCTCTCCATTTCATCCTCCCTTTAATCTGTTTTCACAGAGGATCAATGTATATTTTCCTTCCTCGTTATTATCCTTCTTCTCCTACTCATTTCAATTATTTTTCTCCCTCTTCTAGGTTAAGTAATACCCTCATTTCCACCTACACCCTTTTTAATTTTTATTTTTATTTCATTTTTCCTCTTGTTTTCTAAGGATTTTCATGCCAACATTTTCAAAAACATCATTGCACACACTTTAAACGTCTAATTTTTCAAACTCCAATTTTTATTCATCCATTTTAATGATTTTATGGATGTTGTAGGGTGTAATTAAGAATTTAATAATTTAAATTAAATGTTAATCCTTTTAATTTGTAATTTTCAATTATATTATGTTATCTATTATCTGCAGGATCTTGACCCAACCTGAAACCATGTGACCTCCTCCAAACAAACCTATGGATCTAATTCTGATATAGTGACCAATCCTCGCTTCATATTTTATTATAAGGATAAACATAAATTTTATCTATTATTGGTTATATTGGTTCTGGTCGTAGCAGAAGCGTGTGGCGGTGGGTGATATATTAAAAATTCGTTTAATAATCAGTGTCTGAAACCATGAGAAAGGATATTGAATGTCAAATTTATAATTAATTTATTTAATATCTAAATAAATAAATATATGGGCTTAGTAAATTTCTTAATTGATAAATGTTAATCATCCAAAATGACCCTTTCGAATTGTCTTCATTGCGCTTGTGAGGATCCAAGAGTATGATCCCTCTGGTAGTGATCCACATGTGCTCTAATGATCTCTGAGCAGCGCCACTCAATTTATGGGTGCTAGCACGGTGAATATAATGTCTTGTGTTGTTTGTTATTGATCACTCGTTCTTTGGTTTTGAAGAAATCACTCTTGTGTTTCTCATTCTTGAGAGGGAGAAAGAAGGATGATTTGAAAGAGAGTTCATTGTGTTCAACAATTCTCTATTCTCAATTTTTGGATCCAATACACAATAGACATAAACGTTTATTTATAAAGTTAGGTTTTATGTTAAAATATTATTTAATTACATATTGTCCATTAAATGATATTTAAACCCTTTAATAAACCTCATTCCACATAATAATATTATTATTATTATGTTTAGTGTGCTCCAACATGCGTAAATTAATAAATAATATTTATTAGCTTATAAATAATTATTTATCACTAGACACATTCTTAGTTTGTTCGAACTCCTCAGTATTTATTGAATAACCAAATAAATATTTTATTCATAAATAAATATTTCATTCACATACCGGTGAATAAAGATTTATTAAATATTCAATAAAATAAATAAATATATTTTTATTCACATGCCAATGAATAAATATTTATTTAATTTATGAGATCAATAAAACTTGAATAAATTTATTCCTCAGTCTTGAGACTAATATTTATCCCATCAATTAAATTCAAATATAATTTAATTGAGATCAATGAAAAAACTTAGTGTATGACCCTCTAGGATTCTTTCTTATTGGTATTAGGTGGGTTTGACTAAAGTCCAAGATTATTTTCTAGTAACAGGTCAAGGAACTCAAGAGAAAGAACTTAATGTCACAATGATGATAGCTACATATGAATGCTTACTGTGTAATATAATCCCTTTGTCTCAATATATCATCAAGCAGGTTACATATTCATGTCACCAACCTATATGCTCAATATATCTTTCTTTGACTATCTTAAATAAACACATCGTTACACCATAACCATGGAATTTAGGGTGATGGTTCCATTATAATAAAAGGGTCGAGATATCAGCTTCCATAAAGATGGAAGGGACAAATCCTTCTTCAACTTACCCATTAATGACATGTCACTCGTGACGCACCCAACATATCCAACTTCGACATGAACTATTATTTTCATGGTTTGTGAAATGCATCTAAGTACACGAGTTGTAACATGTGTTAATAGTAATATTAAAGTCTAAGTACCATCACACACACTCACAAATAGGAATATTTGATGACACCAAGACATGCAAAATTCTTACTGACGGGTTTGTTCTCATAATCTCTCATCTTGGAAATTACCAAGTGTGAACTTCATGAGAAGAAGACTCATATACTTATGAGTACTCTCACACTACAAAAAAATATGGTGATTAGAGGGGGGGTTCATTCAGAGTGGGTTATAACCCCCTCTAAATACTTTAGTGATGGTTATGCGAACTTCGTGAGAAGAGGACTCATCTACTCATGAGTACTCACACACTACAAAAAAATATGGTGATTAGAGGGGGTCGTTTTTTCATTTATAAGGGGTTACAACCCCCTATAAATACTTTAGCAGTGGTTTCCCATAACCACCACTAAAGTGGTCGTCTACTCTGATTAGGGGAATTTTCGGTTAAGCACTGGTAAAATGAAGTTCATTTTAATGGTGGTTAAATTGGAGAGGGTTTTAACCCCCTTTAATTTCATCTTAAATTCACCAAAAACCAAAGGATTGTGAGTGGTTTGAACCACCCCTAATTAAAACTTCAATTTAGGGGCAGTTTTAATCACCCCTAATTGAATTTCAAATAACATGTTTATGGGCAGTTATCCTTTAACCACCACTAAACATCCCTTTTAAAAAAAAATCTTTTTTATACCACCCCTTGAGACACCACCTCCCCCCACCCAGACACCCTGAAAACCCCCCTCAGATACCCTAACAGACACTCAGACACACCCAACACCAGGACAAACACCCCGAGAACCCCCTCAGACACCCAGACACATCTGTCACCAGGACAGACACCCCGAGAACCCCCTCACACACCCTGACAGACACCCAGACACACCTAACACTAGGACAGACACCCCGAGAACCCCCTCAGACACCCTGACAACCCCACCCCACCCCTGACACCCCCCACCCGAACACTGAGACACACACACCCAGACCCACCCATCATCTACGGGCCTCGACACCACACCTCACTCGTGGAGCGCGTATTCCCCCCCCCCCCCACGCTCTCCATCAGAGGGTAAAAATCTGCCTTGTGGGAATCAAAACTAGGATTGAGGGATCCCCACTGCGCTCATGTACCACTCTGACGGTTGAACTTTCATATATCATGTTCAATAATTTATATTTATTTAGATATAGAATTATTTGATAATGTGTGTGTGTAGAAATATAAATAATATAATATATTTGTGTATATATAATATATTTGTGTATAATATATAATATATTTGTGTATGATATTTATATATAATATATATTAGTGTATAGTATATTAGATACAGAAATATTGGATAATATATTATATATTTGTGTATAATATATATTTATACATATATTTATAAATACATTTATATTTGTGTGTGTATTTATGTATTTATATAATATTTATAGATATAATATAATTATAATTAAGATATCTATATAATTATTTTTATATACTTATGTGTGTGTGTGTGTGACGATAATATTATTAATTATTATTATTATTACACCTATTTTTTAAACTATAAAAATTATATATTGGTTTTATAAATACTATACATTTATACATTTTATGATTTATATTATACATATATTATATTAAATAGATTTATATTATATATTTATGTATGTAATTATATACATTTATATTATATCATGTATATACATTTGTATATACACACAAAATAAAATGCATTCATATAATTAGAAATATATAATATAATTAAATGATATATATATTTACTAAATTAATTTATAATTATTATGGTATACTACAATATATATAAAATAATTATATAATATATATAAATTTATATATAATAACATATTTATAATATAATATATATAATATAATTATATAATATATATATATATTTAATTTTGTCTATATTATATATATTTGTATACATGATATAATATAAATGTATTTATACATAAATATACAAGACAAATGTATTTAATATATTATATGTATGATATAAATCAAAATTTAAATGTATAGTATTTATAAAACCATATATAAATTTTATATATTTTAATAATATATTTATAATTACATCTATATTATGTATACCAATATTTATATATGTATACATTTTTATTTATATATATAAGTATTTATTTAAATTATTTATATATAGTGTGTGTGTGTGTGTTTATAATGTATTTAAATAAATTTATATAATGTGTTTATGTAATATATATATATATATATATATATATTCACACACACACACATATATTATAAAATTTGAATTTATATGAGATTTATTTAAAAAATAGAGGGGGTTCAAAACCCCCTTTAATCAAAAGGATCAGCGGCAATTCATGAACCCCCTCTAATTTCTTAAATTTTTTAGGGTCCATAACACCCTCTAATCTAAGGGATTAGTGGCGGTTCATGAACCTCCTATAATTTCTTAAATTAGAGGGGTTTAAAACCCCCTCTAATATCTTAAATTAGAGGGGGTTCAAACCCCCACCCCATAATTTAAGAGATTAGAGGGGGTTGTGAACCCCAAATCTTTCCTTTTAAAAAGAAAATGCCATTATATATATATATAACCTCTAAAATCCAAATGAATATTATATATATATAGCGCCTCTAAAATCCAACCAAATCTATAGTGCCACTAATTATTAAATTAGCAGAGGTTTTTACATAACCGCCTCTAAAATCCAAATAAATATTAAAAAAATAATGCTAGAAAATTTAGAGGGGGTAGTGAACCTCCTCTAAATTCGATGATTAGCGGGGGTTGTGCATAACCCCCTCTAAAAAACCGCTGCTAATCTACTATTTTTTAGTGGCACTTGAAAATCTATGTATTATGTTTTTCATCATAGTACGTTATCCAACTGCAGAACATTATTTAAGAATATCATCGTAGCACATCAGGGTTCTCATTATAGTGGGGAACTATCATGACCTTATCAATGCGACATATACTCTATGACATTATTACATTAGAGTCATTTATAATAAAGAATAATATATAATAAGTAGTTTTATCAATATTTAATACATCTAATATACACATAATCAAAGTACGAATAGTTGTTCCTAAGACACCAACTCCAAAAAACTTTCACTTGGACTAGAGTCAATTGCCTACAAACTTCAGTCCATTAGACATCACATGATAATCATGTTTCTGCAGATTCAAGGCTTTAGTCAATGGGTACACCACATTTTCTTCCATAGAAATAATGCTCACTAAAAATTCACCTCTCAGAAAAAAATACCTCAATAGATGATACTTCCAAAGTATGTGCTTCATCCGCTAATGCGACCTTGTCTCTTTTGAAAGATCCACTACTGCTGTATTATCACAATAGAGTGTGATAGGATATTTACTGATAGGTACCATGTCAATCTCTTGGATGAATTTTCGCATCCATACTTCTTATTTAGCTTCCTCAAAAGACATAATATAATCAAACTCTATTATAGAATATGTGACCATAGCCTGATTTGGTCTCTTCTAGCTCAGAAAACCTCCATTCAAAGTGAAGATGTATCTCGTTTTTTACTTCATGTCATCTTGATCTATTTGGAAACTAGCATATGAATATCCTTTGATGACTAGTTCCTCATATCCTCCATAAACCAGGAACATATCCTTAGTATGCCTCAGATACTTAAAGATAGTCTTGACTGCCATCTAGTGGAGGTCACATGGATCAACTTGATATTTTTCCACCATACTTAATGCGTAGATGACATCTAGCCTAGTACATATCATAACATACATGAATGACTCAATCACTTATGAATATGGAGTCCTTACCATTCTGTTTCTTTCCTTATGTGTCTAATGACACATTTTTTAGGAAAGATAAATGCCATGTGATAACGACAACAATCCCCTCTTAGATTGTTACATAGTGAATCTCTTCAGTATCTTGTCAATGTAAGTGCTTTAACTTGGGTTGATCAACCTCTTAGATCTATTATGATGGATCTTGATCCCAAGAATATATGTTGCCTCACCCAAGTCCTTTATATAGAATCATTTATTCAACCACACCTTAATAGACTATAAAGACTGTTATTTTATTTCCAATGAGTAATATTTCATCAACATATACTATTAATAAAAAAATTGCACTCCTACTAAACCGCTTAAAGACTTATGAATTGCATTTGTTCTTTATGAAACCAAATTCTATTATAAACTCATCAAAACAAATGTTCCATGACCTGGAGGATTTCTTTAATCTATAAATGGATCTTTATAATTATCATACCTTGTTGGAATCCTTTGGATCCATAAACCCTTCAGGTTGTGTCATATAGACATTTTCCAAGTTCTTATTAAGGAAGACTGTTTTGATATCCTTTTTCCAAATATCCTAATCATGAAAAGCCATAATAGAAAGTAGAATACTGATAAATTTTTGGAATTGAAACTGGTGAAAAGGCTTCATCATAGTCAATCCCTTAATTATAGTTAAACCATTTTACAACCAGTATTCCATATAGGTACTGACTTTTTCTTTCATGTATAGTTTCTTCTTGAATACCCATTTTCAACCAAAGAGATTTACATATACTGGAGGTTCTACTAAAATAAAGACTTGGTTTTGGTACATGGAATACATTTTAGAATTCATGGACTCTTTCCACTTGGAAACATATGTGCCACTTACTACTTATTTGTAGGTTAGAGGGTCATTATTATCAACTAATAATGGGTCACCATCCCTGGTGACTAGAAAACCATACCGTTCTAGTTCTCTAACCTCTCTAGTACTCCTATGTCATAATTGTGTCTCTAGAATAATTTTTTCTTACATAGAGATTTGTAGAATTTATTATTATTACAACTCTTATGTATCTTGAACCTGAACTTCATCAAATTATATATCACATCCACTATCTCTTTTAGATATAAGATCCTCCTCAATAAATGTGGGATGTCTTTCAACCAAAACCTTTTTGTCTGAAGGATTGTATAAGTAATATACTTTTGTTTATTTTGGATTTCTTATAAAGATACACTTTGTGCCTAGGGGTGAAATATTATTACCTAAAGAGGCCTTAAAAAATGCTTTTCAACCCCATTCATATAAGTAAGAAAACACGGGTTTCTTTCCATTCCATAATTGGTATAGTATACCATATGTTTCTTTAGTTGGTACTCATTTTAGTATGTATGATGTTGTTTGTAATGTGTATCCCTAAAAGGATAATAGAATAATTACATGACTCGTCATTGATCTCACTATGTCCAATAAGGTGTGGTTCCTCCTTTCGCTGACACTATTCCACTGAGTCATATAAGGAGGAGTGAGTTGAGATAATATCTCAAACTCCCATAAATAATCAATGAAGTATTGATTAAGATATTTTCTACCATAGTCTAAGTGGAGTTTCTTAATCTTCTTACCAAGATGGTTTTCAAATTCATTCTTGTATTCCTTGAATTTATCAAAATTATATGACTTATACCTCATTAAGTATACATATCCATATCTACTAAAATCACCAGTAAAATTTATGAAGTGTGAGTAATCACCCCTTGATTCAATAGAAAATGGTCTACACACATCAGTATAAACTAATTCAAGAATCTATTTAGCCCTTTCACCTTTCCCACTAAATGGGGATTTGGTAATTTTTCCTTGTAAACATGTGTGACATAAACCAAGTGGTTTTAGTTCAAAATGATCTAAATATCTATCTTGATGTAATTTAGTCAAGAGTTTTTCATTTAAATGACCTAATTGGTGATGTCAAAGTTTTGTGTGGTATGATTCATGTTATGTAACTTTGTTATATATTTTCATTACTTTATTCATGTGATCCAATACATAAAGACCATTATTTAAATGTGTCTTACCATAACAAATGTCATCTTTATAAAAGAAGCAACATTTATTCCAAAATTTAAAAATAAATCCATATGTATCTAGTATGGATACATAAATAATGTTTTTGGTAATTTAAGGCACATAATAACAACCTTTTAAAACCAAGATCATTTCAATCAGCAACATGAGGTGGTAGTCCCCGATAGCTATAACATCAATTTTAGCTCGGTTAGTTACTCGTAGATCAACCTCCCCTCAGTTAATATTTCTAAATCTACTTGGTTCTAGTATTTGAATACATATGTGAGAACCAAAATCTATATCTAATACCCAATTTGTATAAATAGATATATTTAACTCAATAAAAAATGTACTTGAAGTTTCCCCTATCTTCTTTGCCTGGTTGTAGTTTTTCTTCCAAACGACATCATGTTCCCTTGCTTTCCCCTTGATCTTCCTCTTCTTGGAAGGGCATGAAGAAGATTTGGACTTAAATATCTTTTCTTACCCTTTCCATCACCATAAGGATAGAAGGATTTTCACACTTCATATACTTATCTACTTAGAAAATGAGAGTAAGAAGATCTAGAAAATACTTCTCAATGTTGTTCATATTAAAATTTACAACAAAGTTGGAGAATCTCTAAAGGAGTGATGTCCATAATGAGATCGATTCCCAATTATTTGGGGAGTTTAAACCCTATAACCACTAAGCGCTCAATGTATCCAATGATCTTGACTATATGAGGCCTAG
The DNA here is from genome assembly GCA_963277665.1 of Viscum album. Classification (NCBI taxonomy): domain Eukaryota; kingdom Viridiplantae; phylum Streptophyta; class Magnoliopsida; order Santalales; family Viscaceae; genus Viscum; species Viscum album. The sequence continues at coordinate 1,818,414,279 of OY728155.1, forward strand.
TTTGGGCACCCTTTCCAAGATTTCTCTAAAAGAGTGCCTTTTAAATCTCAAATTATTCCTATTTAGCTCTCTCTTGGTAAAGAACATAGAGGTGATCAAGCATGCTATATACATCCATGTTTTCATGAGACTTTATGAGTTCACTATACATAGATTAAAGCATAAAATATTTAACATCGACCATGTTGTTCATATGTTTCTCATAGACTATGAATTCTTCATCCCTCACCTACTTAGTAAGAAAATTAGGAAATGAAGATTCTAGCATGTAAGATTTCCATTCATGGTATAGCACACCTAAAGTCGTCTATACCATTCCCAAAAGTTACTTATAGTTAGTAGGTTGTATTTATCTAATATTGATCATAGTTTTAATTTGGATGATGATCTTTTCATTTTATTCTACATTTAAAAGAGAAGATTATTAGTACTTTTTTTGATTACTAATTGGGTGATATATAATAAAGTAATTTATTTTATTAAATATCCCACTATTTTTCAAGTCCTAATAATTCTCACCATTGAACTCATAATGTCTATTTGCTTTGAAATTCTAGTGGCAAGGATCCTCATTGCTTTTCTTAATGATCCAGACTTTGGCCATGAAAACCAAAAAAAGTAATTAGGTAAGCGGTATTGCCCACTATAGGCTTACGACTCCTTGATTCATTGAGTGGATTCCCTTATCCTAAAATCCTGACTTGGATTTCCTCAACACTTACCTCAAAAATTTTATTGAATATATTTTGGCCATTAAAATCAATATAAGTTTAGTTAATTCAACCCAAAACTCTCATGAGAACTCCCTGATAAAAGTAAGTGTCCATAATTTGGTCATGTACTACACTTAGTTCTATGGTTTTATTCTCAATCAAGTAATGGAAGGATTGGCCTAAATTAATATTAGGTTGAAGGATTTTAATTAATTTATGCATAAATTTTATCTTATTTTATCATTTACATGTCTTGTTATTATTAAGTGGATGATACTTAATTAATTAACCATGTTGGATAAAACATTTGCACATAATTCATTTATTTAATTTCTATCTTTGCATATTAATTCATTCATTTATGTGACTGTAGTCTTGCATAAATAAAATAAATAATGCATAGATAGAAATAAACAAATAAAGTAAATGACCTAATCATGATCTTATCTAACGGTTGATTTAATGAGCAGAAATTAAATCAACCTATGACCTAAGGGAATAACTACATTTTTCGGCCATGTAATGAGTTACAACATTCCACCTATATATCTATGTATTACTGATTTTTCATCATCATGGTTTCATCTTTAACCTACTCCACATGCCTTGGGATGCTTAATTAATTACAAGTATTTATTACTCACATGCAAGTGAGGGGAACCAAAGGATTGGTTAAAATAGATTACATAAATATCCTTGGACACATAAGTCCTACATAATAATGGAGGGAGGGATGAATCACAAGACATCATTTAATTTAATATTAAATAATTTCAAACTCATGCAATAAATTAAATTAAATAAATGTCAACACATACATAGGTCTTGGTCAAGCACATGATCAGCCATACATGCAAAAAAAACACAAAAATTAACTGGCTATCGTTCATTTCATTATTCATTATTTATTATTAAGATAAAAAAACTTGCATTAAGTAATTATCTTTCATCTTAATGATCATCTGAACTTAATTAAAGATACCCATCATTAATTACATTCATGTAAAATAAACATAAGAAACAATAATAACATATTTATTACAATAAATTAATTGAGCATTTAAAAATATTTAAACTTGTTATTAAATTTTCAAACACACAATAGGTGTAAATCAATAAATTATTGTTTTAATGATAAAATTGACAATTTAATGTAATTTAATTCTTACATTAATTGGGAGACTACACGACATGTACAATCCAGCTACATGTCATGTACCTCAGTTGTCGCGTATCTGAGTCGCACGCCTAGGGCTTCGGTGTGTTAACTGAGTCAGACTACATGGAATATACATGTCAGCTACAAGCCATGTATCCACTTTCTATGTTCCAAGTTGGCCTGGTCAACACACCGTGTATAATAAATTTCCCCCATGTAATTAATTACTCAATGCATCTAGGTACAATGTGTGTGGGTACACAACATGTACTCCGGCTACACGTCATGTAACCTATTTTTACTAGCCAAATATTTGGAACCTCCTGATAGCATCTCCGATCATTCTTCATCTGTTCTTAAACCCTTAAGAAAATTAAACACTGAACGAACATGATTAATATGTTGATAACATGTTAATTCAAATTATATTAAAGAATGAATAACATGAAATGAAAATCTAACCACAATTGTGCATATATCAATAATCAAATAAATAATTATAAATTTAAACGTGACTGATCTGATACCACTTTTTGGTTTCGGGTGTAGCGAAAGTATGCAGTGGTGGTCAATATATTAAAATTTATTTTAATAATCATTGCTCGAAACCATGAGTGAGGATCTTGAGTGTCAAATTTACAATTTATTTATTTAATATATGAATAAATAAATACTTTGGCTTAGGAACTTTATTTGTTGATGAATGTTGATTATCCAAAAGGACCCTTTTGGATTACCTTAATTAAGATTATGAGGATCCAAGAGTAGAATTTCTCTAGTGATGATCCACACATGCTCCAATGATCTCTGAGTAATTCCACTCAATTTTCAGGTGCTAGAATAGTGAATTAGATGTTTGGAATTTTTAATTATTGATCACTCATTCTTCAGTCTTGAAGAAACCTCTCTTTAATTTCACATTCTTAATAGGGAGAGAGAAGTAAGAGTTGAAAGATAATTATTTGTGCATAGTAATTCTTTATTCTCAATTTTTGGATCCAATACACAATATACATAACTGTCTACTTATAGAGTTAGGGTTTAGATTAAAATATTATTCAATTTCATGTCAGCTATTAAATAACATTTAAAACCTTCAATAAACCTCATTCCATATAATAATAATATTATTATTATTTTTTGGTGCGCGCCAACATGAACAAATTGATAAATAATATTTATCAGCTTGTAAATGATTATTTATCATCGGATGCAGTCTTGTTCCATTCAAACTCCTCGATATTTATTGAATACTTGAATAAATATTTTATTCATAAATAAATATTTCATTCACATACCGGAGAATAAATATTCATTAAATATTAAATGAAATAAATAAATATATTCACATTTGCATTCTAGTGAATAAATATTTATTTAATTTATGTGATCAATAAAACTTGAATAAAATTATTCCTTGGTCTTGAAAATAATAAATATTCTAGTAATTAAATTAAAATAGAATTTAAACAAGATCGACGAAAATGATTAGTGTGTGACCCTCTAGGATTCTTTCTTGTTGGAATTAGGTGGGATTGCCTAAAGTCCAAGATTACTGTCTAGTAATGGGTTAAGGCACCCAAGAGAAAGAACTTAATGTAACAATGATGATAACTACATATAAACAATCATTGTGTAATATAATACCTTTGTCTAAATATCTTTTCAAACAGGTTGCACATCATTGTCACCAACCTATATGCTTGATACGTATTTCTTTGACTATCTAAAAAAACACGCTGTTACACCATAGTTGTGGAATTTAGGGTGATTATTCCATTCTAATCAAAGGGTATAGATATCATATTTTGTAAATATAGAAAGGAAAAATCTTTCCTCGACTTATCCATTAATGACATGTCACTCGTGACACACCCAATGTATCCAACTTTTCCATGAACTGTTTTCATAATGGTTTATGAAATACATATAAGTATGTGAGTTATAACATGTATTAATAATAATCTTAAAGTCTAAGAACCATCACACGCGCTCGTAGATAGAAATATCTAATAACATCAAAAACATGAAAAATTCTTATTGGTGGGTCTATTCTCACAATCTATCATCTTAGATATTAAGAAGTGAGAACTTCATGAGAAGAAGCTCCATCTGCTTATGAGTACTCACACCTGACAGTCTATGTACTATGTGATCCATCACAGTACATTATCCAACCAAAGAATATTATTTTATAATATTGTCACAACACATCAAGGTTATCATCATAACGGGTAACTATTATGACCTTATAAATTTGACGTATACTCTAGGTCATTATTACATTAGAGTCATGCAAAACAATGTAAAATATATAATAAAAAGTTTTATTAATTTTCAATACATCAAATATATATCTAATCAAAGTACAAACAGTTGCTCCTAGGACACTAACTCCAATAGGTCGCATAGGATGTGTTCCCCCACTATTATTTTGATCCCCAAAACCTCACTTCCCTTGGGATCAAATAGGATCTCCACTGCTTGATTGATAGAGGTAACCTTACGAAGGCCCTCTCAATGCATAATCCAACTGACATAGAGTTGGTACTTGAGTTTAGCACGACCTTCAATTGAAGTGATCATTATGTCACTAATGACAATGATGGTATTGTTGAAAAGGAAGGTGATGTAACATCCCACCTACAAAATCACTAATTTAGATTTCAACTGGGGACCTTTGCATCACTTATAGGGCTTTATGATGAGAATTTTGTGAATGACACCACTTACACTGAGGTTTCTATGACACAAAAACCTGATGATGCTCAATAGTTTTGGGTTGGGATTACACAACATTGGCCAGCATATATTCTTCAGACTACCAAGGCCTCCAAACTACTTAAACCAACCTATAGGATCCTCCATCAAGTCATCGACACTTGTTTCACTTCCTGCTCAGACAATGAGGTCAATATGACACTACGAATTTTATTTTTTCTTCATTAAATGATTACTAGAAGACCTATCAATTTGGATTATGTTTTTCACCTGATATTTATCCCATGTGTTCACAAATCCTAAGGGATGCATCTTTGGAGGACCTTATATTATGCTCTTGGTTGAGTATATGGAGATTGATTTTGATAAGGATGAATTCACTAAGATTGACCTGTCCCTCTCATTTGATATCGTGATAGTCAGGCATATGGGAATGATTGAATTTGATTGACATAGATACCATTTCAGAGGTACCTATGAGGTTTCCTAGGATGATACTCTTTACATCTCACCCCCAAATTCCACTTCTCACCACACTTCCCCACCTGAGGATATCCACCAAACCCAATCTCACACTGTCATCTCCCACCCACCCAACCCAAATACCTCTATCCCACTTTCCTATCACTTCCACTATGTTGCCCACCTAGACTTGTAGGGTACTACTTATGCTAACCTCTATATCTATTACAAGCATGATCAAGACATGTATTCCATGTTTGATTGGCAGGTTGAGTGCGCTCGTCGACAGTTTGAGGGTGTTGGTATACAAGGATTCCCTTCCCCCTCCCTCTACCACCCTCCGCTCTAACACTATATCTCCCATTATATATATGATGAGATATCTCTTCATTATAGCACTTCCTAGGAACCTTTTATGGATATTGAACTGCCAACCATGGAAGCAGGCATTGACCGTGGGCCTGGTGCTTCTTCTTTTGGGGGTCTTGGGGATAATCTTGCACACATGACCAAAATGGAATATGGGATTATTATGGGGGGTCTGAAATGCTATGAGTACACTAAAAAAATCACAACCCATTTGGTATAGGACCTCCAATGATCTCTCTATGAACCTTTTTCTCTCCTATATTTCCCTATTGTGAACACTTTGTTTGCTACTTCACTTGACTATTTATGTGTGGTGCTTCATGCTTTTCTTGTTGTTTATTTTTAATGCATGGTGTGATTGTGTGCTCTCATGAGGTTTCTTACTTTTGTGATATTTTTATTGCTTCAATTTTCCTTATTTTTATAACTAATACAACATGTTGACTCCTTCCAATGGTTTCAACACACTCTTTTGTTTAACGGGCTCTCATATACCCACTTCATTCACTATAGTAGGCTACACTCCAAGCAAGTTTTCTTTCTATGATTTTTGTACTTTCATTATTTTCATTCTGAATCCCCTTTCCTTTAATTACCTTCTCATCCTTATCCACTTTAACATGTCATGGGTGATCGTGATCAGTCCTAATTGTCGGGGAGGACATCTAAAATTTTGGCACCCTATTTAATCATTGCCTTGGCCATGCCAAGGATGACATGTTTTCTTACCAACCATTTAAGGGCTGGTATAAATGTCACATTATTCTATTATTCAAATAAAAATGATTTTTGATGAATCATTATGAGCTTATTTATATACTTGGATTGATAATCTTGTCTTTGATGTGAATGAGCATAAGAAAATTCAAGAAACATTCTCTAAATTTTCATCTTAAAATATTGCGTTTAAAGATGAATTTTCTAATAGAGTGGTTTAAATTAATGAACCTCTGGATATTAAAGTCAATTTATGCATTAGGGAGAGTGGATATTTGAAATTGTTGATGTCATGAACGTGGTTATTAAACAGTATTAATTTCATGACCTCATGACTTTCATGAAATTGAGGTGATTCATTTGAAAAATATGGTACTAAAATTCATTTCTAGTATCTCACGTTAAGAAAACTTCAAGATGTGCAAAAGGAATACCTGAGATGATGATGAATCTCTATTTTTCATCAAAGTTACAAGTCAATGAGGTTATATGGCCTATAAAAGTGATAACCCACTATTTTGTGTTAATGATACCTTTTCCTAACCTACACAGGCATGTGATGAGATGAAAATAGATAAAGGGACTTTATTTTAAATGAATAAGGGAAATTTCATATTTAAACAAACAATGAATTAAGTGTGAAAATTTGAAAATTGTGAATTTAATATACTTTGTCTGACTACCTTGAGGATTGGTGAGTTTTGAAGGGTGTATGTAGAAGTTTCAATAATCATTCATTCAAAACTTGTATTAATTTGGTTGATATAATTTGTGACATTTCAACTTGTTTCTTTGGCGGCCCCTTTGGAATGATTATCTAAGTAATTGTTTGAGGACAAGAAATTAATCAAGTGTGGGGGAGTTTGAAGCACTAGAGTGAATGGACCAATCCACATTGAATCTCACCTTGAAAATGGATTTTATTATCAATTTTCATATGTTTACATCCTTTACATGTTTTGATGGGTGGGAATTGGGAATTCAATGAAGAACTGGTGAGATTTGGCATGATTCAGTCATTTGGGAGGAAAATTAAAGGTGTTTTGACCCATTTTAAATGGTTTACAATTTATGATAAAACATCCAAACCATGAACCCCAGCTCAGGAAACCGTTCAGTTCATGAAATCAAGAGATAATGTCAATTTCACGGTCTCTACATGGTCATTCAAACTATGCATACCTACCCCCAAACCATGTGAGATGGAGCTTAGAGGAGATAGAACTATGTGCATGGTCGGTGTATATTTAAACAAACTATAGAACTCTCCCCAGTAACCATGAAACTCGAAGTGAGGTTGGACTGATCCATCTGCACTGTTTACACACGGTTAAACAAACTTTGCACCTTAATCATGCACTAGTCAACAACCACCCACCCACCCTCATCTACCCCCATAACCACTCATTGAATCATGGATTTAGACCTATAACCACCCCTAGACACTTTAGTTTGAGAAATTAAGGAGTTCTAACACATTTAGGGGGTATCTATCACCCAAGAAGAAATCATCTTGGCAGGAGGAGAGATTGAAACTCGCACTAAGGTGATTTTTAACATTTTTATGGTGGTGGATTGTAATTTCTTCTTCTTCCTTATTGCAATGAACATTGTTGATATTAGAAGATTGTTTTTCATCATTTACATGATGACTGGATAAGCCTCCCATGTGTTGGGGTTGTGGATGACAATAGAGTATTGTTAGATAATTGATTTGTTTTTGTTGTGTTTATATAAGTTCTTACATTTTCCTCACAGTAAATTTGGGTATTATTTCTTTAATTCATTGGATATGTCATATCATATCAATATCTACGCATCCAAGTATCTTTGGAGGGATTATTATGATTCCATATATGAACATTAGGTGTAATCGTCGTCACTTTGGGTAATGTTTTTAATTCAAATTTCTAGAAGTTAATTATCAAACCAATAAATTAATTTTCATAAGTTTAATAAGAACCTACTAGATCAAGTGGGTTATAAAATATTTAAATCCCAGTGATTATGATTTATTATGAATAACACAACACTCAATATTAAATTTATTCTAACAATATCTATTAAAGATCATAGCCTCGACACATTTTCATTATAAGAAGTTTCAAATTGTTGTCTTACTATTTTAGTTTTTCTGTAATGGTAATTGTTAAAAGGATTTAAGAATTGGGTCAAATTGAAGCCTTGAAATATCAAACAATGATATTTATTTAATCAATTAAATATTTAGTTAATTAAATAAGGAAACAAGTCAAAAAAAACCTACAAATTCCCTAAGGACTGACCCCATACTATCGCTATACTAATTATAGAGTTGGGAAAAATTCAATTTGGGTCACTGAAAGTAATAATTCGGTTGAAAAGACACCAATTGTGATTTATTAATCTATGATTCAAGTTGTCATGTGAAGAATATTTAATTATAAGAAATATAAGGAGATCATTGTTTCATTAATATGTGTTTTTCAAATATGAAGATTTGAAAATTAATATTAGTGAACAAAGATCAAAGAAATATTTTAAGGAGTTAAAAGTGATTATGATGGAACTGTAACATACCATTGTTGTTTTATGATCCATATACATGGTTTTTTTTTCTTTTTTTACCCCAGCTTGTTTTTTGTTGGTTTTGGTTTTTAAGAGGGATCAGGGGTGTCTTATGGAGTTGGTGTGGTGTAGAACTGAACCTGCAACTATTAGAGCTTCAAGTGGTCCATCAGCTTACCTATGAGGGCCATTGGTCAGTCTATGGGCATGGTAGTGGCTATAGTAATCTTTTTTAGCCACTGACTAGCCGGTGGTTCCAATATGGGCCAACCAAGTAAGGTTGTTGTTATCTTTTTATACCACTAACCCCCCATTTAACTTCTCAATCCTCTTCCCTCGATCCTAAATCGACCCATTTGAACTTGGAGACTCTATTAGGAAATTTTTTTCTCTCCCAACTCAAATCCTTGGTGGATAGAAGTGTTGATCAAATTCATGGTCTTCTCTTGATAAGTTTATCTATGTTTTGATCTCATATCTCCTTAATCTTCATATCCCTCTTTCCTATGGATCGACAATGGAAATGGTGAGATTTTGTTAGATCTGAGTGTCTAATGGTATTTCTTTTAAATTCATTATAGAATTGAAGGTTCTTGTTTGTATTTCTAATCCCCTTGGTGCATTGTTCGGGGATTGTGGCGATAAGTAATTCTTTTGGACTCCTTCATTCTGGAAAGTTATAATTTAGAGATTCTTGAGTGGGAATTCTTGGTTTAGGATCCTTCCTCGATTCCTAGGATCCTTGGTTTGTCTTGGCTTATGTTTCTATGTGAGTGTTGATATTCCAAGTGTTTCAGGGTAGGTGGATTCATGAATTGGATTTATCATATGAACCTTTCTTGCTTGCTCTTTGAAATTGGTTTATAAATGGTTGGAAAACATGGTTTATGACTATATCTTGAAAACAGGTTTTGAAATTATTTTAAAGGCATGACTTAGGAAATATGGTGATTTTGGTAATGCGTTATGAGAATGGATTTCTCCCTTGGTGTTATTAACAAAAAATGGTTTAAAAGCATGATTTATATAGTTTAAAAGAGGAAATTACCTTTAAATAATTTTGATGTGGAAAACCCGACTATGATCAATAATGAGGCAGAGATACCTCCTTGGGGGTGAACTCTTACCCCCTAGACCAGTTCTTCTAGGGTAATGTGTGCACCGGGTTTCCTAGGTTGTGGTAAAGAGCCACTCTCAGGAGTGAACTCTTTCCCCCTAAACTTGTTCTTCTAGGGTAATGTGCACACTAGGTGGCCTACCGATCACATGAAATTGTACAAGGATCATCACTGACCTAGAATTGAACCCAAGAGAAAGTTTTACCTACTGTTATCTTTGAAATGTGTGTTTGGGTTGTTTATGTAAATTCTTTGAAATCGGGTTGTTGGTATGTTTTATAAACTTTGAAAAGGGGTGATATTCCATGTTTTATATTAAAATGTGTAAAATTTTCACTCATGCCTTATCTTTATTTACTTGAGCATCATTGGTCTATTTTATAAAGTCTGCTTATGAAACACTTGGTGGGATCCTATTGGTCGTGTTTTTATCACAACTTGCATACACCTTTGGGTGTATGTGGATCTTGTTTTATCTAATGCAAGTAAGGAAAAGGAATCGCAGGGTGGTGACATGTTTGTTCATTAGTAGGTTTTGAGATTATGGTGGTGATTGTACACTGCATGGAGATGGGTTTTTTTTGCACTTATACTTTGGTTTGGCTTTTATGGTTTTGACACCTGTTTTACCTTACTTTTATATCTCTTCTATTATTGACTTGTATTTGAATATCGACACTCTTTTTATTCTGGTTATCCTGTTTTGAGTTCTCTTGTAGAAAAATCATTCTCAAAGGTTGTTCTTGGATACTCATACACTTGTTGTTAGCCTATGGGGATCAGGAACATCCTTTGGGTTGTGTCAGGACCAGCTCAGGTTCCAGACGGTTAAGTGATATGGGTAGGCTCATGATAAGAGTTGTTCTCAGGTGTCTTAAATATCACAAATGTATTTTTGATTCAAACTAAATAAATGAGTAATATGATCTTCATGATTAATAAGAATGAGATCAAGGCAAAGATGTAATCTGTGAATGAGAGTAAATGATGAATCTTATTTTGGAATGTTCACATACATCATCACACCGCAATGAGATGTGACAGACCACAACCACATGTATTGCTACATGATTTTCATACTGCAATAGAGTTTGATTTTGTTGTGGATATTTGCGGAATTAATTGAGAAGAAGCTTCTAAAACTTTCCAATTGAATGAAATGAGAGAATTATTCGACAGAGATAATTTGAGAAGGAAATAAGAAAGTGTATTCTTGTAAATCACTAGATACAAGTGGTTAAATGAAAAATAATATCAAAGATCATGGGATCACACCCATGTAAAAAGTTGAGGAAAAGAGATGGAGATCATACACAGCGATGTGGTTCAGTTTAAGGGAGGATTGCTTCATTGAGATCATTGAATATTTTCTATATTAAATATATAAAAAGTAGATTATGGTCATCTAAAAATATATAAAAACTAATAATAAGAGTCGGATTAGGTGAATCTATTGTGATAATAGAAGAACTCAATACATAGCTGTATAGGGAGAATTATCTTGGTCTTGAAGATAAAGAAGAGGCTGACCTAATTCTTTTGATTAGATACATTCAACCATAGCTAGCTGAAGAATAAGGAGAGGAGGATGAGGCGGAGGAAACTAATAAATAAACTAGTTCCTGTGATACCCATGTTTGAGATAATTGAGGAAGAATGAGAAATAAGAATAGTTGAGGAAGGTCGATATGCATGCAAATCCACAGATCTATAATTGGTAGTCGACGACCTTAAAGGTTTGGTTTAGAGAAGCTAGTGATTAGATTTTGAAAAGGATATTGGAGAAATACTATAAATAGAGATCTATTTTGTCACATACATGACATATTTTAAAGGTATTTTTCTTTTATTTTTCATTCATGCTTTATTTTGGGGGTTTCCCAAGCTTTTATGGAGGAATGGGTGAGTTTTCGTGAATTGGGCCAAACTGTGAGCCCAATTCCAGATTTAAAAATAAATTTTGTTTCTTTTATAACCTTGTCATTTTTTAATATTTTTCACCCATTCCAATTCCTAAATGACCTCCCCTGACCTATTAACATCACCATTAAAATTTGGAACCTTTAGTAATCCATAATAATGGTTTATTTGGTGTTTTTATTTAAGGAATTGGGCCAGCCTGAAGGCCCATTTCCAGTTTTAAAAAAAATTATTTAATTAATAAGTTATTAAATTTTAATGATTTTTCAGTGATTATAAGCCTCACCCAAGACCATTGAACCCATCCACGTGCTCATTCTCTTTCTCCCCTATTTGGATCTCTTGTTCATCTCAATTTAGTGCAGAACTTCATAGGATGTCTCAAATCGTCCAGATTTGAGGAGGTAAGTTATTTCCTTCATAACTCTCTAAATTCTTACTCTTTTTCCTCCATTCTAGTTCCTAAATGACCTCGTCATCCTTTTTCAAAGCACCCCTGAATTTTGGCTATTTTCAATTTCAGTTTCCAGTGTATTTGGGGATATTCCTTCAAGATCCCTCAAGTAAGTTAGTCAATTTCATTCCTCTTTCAAATTGCTTAGGGTTTCATTCAATATGATTAGGGATTATTCCCATTTTCTTGAGGTACCAAATGACCAGGGGTAGGGTTTTTAACCTAGGGTTTAACCATGGGTTTTCTTGGTCAATTCTTGTGGTTTTAGGTTTGTTCTAAGTCCCTCTTGGTGCGGCGGTGGTGCGACGTGATTTTCGCACGGTGATTCAAGGGTTTTCATTACTTTGGTAGGTGATTCCAATGTTTATGAAATATCTATGATTATCATGATGTATTTATGATATTTTAATTCCTATTTCATTTTATTAATTCTGCAAAAAATAGTTTTAGTGGTGTTTGTATTGCAAGTAAAATTTTAATGCCAATTTCTTGTGAAATTTGGGGGGTTTTCATATAAATCTTTTGTTGGTTCATTAAGGGCTGCCCTATAATTATTTAGTTGATTTTATTGAACTTTATTAGGGCTTAAAATAATTTTTTTCAATGTTATTATCCTTTGTTTGTTGCTGAGAAATTGGTTTTGGGTCACGTTTGTTAAGAAAATGATTTTTGAGTAGCAATTTGGTGTTGAATTAGGTTCTTTACATGGCTATTCTATGTGATGCTTATTGGGGGTTGTTTTATAACTCATTTAATGGGTTTAAAGAAATTTTTAATGTGCTTTGAATTCTTTTTTGGTTAATGTGAGTATGTACATGGTGTTAAAGTGGGGTTTTCAAAGAGTTTTGGGTGCAAAACAAGGAAAGATTTGGAGAAGTTGTTTTTATTGAAACTCAAAGTGTTTTGTTGTGTGTTTAAAATGGTATAAAATGTGTATAGCTACTATACTGGGTGTATATGACCAGTAGTGGTTTTTTACATGAAAATGTATATGTGTTGAATGTTAAAATTGTTTGAGGACAAAGGGGGAAACCCGGGTACCTAGGTGGGGCGGATGTGTACTAGTACAACTAGTGGACCGGATGGGTTTTGTCCCTGTTTCACCTAGAATTTGGATAACTAAAACTATAACTAAACTATGTGGATGGTTATTAGGGAACGCTAGGTTATGGGTATATTCCCTACTAGTGGCTCTTGCATGATAATGGATTTTACTATGGTTACTTTACACCGAGATATGAGGTACATGGGGCCCGAGACTATCTAGTGCCTAGGGGTGTTCCCGATTTTGTTGATCATTGTGTTTGTGGTATTTTACCTTGTATTGGGGTGTTTTTGGAAGTAATTTATAGTATATAACATGTCTATTTAAATGTGTGAACATTCTGAAAATTTTATCTTGAAAACTGTTTTCAATTGAAAGTTGCATTTCTTGGATTTTATCACTGCTTTTCTTTGCATATTAAAACTGATTTCTTTTTCACATTGTATTGAATTCTATTTGGAATTATTGGGTGGTATCCTATTGGTATTAGTATCACACCCTAATTACACCCCTTGGGTGTAAGTAGACTTTATTATGCTTGACTCGGGTAAAGGGAATGCTATGGGTGATGGCGGTTTAGGGTGTTAGTTCTCATCTTTGGTGCGGAGTTGTGAAGACGGATTGTGGGTGATGACCCCTTGTCATTTGGAGTCCTTGGGGATGTATTTCTATTGTAATTATTTGTATTTATACCACTTGTATTGTCTTTAAACCAATGTATTCAGTTCTGGTTTTTTCTTAAGATTTGTTTGACTCGAAAATTTCAGATTTATATTCTGGATTGTTTTTAATGTTTTATGCTTTCATACTCAGGTAAATCGTTCCCAAACCTAAATTAATGATACTCGGGCACTTTTTCCAGCCCATGGGGATAGGTAACGCCCTTCAGGACTTGTCATGGGCTGGGTTTGGTGCTGGTATTGGTGGCAACCAGATTTGGTTCGTGACAAAATGGTATTATAGGAGGTTAATGTTTTTGGGTTATATTGCTATTTTGGGATGAGTCGGGATAGAAAGAAGCTAGAAATGTTGGGGATTAGGGTTTTGGTTGTGATTAGGGTGCCTAGACCACACCTCTCATGACAGACCTTGAGTCACCAAGGGATGTTGGAATTTACGAATTGACTTCACTTCCAGGTGAGACGTGTGGGCTGCAGAGCACACGTGGACATCGGGCGGATGTAGAGTAGTTGTTTCTTTTATTACTGGAATGTGTTTAGATTATTTATATTTTATATATTTGATTAAAATTTTCAGAATTGTGTTATTGATTATTGTTTTTTTATTGTTTCATTTTGTAGCAACATGCCTCCCCGGAAAGCTGCCACGCACCCATGGGAGGAAGCGGGAGAGAGTTCTCCCACACCGATTGATCAGAGGATAGTTGAGGTTGTGTTTTGGTCTATCCAAGCTCTGGTTCAGGGAATAAATCTTTCTTCTATTCCTGCTAGGGAATAAGAGAAGGGTCCTAGAAAAGATAAAGCTCAAGTTTTTCTGAAAAACAAGCCTCCTACCTTCTGAGGCAGCTCAGAACCCCAGGAAGCAGAGGAATGGCTCGAGAAGATCGAGTGTATGTTTGAGTTCCTAGAAACACTTGAGGTGATCAGGTTGAAGTGTGCCTCATTTTTGTTTGAGGTTCCTATCCGTAAGTAGTGGGAGTTACTGCTTCAGACAAGGAAGAATGAGCAGATGCGCTGGGGAGATTTCAAAGTCGTCTTCAATGAACAGTACTGCCCTGAGGTCTTGGCTTATGCTAGGTCCAGAGAGTTCATGGACCTTGTTCAGGGGAATCTATTTGTGATAGATTACACCAATAGTTTCTCTAAGTTGGTTCATTATGCTCCAGAAATCATCTCCAATGAGCAGGTGAAGGCCCAGAGGTTTGAGAAAGGCTTGCGACCAAAGATATACTCCCATGTGTTCTTGTTTAAATTGAGGACCTATGTTGAGATCATTGATCGGGTGTGCATGGTAGAGATTGATAGGAAAGGTAAGGATGGTTTCTATAGTTCAGTGTCAATAGTGGGCAGTGGCATCTCCTCAGAGAAGAAAAGGAAGTGGGAGGATCGTGTGAAGAAAAAAGGTGGCAGTTCAGGCCACTCTTCCAGGAAGTTTTCATCTGCAGCTTCTGATGTGAGATAGGTCATATGCAACCAATTTGGTAATCCCAGGAACATCCGACCAACATTTCCACTTACTCTGAAGCCTTTTTACCAGTGTGGAGGTATGGGGCATTTGCGATGCTTCTGTGGTGTGGCACGTTTACTCCCGAGTGAGGCAGGGCCAGTGGCTTCAATAGGAGTGTCAGCACAGCCTGAGCCATCGAGGAATGGGGGATCTAGATTTTACGGATGTGTTGGTAGGGATGGGTCATCTTATGGGAAGATTTAGTTCAGGTCACAGCCACAGACCAACGGTTGTCCTCAGGCTGAGACTGGACATCTCCATTCAGTGGATCAGGCACCAGAAGGATCAAAGGCGGGACCATCGACAGTTCGAGGTACTGTTCTGATCGCATCTTCTATAGCTGTTTCTCTTTTTGATACTAGAACCTCTGTTTCATTTATTTCTACATGTTTTGTGTACATGCTGAATTTTCCAACTGAGTTGATGTCTTTCACGATGGAGTTGGTGACACCGCTGGGAAAGAAGAATGAGAAGGGCCTCATGTGCCCCTCGTGTGCGCTTTCCGTGTCAGGGGTTGAGATGGATTGGGACCTCATGGTTTTAGATATGGAACTGTTTGAAATAATACTTGGCATGGATTAGATAGTACACTTCTAGGCACACATTGATTACTACAGGCGGTGAGTGAGTTTCACAGCACCTGATGGGAGTCGTTAGGTTTTTCGTGGAGAATGGGATCCTCGGTCGGGTCGTGCAGGAACTCCACTCCCAGAGTTGGGAAGTCTTATCTTCTAGTTTTCATCACTCACGCTAGAGGACACTGCTCTTTCCCCTAAGGTTTCACTACCTCATGTAGTGAATGAGTTTCTGGAGGTATTCCCGGATGATTTCTCAGGTTTTCCCCCGAAACGGGATGTGGAGTTTTCGATTGATCTGGCGCCGGAAACATAGCTGATATCTCTTCCCTCGTATCACATGGCCCCCACTGAGCTGAGGTAATTAGAGATACAACTGGATGACTTAGAATCCAAAGGATTCATTCGCCTGAGCGTCTCTCCTTGGGCCGCTCCTGTGTTATTTGCGAAAAAGGCTGACGGATCCATCTGGTTGTGCATTGACTACCGGAAGCTGAATAAGGTAACAGTTAAGAACAAATACCATTTTCCAAGAATATATGATTTGTTCGATCAGTTGAAGGGGGGAAAGTGGTTCTCAAAAATAGACTTGCATCCGGGCTATCATCAGCTTAGGGTGAAGGAGTCAGATATCCCAAAGACAACCTTCCGAAGCAGGTACGACCACTTTGAGTATTTGGTCATGCCATTTGGATTGACTAATGCTCCAGCAATCTTTATGGCACTCATGAATAGGGTGTTCCATCGGTATCTTTATTCCTTCTTTTTGGTGTTCGTGGATGACATTCTATTATACTATGGCTCTGAGGAGGAACACGAACATCACTTGAGGATCGTCTTGGTCACTTTGCAGGATCACCGCCTCTATGAAAAGTTTTCAAAGTGCACTTTCTGGATTAGGGAAGTGAGATTTCTGGGTCATGTGATATATTATCAGGGGGTTTCAATGGACCTCGAGAAGATTAGTGCAGTTATGTCATGGTAGAAGCCAGAGAATGTGTTCGAGATCAGGAGTTTCCTTGGCCTGGCTGGTTATTACAGGCGATTCATTCGGGATTTCTCTCAGCTTGCTTCACCGATGACCGCGCTCACCCAGAAAGGGGTGAAGTTTGTATGGGGTCCAGAATGTTAGGCATCATTCGAGGAGATGAAGAGGCGGTTGACTACCGCCCCCATGATGATTTTTTCAGAGGCTGGAAAGGGATATGTGATCTATTGTGATGCTTTAGGTATGGGTCTTGGGTGCGTGCTTATGCAGGATGATCACATGGTGGCGTATGGCTCTCGCCAACTCTGACCACATGAAAAGAACTACCCAACCCATGACTTGGAGTTGGCAGCGGTGATGCATGCTTTGAAGACTTGGTGTCACTAACTCTTTGGGGAGAAGTTTGTGGTCTACTCTGATCACAAAAGCTTGTCCTATATCTTCTCGCAGAAAGACCTCAACTTGAGGTAGCGTTGTTGGATCGAGTACTTGCAGGGGTTCGACTTTGACATTGTCTATAACCCAGGAAAGGGTAACATGGTGGCCGATGCTTTGAGAAGAAGAGTTCCAGTGCAGGCTTTGAGGAAGTCCAGTGATGAGTTGACTTTGATGAGGCTCTTTTCTCAGATGCATGTGGAGACCAAGGAACACAGTGGAGGGGCATTCTTGGCGAGCGTCCAGTTGAATCCTTCTCTTTTGGAGTTGATTCAGCGGGAACAGCCTAGTGATGAGCTTTTTCAGCGGTCGAAGTAGTTTCTTCATGGTGGGGAGACATCCTCTGATTGGTCGTCATCTCTCGAGGGCATCTTGTGCTTCAAGGACCGTTCAGTAGTGATGTTATCTCTGCAGAATGTGGTGATGGAGGACAGCCACCAGTCTCAGTGGGTTGTCCATCCGGATTCCACCAAGATGTATTATGATGTTCGTTGGCAGTTTTGGTGGCCTGGTATGAGATGAGACATAGCGGACTTTGTGTCGAGATGCTACACATGCCAGCAGGTGAAAGTAGAGCATCAAAGTCCCTCCGGATTGCTCCAGCCATTACCCATTCCTACCTGTAAGTGGGACGAGGTCGCCATGGACTTCATTGTTGGCTTACCTCATACACCTCTGGGTAATAATGCCATTTGGGTGGTGATTGATCATCTGACCAAATCAGCCCACTTCATTTTATTCAGAGATACAATTAAAGTGGATGAGTTGAGCCGTTTATATCTTCAAGATGTGGTGAGACTCCATGGCGTTCCATCAGCAGTTGTATCAGATAGAGACCCATGTTTCACTTCTCGGTTCTAGGAAGGCCTTCAAAAGGCCTTGGGGTCTTAGATTAAGATGAGCACGACATACCATCCTCAGACAGATGGTCAGACAGAGCGAGCAAATCAGATTTTAGAGGACATGCTTAGTGCATGTGTCCTGAACTTTGGAGGTTCTTGGGATAACCATTTGGGGCTGGTTGAGTTTGCTTATAATAACAGTTACCAATCCTCGATTTGAATGGTTCCTTTTGAGGCACTCTATAGTCGGCCTTGTCGGTCCCCCCTATGTTGGGCTGAGGTAGGTGAGACTTCACTGTTGGGGTCGAGCCTTGTGCAGGAGACTTCTGAGAAGGTCAAATTGATCAGGCAACACTTTTTGAAAGCTCAGAGTCGTTATAAATCTTATGTTTACCGGAGGCTTTGAGACCTAGAGTTTTCTGTGGGTGACAGAGTATTCTTGAAAGTGGCCCCTCGTCTGGGCCATCGTCGATTAGGGAAGCAAGGGAAGCTGACGCCGCGATATGTTGGCCCTTTTGAGATCACCGAGCGTATTGGAAAGGTGTCATATAGGTTGACCTTACCTTATCAGTTGACATCCATATGTGATGTCTTCCATGTCTCCCAGTTGAAGAAATACAACCCGGATCCGTCCCATGTGTTGAGTTGGGAAGAACTGGAAATAGAGCCTGACTTGTCAGTTTTTGAGCGGTCAGTGCAAATAGTGGACTCCCAAGAGAAGGTTCTTTGATGGAAGGCTATTCCTCTGGTCCAGGTTCATTGGCAACATGGTAATGATACACATGGGACATGGGAGCGGAATTCATGGGTTGAGGAAGAGTATCAGTTCCTGTTTTTCGATCAAGCTTCAGGTTGACTTTCCGAGACGGAAAGTTTTCATGGTGGGAAGAATTGTCACATACATGACATATTTTAAAGGTATTTTTCATTTATTTTTCATTCATGATTTGTTTTGGGGGTTTCCCAAGCTTTTATGGAGGAATGGGTGAGTTTTCATGAATTGGGCCAAACCGTGAGCCCAATTCCAAATTTAAAAATAAATTTTGGTTCTTTTATAACCTTTTCATTTTTTTTAATATTGTGCACTCATTCCAATTCTTAAATGGCCTCCTATGACCTATTAACACCACCATTAAAATTTGGAACCTTTAGTAATCCATAATAATGGTTTATTTGGTGTTTTTATTTAAGGAATTGGGCCAGCCCGAAGCTCCATTTCCAGTTTTAAAAACAAAATTTGTTTAATTAATAAGTTATTTAATTTTAATGATTTTTCGGTGATTCCAAGTCTCACCCAAGCCCATTGAACCCAACCACGCGCTCAGCCTCTTTCCCCCCTCTTTGGAGATCTTGTTCATCGCAATTTAGTGTAGAACTTCATATGATGTCTCAAATCGTCCAGATTTGAGGAGGTAAGTTCTTTCCTTCATAACTCTCAATTCTTACTCTTTTTCCTCCATTTCAGTTCCTAAATGACCTCCTCATCCTTTTTCGAATCACCCCTGAATTGTGGATATTTTCAATTTCATCTACTGGTGTATTTGGTGAGATTCCTTCAAGATCCCTCAAGTAAGTTAGTCTATTTCATTCCTCTTTCAAATTGCTTAGGCTTTCATTCAATTTGATTAGGTCTTATTCACTTTTTCTTGAGGTACCAAATGAATAGGGGGTAGGGTTTCTAACCTAGGGTTTAACCATGTGTTTTCTTGGTCAATTCTTGTGGTTTTAGGTTTGTTCTAAGTCCCTCTCGGTGCGGCGGTGGTGCGACTTGATTTTTGCACGGTGATTCAAGAGTTTTCATTACTTTGGTAGGCGATTCCAATGTTTATGCAATCTCTGTGATTAACATGATGTATTTATGATATTTTCATGCCTATTTCATTTGATTAATGTTGCAAAAATGAGTTTTAGTGGTGTTTGTATTGCAAGTGAAATTTTAATGCCAATTTCTTGTGAAATTTGGGGGGTTTTCGTATAAATCTTTTGTTGGTTCATTAAGGGCTGCCCTATAATTATTTAGTTGATTTTATTGAACTGTATTAGGGCTGAAAATAATGTTTTCAATGTTATTCTACTTTGTTTGTTGGTGTGAAATTGGTTTTGGGTCACGTTTGTTGAGAAAATGATTTTTGAGTAGCAATTTGGTGTTGAATTATGTTCTTTACATGGCTATTCTATGTGATGTTTATCGGGGGTTGTTTTATAACTCATATAATGGGTTTAAAGAAATTTTTAAGGTTTTTTGAATTCTGTTTTGGTTAATGTGAGTATACACATGGTGTTAAAGTGGGGTTTTCAAAGATTTTTGGGTGCAAAACAAGGAAAGATTTGGAGAAGTAGTTTTTATTGAAACTCAAAGTGTTGTGTTGTGTGTTCTAAATGGTATAAAATGTGTGTAGCTACTGTACTGGGTGTATGTGACCAGTAGCGGTGTTTTACATGAAAATGGATACATGTTGAATGCTGAAATTGT
This sequence comes from Viscum album, assembly GCA_963277665.1. Classification (NCBI taxonomy): domain Eukaryota; kingdom Viridiplantae; phylum Streptophyta; class Magnoliopsida; order Santalales; family Viscaceae; genus Viscum; species Viscum album. The sequence goes on from OY728155.1 coordinate 1,818,435,004, forward strand.
TTGAGCACAAAGGGGGAAGCCCGAGTACCTAGGTGGGGCGGATGTGTACTAGTACAACTAGTGGACCAGATGGGTTTTGTCCCTTTTTCACCTAGCATTTGGATAAAGATAACTCTAACTAAACTATGTGGATGATGATTGATGACCACTATGTTATATTCATGTTCCCTACTAGTGGCTCGTGCACGATAACGGATTTTACTATGGTTACTTTATACTGATGTATGAGGTACATGGGGCCCGAGACTATCTAGTGTCTAGGGGTGTTCCCGATTTTGTTGCTCATTGTGTTTGTGGTATTTTCCCTTGTATTGAGGTGTTTTTTGGCAGTACTTTACAGTAGCTAACATGTCTATTTAAATGTGTGAACATTCTGAAATTTTTAGCTTGAAAATTGTTTTCAATTGAAAGTTATATTTCTTGGATTTTATCACTGCTTTTCTTTGTGTATTAAAATTGCTTGCTTTTTCACATTGTATTGCATGCTCTTTGGAATCATTGAGTGGTATCCTATTGGGCTTAGGCTCACATCCTACTTACACCCCTTGGGTGTAAGTAGACTTTATTATGCTTGACTCAGGTAAAGGGAAGACTATGGGTGATAGCGGTTTAGGGTGTTAGTTCTCATCCTTGGTGCGGAGTTGTGGAGACGACTTGTGGGTGATGACCCCTTGTCGTGTGGAGTCCTTGGGGCTATCTTGCTATTGTCATTATTTGTACTTGGACCACTTGTATTGTCTTTAAACCAATGTATTCAGTTTTGGTTTTTTCTTAAGACTTGTTTGGCTTGAAAATTTCAGATTTATATTCTGGATTGTTTTTAATGTTTTATGCTTTCATACTCGGGTAAATCGTTCCCAAACCTAAATTAATGATACCCGGACACTTGTGCCGGCCCGTGGGGATAGGGAACACCCTTTGGGCCTTGTCACAGACTGGGTTTGGTGCCGGTATTGATGGCGACCAGATTCGGTTCGTGACAGAGTTGCATATTAATGTTCTTGCGAATTTGCAGATATCCAAAGACTCTCTGTGAGGAGGAATATTTGTTCATCTTGATGTAGCAACATCCATAGATGCTTAGAGATCTTATTCGGTGATGGATAACTTGTTGTGAATTGGTGGAAACCCATATAAAGAATTCATGAGCGACGACATCCATTCACATGTGTAATATAATGAATACTCACTTGTGTAATACGATGAACATGGTTTCAGGATGACACCTGACCAACTTGCTTGTAATTGTTCATAAGATTATAGTGGAAAATTTGTGCTTCAACGGTATCTACTTTGTTATTATGCATTGCATGTGTGTGTTGTGTGTTGGTTAGAAAAAACATATCCATTTGTCTTAATCGACAACAGGGGTTCAAAGACCAAAGAGAGTAAAAGATTCTAAAGGCAATTGAGATTTGGTAAAATAATTAGGCACACCCGATTCACCCCCCTCACGTGACTGCACTAGTCCATTGCGACTACCAAAACCAAATACGAATGTTTTGCGTTTAAATATTTATTGTGATCCCATAGATATCATCTCGCGATATTAACTTGAATGTTTGATAACTTTGTACGGAAGAATTGTGACATTGGTATGTTATGTCTCACATCACATGCAAATCGCAACATGCAATATGTCGCTATTGCTCCTAGTTATGTGCAATGCATTACTACATCGCTCAAAAAGATATATCCTTGTCATTGTAAACAACTGATGCCTTACGAGCTGTACCGCGATAACTGATATAAGCACACCACATGCATGATAATTACACCGAATGTAGCGATGTGCCTATACCGCACCTCAGGGTTCAATTGCGGTGCATATAAAATCTTTCAACAATTTCATGTGTATATACTTTATATTTTAAAAACAATCATTAAGTAAAAAAAAACGATCCTTGATCACTGACACAATAAACAATAATTTATTTGTTTTTATTATAGTCAAATCTACAAGCTTTATTTTATTATTAAATCGAGTATTGATTAAATTAACCTCAATTTAAAACTTGAACCAATACACTGAAATTATATTAACTCATATCACATAATATCTTAATGAGATTAAGGTTACAACAATTATTTTAATTTTAAGGTTTCAACAATTATTTTAATTTTAAGGTTCCAACAATTATTTACACCTTTTTTAGAAACGATTTTAAATAAATAATATTAAAACATTGAAACCGACCATCATAAAAAAGAGGGGTTACTTTTTGTATAATATAATATAACATTATCTATTAATTTTCAATCGTGCGGGCCCTTCCGATATAAGGGTTCCTTGGCCGAATCCACTCAAGTATCTCCTTCATTCTACATATCCGCCATGAAATTCCTGCTCCATTCATTGCCCGGATCCCTTTCTCACCCGATTAGCCCTTAAAATTATCAGATTCAAGCCCTCTCCTTGTCACTTTAATCATCATTTCGAACTCTGCCAGTCGTAGGGTTTAAATCTACTCGCGCCCTTGGTTATTTTCGGTTTTGTTCTGTCTTCGCCATCATATTTTTCTTTCTTCTATTTTTTGCTTCGACATGGAGGGGTTTGATGGCGGGAGTGGCATTCAAGAAGCTCCATGTCTCGATCCTCGCGACGCCAATCACGGCGCGGAAAATCCCAGAGGTTCGCTTTAATTATATAATCTGTATCTTTATTTTATGATATTTTATTTTATGTGCCCGAATCTTGCTTATAAATCTTGCATTCGGGTATGTTTGAAATATCGGCACAAACTGAATTTATTTATTGGTGTAATTCTCATTTGAGAGCTCAGTTTAATTGTGTGAAGCAGTATTTTTAGATTGCGAATGACGATTCTCATTTTGTAATTTGGCATCTCCCATTTGCCTTCTCTACTTTTCGTCCTCAATTGCCGAACAGTGTCTCTGCTCTATTGATTTGTGACGATTCATAGTCGTCTTGCAACGCTCAGTATATAATTCCTCCAGCAATTTTTTCGACTTAATTTATAGCCTCATGTTCCGTTTCAATCTCCTGGGATTAAATGCCCAACAGCATAATGTGAAAGGATTTCACTATTGGACTTTAAGCTCTCGTTCCAGACTAGTGTTTTCTCCTATAGTCTTTAACCTACTCATCTTGGGCTCAACCACTTTCTTAGAATGCAGGACACCCCTAGAACAGTGAAGCAATCATTAGTCGCATTCTTTCATCCCTAACTCTGTAACCAAATGGCCCTTCAGTTTACAAAGAAACATGCTTGGTAGTGGTCTCTATAAAGTTGGTTTCTATACACAAATACAGCACATTACGTGTTCCCTTCATCTAGGCACCAGACATCCAAATATAACTATTAAGTAATGCTAAATTTTTTCTTGAAAACTGCTTATGGGGCAATGAGGGGGGAGGTTATTGTGGGAAATTTTGTTCTTTTTTAATTAATAAAAAAATAAAACGCAAGTCATTATAAACCATAAATTCACAATGATTCTTGTTCAACGTATAATTTTTGCTCTCTTTTTTAATTTGAACTTTCATCTATGAATGTTAAATATACTCACTCAACATATTTACAAAGGAATGATTATAATACCTATTGCAGAAGATTTATTGGATGAGCATCCAATGGTTTATGTAGCATCCAAGTATGCTTGCTTTGTGCAGACAAAGGCCTCATGGCAGTTTTACAGCTCACCCTATATCCAAGATTTGAATTGCTTTTGTACTATATCAAGAACCCCACTATCCTGTGGCTCCTTGCAGGAGTGTTCATGTTCTAAAAAGATTTGAGTTGCTTTTATGCTCTGGGTTATTGGCACATGTTCTAACATTGTATGAATGCTTTGATGCTAATTTTAGCTTTGTCATTGTGTTTCTGATATTTAATTATTTTTCATGTTGAGAAAAATGTCTACATGCTTTTTTCTCCCTTACTAAATCCATTTTATTTTTTTCTATGCAGACGGGGCAGTATTTGATGCATCACAATATGCGTTTTTTGGCAGTGATGTTGTTCAAGAAATTGAATTGGGGGGATTAGAGGAGGAGCAGGAACAAGTGGAAGGGCGGGAGGCATTGTTGGAGCAGGAGGACGTGGATCTCCATGCAGTGGGGTGGGATGATGGTTCGCTCACATTTAGTAACGAAGAGGTTAACTTATATCTTTGGCTGTTCATTCATAATTTGCGATCCACTATGTCGAATAATGCATTGAACATTATTGTAGATGGACTGAAGATTCTTTTTTTTGAATCTAGGACCTCCGTCTCAAATAAATCCAAAGTATCTTAACTAATGCCCATTTGTATCAATGACATGTGAAAAGATTTGGAAATGATTTTTAGAAAGTTATAAATGTTACATAGAGCGGTTGCAACTTGATAGATAATAATTTTTGCAATTTATTTTTAGAAGCTCTATGTCATTATTCATTCTTCTTCATATTTATGTTTATATCTTTTGATCTCTTTATGTGGAATTCAAGTCATATTTTGACTCCATATCCGGCATGCATATTTTTGCTAGAAATTGCATCTGCCTGCACTTTTATTTCATTTTGTTTTTCTTTTTATAGCTATTGCATGACCTGTCTAAACAGCAATTTGTAATTTCTTATTCATTTGTTAATTAATTAACTTTCTTTTGTATATTCAGATTGAAATTTTACACTCTCTATCTGATGATCTTGTCAATACATTTTCAAAGGTAAATGTTCTGCGCATGTAGTGATCTAAGCTACATTTTGCGTAAATATAAATTTTGTTTATTATTTTTATAATTCATAATTCATTATTTTTTGTTGCATGCATGCCATTCTTAGGGTTAATAAATTCTCACATTTGGACTGGCCTTTTGTTTGATAGTAGCTAAAAACCCTTAATGTCGTAAAGATCAATTTTACATGTGCATGCTTATACTATTTAGAAAATATTCTATGGAGATTTTGCTTGACTTAAACTGACATTTTTTAAAAATAGGCGAGTGAAGGGCTCACAAGAAATCTTATGATATGATTGTGGCCAAATTTAGTGTTTGATGGTTCAGTTGAAATTTTATGGCAAATGAAAAATTAAGTAAAAAAACATCACGTTTCATATTATTTGGCCATCAGATTCTCTTTGTGGTTTATTTAGTGTGTCCTAGATGTATAATGCTATTATGTTCATGTTCTACGTCGAAACTTTAGAATGAATCTTTTGAATGGATAGTATTTAGATTTTGATGTATCTATAATTGGAATTTAATAGTTCAAAACCAAAGCAATCTTAATAAAATTTTGAACGTGGTCCCTTTTTATCATCTTTTCACAAATTCATCTTGCTCGTTTTGGCACCTTTTCCAATTGTGGAAGTGTCCAATTGAATTGTGTGAGGTTGCAATTGTGTGGGATGATCCCGCTGAGAGACGGAGTGAATTAAATCACATTTAAGCAGATTTAATTATTTCCTTTCAAGCTCTCACATTGTATCTTCAATCCAAGTTAGTAGATTTTAAATGCAATCTTATCCACACAAGTATTTAATGTGGTTCGTGAAGCTTTCAGATGCAACGGAAGTGCCTATTAGGCATAGCTAACTCGACTTTTTGTCGTAATCAATGAATAATCCGAGATGTACATGACACAAAATGCCATGACTAGCGAAATTAATTCAAAGTTTAATTGACATATGAACGTCGAAACCAAGAAGACATGATCATCACATATAATTTACAGATGGATTTATAATTACTTTGTCTTGGAATTCTTTCTTCATTGATGGTGTGGTTGACTACTCTTGTCGTACCGTCGTTGCGTAGTAGGATCCAAGGGTGAAATCCCTCTAGCGGTGATCCACACGCATTTCAAAATCTCGGAACGTCACTGTAGAATTGTGTGGGGGCCACTCCCAATATGGGGTGGCATTTTTCAGCGGAGGTCGGCAACTGCTGCACAACCTCCTTGGTTGGCAGCCAACCCAACCAATCACAACAGCCTTCGTAAACGAGTCTCCTATGGTGGGCGGTCAAGGTGGGTGAGCAGCCGACAGAGAGGACTCCATGGGTAGATGAACTACCCACCAACCCTTGACCATGGTGGTTTTCTTCTTCTATTTAATGGGATGTAATCCCATGGGTGTTTATGTGGTGTATGTGTTGGTTATCCTCCGACGAGAACCGGAGAGAAGTGAAATAGAGAAGAGCCCCCGTTTCTCCCGTGGATGTAGGCAAATCGCCGAACCATGTTAAAATTCCTGTGTTGCTCCGTTTGCTTCCCATTTTGTGCGTTTGAGGTACCACACACCTCCGCTGCGCCCCAACAAGTGGTATCAGAGGCGAGTTGGAGCGAGCGGAGTTGAACCGGCGAGGCGACGACGAATTTTCCGGTGGTCGGAAAATTGAAAGTGGTCGGAAAATTTTTCCGAGGCTAGATTCGTGAAGAGGACGGCGAGACGATTCCAACGGCGCAAGCGGCGATGAAAACGGAGTTGAAACGAGTCCGATAGGCTCGGTCAAAGTTTGGTCAAACCCGCGGGTGAACAGTACCCCGTGCCGGAGAAGAAGACACTATTCACGCCGTCGATGACAATTCCGGTGAGATTCCGGCAGGAACTCCGGCGTGCCACGTCAGCGCCATGTCAGCGGGTGATCTGGACCGTTGAACGTGTTTTGACCATATCTCGGTCAATTGGTGTCCGATTTCAGCGATCCAGGAGTCGATTCTGACCATTTCGACCGTTCCGGACGCATCTGTACGGTTAGTTTTTCAAAATTCGCACTCTATTAGGTGGTTTCAGAAGGGTGCGACATCGACGGTGGTGATCGCGTTTTGCGACAACGACGATGACGGGTGGAGGAGCACTACCAAGATTTGATATCGAGAAGTTCGATGGTCGAAACAATTTCGGCTTGTGGCAAAGCACGGTGAAAGATCTCTTGGTGTAGCAGGGCATGATCAGACCATTGATTGGAGAAAAGCCCGAGACAACTAGTGCCGATGATTGGGAAGAGCTCGAGATGCGGGTCGTCAGCACAATTCGGCTATGTTTGGCGAATGAGGTAAAATACTCGGTGTTGGACGAGACATCACCGAAGGAGATCTGGAAGAAGTTGGAGCAGCGGTATATGGCGAAGTCGCTGACCAACAAGTTGTTCTTAAAGAAAAAACTGTACCAGTTGTGCATGGACGAGGGAACGAATTTGTTGGGTCATACCAATGAATTCAACAAGATCCTGACGCAGTTATTGGGGCTCGGTGTGAAGGTTGGAGAGGAAGACAAAACGCTTTTGCTTTTATCATCGCTACCAAGCTCATTTGATGGGCTTGTGACTGCATTGCTCGTGGGGAAGGAGACATTGAAGCTGGACGAGGTGATGACGTCACTTCAAGATTCAGAGGCATTCCGAAGACCTGTGATGCATTCAGGTGAGCAAATCATGGCGATGCGAGATGATCAACGTGGAAGGAGCCGACATCGGAAGTTAGGAGGTAAAGAATGACGGCCAAAATCCAGGGGGCGTGATCCTAGCGAAATCACCTATTTCTGGTGCGAGAAGGGTCACTATAAAAGTGACTGTGGAGAGCGCAAACGGTACGTTGCTGGGAAGAAGAAAGTTGAAGAGGAGGATGTGAACATCACAAGATTATCAGCAGATGATGAAATCTGCGTGACAACGGGAAGCGTGCTCAAAATCCAACGGGAATGCCGATTTCTAAAGAGGAAGAACGAGCGAGCTAAAAATCCAAAGGAAGACGGATGAGTTCTGGATTCGGGGAGCTCGACACACATATGTACGACGAGAGGTACATTTGATACTTTTCAGCAGGTGCGAGACTCGGTGAGACTTGGTGATGGGTCAACATGCGAGGTTCGAGGTGTCGAGACGGTGAAATTGAAGACACCCGATGGAGGAATTCGAAAACTGGCTGACGTGAAATTCGTTCCGAGGATGAGGCGGAACTTGATATCATTAAGCAGGCTCGATGCGAAAGGGTTCAAGCTTTCCATAGCAGGTGGAGTGTTGGAAGTCTCACGTGGGGATGCAACGATGTTTACTGGGAAGGAGTCCCAAGGGTTGTATCATTTGATGAGGACCGCAGTCAGCCTGAGATAGAGTGAAGATGGTGGAAGTACCGTGTCATCTGGCGTGATGGCGTGTTCGATTTGCGGATGAAGTTTTCGACACCTGCAAGGAGACTGCAGGTCAAGTCTCTACCCCAAATTGGTCGTGAGGGGGAGATTTGTGGGGGCCACTCCCAATATGGGGTGACATTTTTCAGCGGAGGTCGGCAACTGCTGCACAACCTCCTTGGTTGGCAGCCAACCCAACCAATCACAGCAGCCTTCGTAAACGAGTCTCCTATGGTGGGAGGTCAAGGTGGGTGAGCAGCCGACAGGGAGGACTCCATGGGTAGATGAACTACCCACCAACCCTTGACCATGGTGGTTTTCTTCTTCTATTTAATGGGATGTAATCCCATGGGTGTTTATGTGGTGTATGTGTCGGTTATCCTCCAACGAGAACCGGAGAGAAGTGAAATAGAGAAGAGCCCCCGTTTCTCCCGTGGATTTGCCGAACCACGTTAAAATTCCCGTGTTGCTCTGTTTGCTTCTTATTTTGTGTGTTTGAGGTACCACGCACCTCCGCTGCGCCCCAACAAATTGTCGGGTGCTAGCACGGTCGATCCTATTCGCTTGCGTCGTCCGTCCGTCGCAGATCACAACAAGAATCTCTACGTGGACGATAGATTCTTTTGGTTCTCTCGAAGGCTCGAGAGAGTGGAAGGGGATTGGCGCTTTGGTTCTTGAGCGCGTTCTTGAGAGGTTTCTCTCTCGGGGCTTGAGAAAATTCTCTCTTAGGTTTGTTGTGCACAACAAGCGGCCAACCCTGAAAAGTGATATAACAGAGTATTTATAGAGTTAGGTTAGGATTGGTAATTGCACAACCCCTTAGCCAATTCCCTATTTCTTAGCAAACTCCATCCCTAGTGCATATAATATGAGCAATGTGGAGATATAATAAAGAAAAACAGTAATGTGAATTGTAAAGGGTTGGCTCTGGCTCCTGAAGGACACCAAGATGACACTACCTGCTTCGGCCCGTGCTAGAAAACCTCTGAACATATGCCACCATGAACATATACATATAAATATATATATTCATGTATGCATATATATGCACTATATACGTAATGACGTTTATAGACATATATATAGACACGTAGCGCTAGCTAGGACCTGAGGCGTAACTCAGGCGTCCATGTCTAGTCACTAGAGTCTTATGAAGCGGTAAGGGACGCCAGCCCATGCATCACAGGTATATGGGATGCCATGCCCGAATATCATAGGTATATGGGACGCCATGCCCACCATGCCTGAATATCACAGGTAGTAGGGATGCCATGCTCGTGTATCATATCAGTAGGGACGTTATGCCCGGGTATCATATCAATAGGGACGCCATGTCCGAGTATCACGGGTAATAAGCAGTCAAATAGGCTTTAGTATGAGCCAATAAAATGTTCATAATTCATTAGCGTTCCACTTAAACAGGGACATAACCATGGTTTATATAAAAACAGGTGACGTGGTTGTACCACTCACTCTCCATTTAATTCATCAGTCATTTCATCTAGGTGACAATCCAAAACCACTTAGGAGGTGGTTTGGTCACATAAAAATCTATAATATCAAGGGGCAATTCCATAATCACACCTCAAGGGGTGGCATTAGTCGATGGGGACCTATTCCAACAAGAACAAGGAGACACGAGGTCTTGTTTATCAAGGGTGACAACTTAATTAAGAGAAAAGTGTTTCTATGGCAATGCACGAAAAATACGGTGTGAGGCATCACGACACATAATATAAAGCAAAAATTCCTGAGCGATAATTACCAGGCCACCTACCTTATGCTTGTAGTAGATGCCCCGTCCAGTATTGACCCTTGGTTCGGCCCGAAACAAGGGAAAACGACGAAATAGATAAATGCCCTGAAAATAGGGCATATTAGCTCGCACTGAAATAGCGCATTAGCTCGTATCAAAATAGCGCAAAAGATGGTGAGATAAACTGTGAAAGGAAGTGGATCAAAGCTCTTACCGTGAGGAATCCAATGAGATGAACGGTGGTCCGATCAGAGTCTGGATGAGAGAGATACTTCAATGCCTAGGTTGGAGCCAAAGGAAAGCTCCAACGAGAGGGTGAAGCGCCATGCGTGGAGGAAAAGGAGGAAGGAGGGTGGTAAATAAAAAGAAATGAGGGCGAAATTGTAAATTCACCCCTCTGTATGAGGTCGCATGGTTTGGCCGCACGAGTGCGCCAACTGTGCGACAAGCACTGTCCAAAGGCACCCCTCACACATGCTAGGTGCACGGTTAGACTAACCGTGCGTAGCCTGTGCAAAACACCTCTGCAACGAGACCTGCAGTACTTGCACGACCGTGTGGCCCGACTCGGGCTGCCCGGTTAGGTCAAACCGCGCGGCCCCCTGCTGTGCACCGGAGAACCCCACACAACTTAAACAAACCGTGCGGACTGGGCTGCATAGTTTGTACTAACCGTGCGACCCACTTTTTTCCTCCAAAACTCGAGGTTTCGGGCTTCGAAAAAGCCTCAGACACCCTTGAAACCTCCGCAACGTCATTATGCATTCATATTAGGTCAAAACCAAGGAATTTAAACATGAATTAAGGGTTCCGTACCTCATAGAAAAGCCGGTATCTCCAAGCAACTCGTCCCCGAGTTGCCCTTCCAAGGGTGATAAAGCTTTGTCTGAGAATAACTCCGTCCACTGAGCACGTACGTCGGCCTCTCTTCTCTAAATCTCGTCTTGTACACGGCCGTGCTGCCATAACACTCGTACTAGTGAAACATACTTGCCTCGGAGAGCCTTCGTGCTCCGATCGATGATACAAATATGATACTCCTCAAAGGAAGCATTGGCCTCCAATTCAACATCCTCCTAAGGATCAAAAGTATGAGACGAGTCGACATGATATCGACGAAATTGTCCTATATGGAAGACGTCGTGCATGGATCGATACCTCTTAGGAAGAGTTATCCGATAGGCTACCGACCCGACTCTCTCCAATGTCTTGAAAGATTCAACATAACGCGGCGATGATTTGCCCTGTCTCCGAATCTGCCTATGCCCCAGTCTTGGCGAAACACGCAAGAAAACCTGACCCCCTACCCCGAACTCCAGTGGTCGGCAACGTCGGTTGTCATAAGACTTCTGTTTAAACTGAGCTGCAATCATATGTTTTCTGATAAACTGCACCTGCTCCGAAGTCTCCTGAATGAGACGAGGTCCTAGTAGCGTTGCCTCTCTTGCCTTTTAACTAGCACTAGGGTGAACGACACGACCTACCATATAGAGCCTCATAAGGCGCCATCTGTATAGTACTTTGGAAGCTGTTATTGTAGGCAAACTCAACGAGAGGTATATGCTTCTCCCAAGAACCTCCGAAATCAAGGACACATGCCCAGAGCATGTCCTTAAGTACCTGTATTGTCCGTTTTGACTGGTCGTTGGTCTGTGGGTGATAAACTGTACTCAGAAGTACCTATGTATTCAGTGCTTTTTGCAACCCCTGCTAGAACATCGACGTGAAACGAATGTCTTTATCAGAAACAATGGTACGAGGGACCCTGTGTAGGCGTATAATCTCACGAACATACAGTCTCCCGAGTTCATCCACTGAGAAGGTCTCCCTGATAGGAAGAAAATGGGCGACCTTCGTCAGCCTGTCCACAACTACCCAAACTGCGTCACTACCTCGAGGTGACATCGATAAACTGGTCACAAAATTCATAACAACATTGCCTCATTTCCATTATGGGACCGGTAATGGCTGTAACAAGCCAGCAGACCGCTGGTGCTCTGCCTTCACCTGCTAACAGGCAGAACACCTAGTGATAAATCCCGCGATCTGATGTTTAATCCTAGACCACCAATACTGTATGTCTCGGTACATCTTAGAAATCCCTGGGTGCACTGCCCATTGGGAAACATGGGATTCTTGTATCAGTTCTTCTCGCACTTCTATAGGCACCCATACCCGCCCATGAACAAGCCAAATCTCATCTCCATTGACAGACCAACCCAATGGCGGATCCCCACTTGAAACGCTCTCCCTCAGGATTAAGCCCTCGGGATCAGAGAACTGCCTCCTATATCAGAGTTGTTCCCAGCCCAATACCTGATGCATCACAAAACATCGTATAACCTATGCCCGACTCCAGCAGAATCAAGATCGGTGTTGAAGTCAATCTTCCTTTCGGCTATTGAAAAACCTTTTTGCACGCTTCAAACCACAAGAACTTCACACCCTTTTTAGTCAAGCCGGTAAGAGGTGCTGCAAGGCGTGAAAAGTCCTGTATAAAGCGTCTGTAATAGCCAGCTAGCCCCAAGAAACTCTGTATGTCAAAGACGTTCTTGGGTCTTCTTTGGGTCAACTGAAACTCTTATCTCTGCGATAATGCGACCCGAAAAGTGAACTTTGTCGATCCAAAAGTGACATTTAGTGAGCTTAACATACAGCTGCTGCTCTCAGTGTATTCTATACGATCTCAAAATGTTTGACATGGTCATTTCGAGTATGTGAATACACCAAGATATCGTTTACGAAGACTACCACAAACGAATCCAGATACGGATGGAAAACCCGATTCATCAAGGCTATAAAGACTCCAGACGCGTTCGTGAGACTGAACGACATGAGACTGAACGACATGAGCGGTTACTCATATAAACCGTACCGACTTCGGAAAGCCATACGTGGTATATCGGAAGGTCGTACTTGTACCTGATGGTAGCCCGACCTTAAATCGATCTTGAAGAAAACCCTTGCTCCTCGAAACTGGTTGAAGAGGTTGTCGATATGAGGCGGTGGATACCAGTTCTTAACCGTAAGTTGGTTCAACCGATGATAATCCACACAAAGTTTGAGGGTACCGTTCGCCTTCTTGGTGAAAAGGACAGGTGGACCCTATGGTGAAGTGTTGGGTCGTATAAAACCCTTAGCCTCCAAATCCCTTAGTTGCCTCTTGAGCTCCTGCAACTCAGTAGTAGCCATCCTGTGAGGAGGAATGGATATCGGTGCAACTCTTGACACTAGCTTGATAGCAAACTCTACCCCTTTGGTGGTAGTCCGGAAAAGTTGTCAGGAAAGACGTCTCTGAAGCAATCAACCATCGGAGGGAAATCAACTTGACGTACTCCCTGATCGTCTAGAAAAAGGTTAGTAATATGGTCTGTCACTCCGCTCAGTCCACGATGCTTTGGTCCAACTCGGCTCGCCTGGACATCCCATTCACCCAAATATACAACTACCGCCCTCTGGTGATGTAAAGGACACCCTTCGACAATAACAATCCATGTATGCATGATAAGGAACCAACCAGTCCATCTCGAGAATGAGGTCAAAACCAGTCATCTCGAGGACGAAGAGCTTCCATAGAAAACGATGACCGCCTATCTCAAGGGGGCACTCCTTACACTGGCGTACACTCTGTGAAGGTATACCCAAAGGAGTGTAAGGGTTATCACCCACCGAAGTACCAAATTTCAAATCCGAGACTTTCCACAATTGCCACAAATATGAACGAATGCGAAGCGCCAATGTCAAATAAAGCAGAAACTAAAGTAGAGACTACTAGAATAGTACCTCGAACCGTAGATGGCCCGACGCTCTGCTTCTCCGACAAAGGCTACACTGCATAGATATGGCCAGATCCGTGACCTTGAGATACAACCTGATTGCCCTGAGCAGGTTTGCCTTGCTGGCGCTGTACATCTGAAGCTTGGCTACCTTGGCCACGACCACCTCCTCTCCCTGAACGATCGGTAGTACTCCAGTTACCTGCTTGGCGAGGTGTTTTTGATCCCGCTCCTGAAGGCGGAGCTGCTACGGATCCTCTCCCACTAGGCACAAATGGGAAGGTCCTGTAAAAACGCTAAAGATGCCACAACCTGCTGCAGGCTCGACACTCTTTGGGACACTAGGGCTTTTTATGCCCCGACTTTCTGCACTGGTGACATACCACACAACTATCACTGGGTGTCATCTGGCTACCGCTACCCCCGCATGCAGTCTCAAAGCGATGTTTTCGGTCGCTAGTCGAACCACTTCCTTTTCTTGGTTCTGAACCACCCTGGCCCACACCATCAGCTTCTCTTATCGGTGATGAGGGTCTGGTTTGCTATTTTCGAAACGATGGTCAACCGAAGGACATTCACCTGAAATTAGATGACGTATACGAGCTCATCCTCAAAATGTCTCGTTGTTGCCAACACGTCACTAGCAAGAATCGGTGCGAAGCACTGTAGCCCCGTGAACCGAGTAGAATAGTCCATCATGGACATAATGCCCTGCTAGACATGCATAACTCTCTAGCTCGGTTCGCTCTTAGCGTCTGGGGAAAGAAATAGTCATATAAGACTATTGAAAACCCGCTGAGGCCATACCCCGATGACGATCTGCCTAAGTGATAACATCTCACCATCGCTTGACAGAATCTCGAAGCATGTACTTTGCGAACTTCTCTCCCTTCTTAGGAGGTGTTTTGAAGTGCTCAAAGATAGTCAACATGACCTCCAACCATGACTCTGCAGCCTGAGCACCGCCATCCCTCGAAAACGTGGGTGGATGCTGTTGCTGAAATTTTTGCGTCCACTCTATCATAGTAGGGGCAAGTCACGAGGCTCCTTGCATGGTCTGCATGAGCCGTAGAAAACCCTCTCAAAACTAGGCATCAATGCCCAAGTCGGGTATAACAGGAGGCGCCACAGGTGGCACTACCGGCGGGTTTGGTCCCACCATCTCCGGAGCATGGTTATCGCCACCTCCCTGGCGCCCAACCCGAGGACATCGTGGTGACATAGCTCTACAATTGCCAAACACACGCCTTATAACAAAATTTGGTGACGGCATAACAGGTACAAAGCCTTTCTATATAAAAGTCGCACCCCTCCGCCTGCTCCTAAAGCCAGATTTGGGCGACGTACAAATCATAAGAAATGCAAGAGACACTACCTACTTTCTATTACTGAAGTCAAATAAGGGCCAGGTTCTGTGATATAAGTCAAGGGTTTCAGTATAGAGTGCCAATTGCAAATTAGAGGAAAACACCCTTTAAGTTGCAATTGATATCTCCATTTAAAGGCGATTGTTTCATTTCGGAATTTAAATTCATTTAAGTTCGTGCTCATTTATATAGATTTTTTTTAAAAAAAATGGTGGAATTATATAGATCACCATTTCCAATTTATAAAGGCCCATACACTTTATAAATTGAAATGTGACGTCCATTTAATCACAACCATAAACACGTTCTAGTCCATGTGACCAGTGGTCCATGACTCAACGTGCCACGTGCCATAATTGACTACTTAAGGTGTTAACATCAAGCTATATAGGAAAACACTGTTAGGTTGATGCACACTAACCAATTATGTTTCTCATTTCCTTGCAAGAAACATTAGCACAATTCCATATATAGTAGTCAAGGCACTCGTGGCATGACATAATGCATGACATGTGAATCTCTACGTGCGTATGATGACATGTGAATCTCTACGTGCCTATGATGATGCATGAGTCAACACTTGTTTGCCGTACCGGGCCAAAGGTAAAATGGAATCCACAATCATATTAATAATAAACATCACATATCATGTGCGTCACCCGACAGTGAAATCAAAACAACTGTAATAAGCGGAATCCAAAGACAGTAATTCCCATCCCCGGTAATTTGACTTTTTTCTGTACATGGGTTAACTACTCCTAGGCACAGTCTCATTACCAAATTTCGACACTTCTAATCTCCTTTCCATCATCTCAAAATAACAAGGCAAAGAAAAGAAACCTTTGATACCACTTTGTGACGTCCCGATCTGACTCACTTGATAATAGTAGCTGAACTGGTGGGCCATATAACCTCAAGCGCACCTCCCCGTATGCCAGAGACTGCCAACTAGCAGCGAGAGTCCATGGTGGTACAATGGGGAGACTATATCCTCATAATCAGAGTGACACAACAGTGAGATAATAAATAAATAGTGGAAGCATAATAAGACAAATAGAGCTGTGTAAGTAAATAATCTAAACAATAATAATACATTAAGCCAAAAGTGGCACCATATACAAAATGATGAGTATGTCATGGAGCTATACAAAATGCAGACATACGCACAAACAAGTATATCAAAATAAACAAAAGGCCAAAAAGGGTGTCCAATAGCATCACGAGCCAATGCTCGGTCCCGCTCTCCCAAGCTCCCATGCTATAATCAATCAAGTGTCCAAGACCGGGCACTTGCCCTTATCCCCACTCGCATCCATGAAGTCTGGGGTACCGAACGGTGACCCAAACAAGGTGTGAGATATACTCAGTATGCCACCTCCAACGATGTCTAAAATTATCTAGCCAGTGTATATAATATGAGCAGTGTGCAGATATAATAAAAATAAACCGTAAAAGGTCGGCTCTGGCTCCTGAAGGACACCAAACTGACACTACTTGCTTTGACCCGTGCTGGAAAACCTCTGAACAGATGCCACCGTGAACATATACATATACATATATATATACATACATTATATACATAATGAGACGCCATGCCCGAGTATATGGGACGCCATGCTCAGGTATCACAGGTATATGGGACGCCATGCCTGAGTATCACTGGTATATGAGACGCCATGCCCGAGTATCATATCAATAGGGACGCCATGCCCGAGTATCATATCAATAGGGACGCCATGCCCGAGTATCACAGGTATATGGGACGCCATGCCCGAGTATCACATTTAATAAGCAGTCAAATAGGCTTTAGTATGAGTCAATAAAAGGTTTATAATTCATTATCGTTCCACTTAAACAAGGGTGTAACCATTGTTTATATAAAAACAGGTTACGTGGTCGTACCACTCACTTTCCATTTAATTTATTAGTCATTTCATCTAGATGACAATCCAAAACCACTTAGGAGGTGGTTTGGTCACATAAGAATCTATAATATCAAGGCAATTCCATAAGCACACCTCAATGGGTGACATTATTTATTCCAACAAGAACAAGGAAGCACAAGGTCATGTTTATCAAGGCCAACAACTTAATTAAGAGAAAAGTGTATTTCTATGGCAACACACGATAAATACGACGTGCAGCATCACGACGCATAATATAAAGCAACAAGACCTGAGGGATAATTACTAGACCACCTACCTTATGTTATGCCTGTAGTAGATGCCTCGTCCAGTATCGGCTCTTGGTTCGGCCTGGAACAAGAGAAAACTGAGAAATAAACAAATGCCTTGAAAATAGGGCTTATTAGATTGCATCAAAATAGCATAGAAGATGGTGACATAAACCGTGAAAGTGCATCGAAGCTCTTACCGAGAGTAATCCAATGAGATGAACAGTGGTTCGATTGGAGTTCAAACAAGAGAGATACTTCAATGCCTAGGTTGAAGCCAAAGGAAAGCTCCAATGGGAGGGTGAGGCACTGTGCATGGAGGAAGAGGAGAAATGAGGGAAAAAATAAAAAGGAGGGCAAAATCCTAAATTCACCCCTCTTTAAGAGGTTGCACGATTTGACTAAATAGTGCGCTAACCATGCAACAAGCACTGTCCAAAGACACCGCTCGCACGGGCTAGGCGTACAATTAGACTAACAGTGCGTAGCTCGTGCAAAACACCTCTCCAATGAGACCTGTAGCACTCGCATGATCGTGTGGCTTGTACTGCACGGTCTAGTTAAACCGTGCGGCCCCTTGCTGTGCACTGGAGCACCCCGCACGGTTTAAACAAACCGTGCGGATTGGGCTGCACGGTTCATACTAATCGTGCGACCCACCTATTTCCTCCAAAACTCGATGCTCTGGGCTCCAAACAAGCCCCGAACACTCAAAACCTCTGCAACGCCAGACATTAATATTAGGTCAAAACCAAGGAATTTAAACTTGAATTAAGGGTTTCATACCACATAGAAAAGCCAAGATCTTATAAGAGGGATTGGAAGTTGAGGATAGTGAGGGAAATTCAAGGAAGCAGTGCTTAATTTGGAAAATCGAAGTTGAGGCAAGAGCTTATGCCCACACGAATGGAAGGACGAATGCCTACGTTGGAAGCGACTGTTACGGGCTTGCAAACTGAACAACAATGACTTGAGGATATAGTGCAATGGTTGGTGGAATCCATGACGCGGTTGACATAGGTTACAGAGGGACGAAGACACATACATAGATGAGTTTGAACGGGTCTGCAACATAAAGGAACAATAGACACATACATAGATGAGTTTGAACGGGTGGCTGAAGGAACCCAGAGCGCAGCGAAAGTGTGAAAAACACTCAATTTAAAATTTTTGGGTTTGGATTCATGTTAAAAACATTGAATCCACAAAACCCCTTGCCCTAATTTCTTAAAGGATCGCGTGCAATTGAATTTAAGCATGAAAAATAAAATCGAACGAAAACGTAAACGATCCCTTGTTCGTTTGAAGTCAAAGATTTGATTTGCTCACCGTCGGCGTGTCGTGGTTCAAAGACGCCAAACGCGTCCTCTAGATCTTCCACACGTGCCCCACAGCTCTTGGATCGTTGATCTACGATTCCTGGGTACTAGCGCGGGAAATCAAAGAGCTTTACGACGCCTCTTCGATCGCGTGAAGAACGCGAACTCTATCCAGAAGACGGGATCGATCCGATCTTGTTCTTCCTTCGGAATCTCTCTCTAGAGGCTCAAGAGGAGAGGAGAGTTTCTCTCTCTAAATTCGTTCAAATGGTGGATCCCACTATTCAAGAGGCTAAAATGAGTTTTTTATACTTGGGTTATATTTTCCAAAATTACACTTTGGTCCCTTGAAAATAATAACCTTCATTTTAGACACATTTGTGCACACTTTTGACTTAATAAACTTGTCATAAATGTCACAAATATTTTATCACTCACTTGTAATGCTTAAACATGTTACATGATAAAATAAGAACCATTAATTTGGCCGATAAGCTCCCCAAATTATTTAACGAACCTTGAATGTGTTATGTTCGTTCGAAAAATTACATTTCTCGTATTCACTTTTATGATCAAACCATTTGTGAATACTTGAGAAATAAATTCAATCATCATTATTCAAAACTTAAATAATATAATTGAATTATTTTTTCTTGCGATCGATCACACACTTGATGTTCACCGGTCCCCACATGTGGGACCCACTATCCTAAACTCATATTCATTTGAATATGTGGAACTTGTGGATACACTTTGTGTGTGACCCTCTAGATCTTTATCTCGATAGAAGTGAGTCCAATTGATCGCGTTGTCGAGCGCGTCAAATTAGTTTAGTTTTTACTAGAATTTCTGCAATATAGCAGGAACCCTAGGTCGTCTCTCGGCGGAGCTTTAGATCATTAATTTAAAATGAAGGTTTTGATTTTGAAAAAGGGCAATGAGATTTTAGAAAATGTGGGGTTTGTTAGTTCAAGAAGCCAATCGATAAAAGTAAGCAATAAAACAAAATGAAAATTAACATATTTGATTAAGCGTGATCAATTTGGGGAAATCTTGTGATGCTCATCCTTCATCGCTTCAAGAGATAGGGTTTAAATCATTTAATCCTTGATTTGTAACACCTAGAACCAGAATATTACCGAGTTTATACTAGGATACCTCCTAGGGTTCAGTCGGAAGCACCAAACGATTTACCGGTTACTGCCGATGATCGGGTGAATTGTGTTCGACTTCATAACCAAAACTCATCAAGGCAACATATGAAGAACTCGATGCATTGTCCAGGTTTGTATATTATTTCAATGTGTTACCATGACATGAAAGTACATGGCCATGACAGTGTTTATGAGAGTTCAATTGAACAATGTGAACTACACAACACCGCAATTGAAAGGGGGAAGAAGAAGTGGTGAACGGTCTGTGAAACATCACATGAATGAGTACCCCCAAACATGATCATATGAGTTGAGTATGACATACCACTACATATCTCAATTAAATAAGAAGAGAAGATAAAGAAAAACAACACACAGATCTGGAATTAAAAAGATCATTGAAAATAATACAAACATGAAGCTTGAGATTTGCATCACGTTCCTCCCCGGGTGTCCGGAAAAAGGCTTCAAGTTAATGGTATGGGAATGTGTGGAGTCAAGAGCAGAAGAGGGCGTTGAAATTGGGGATGTTGATACTAGGGAAGGGGAGATTGGAGACCTGTGGGAATTGGAGATTCTCAGAACGTTGGCGAGTTTATGTTTGCCCAAATTTTCAAAATTTTAACTGTATTTCAATGATAAATTATCCCAATTAATTAAATAAAACCCGACAAATCAATGGTTTTTGTGATTTTTGGATAAATTTGGAACTTCACTGTAAATTGGCTTTAATACCGGTTTCTAATGATTTATTTAATTTTTGAATTCAACTGTGAAGCCTGTTGGAGTCTGCATCCCACATCGGACTTGAGGTCCGGTGTGGTTTTTAATATTCATTATAAATACACCCCAAGGGATCCTTTAGAGAGTACACCTTGGGGGTTCAGATCTCTCTCTTTTATTCCTTTACATGGTATCAGAGGGATTTACTCCCGATACTCCCGACCCTCCCTCCTGATTTTTTTCCCCTTCCTTTAGGGTTTCCCCGTCCGGGGGGTGGCGGCTCCAATCCACATAGCCGCCCCCCCTCCCTCCGTTGCTCCTGCCGGTTATCCCTCCCCCGACGTCCCCCCCTGCTGCGCACGTCGGCCTTCTCCCCCGGCGCGGCTCCCCTCCCGGCGGTCTTTCCGGATCCCGTAACTGCTGGCGCGGCTCCTCCTGTGCGCGCGACACCTCCCAGCGGCCTCCTCTGTGCACGACGTGCTCCGCGCCTCCCGCTGCTGCCCGCGACGCTTCCCGTCGCGCCTCCCGTTGCCCCTCGCGGTCCCGCCGCGCGCTCATCCGGCAAGGCTCCTCCGTCGCGCAACTGCCTTTCTCCCGGCGACTCCTCCCAGGCGCGACCCTCCACCGCGGCTCCCGGCTCCCGCTCCTCCCGCGCCTCTGCCTGGCGCGGCTCCCGGCTCCCGATCTCGCCCGGCGCCTCCCGCTGCTCCAGCGCCTCCCGTGCCTCCCGCTACTCCAGCGCCTCCCGGCGGGTCTCCCCTCCCTCCCGAGCGCTGCTCGGCCTGCTGCTCTCCGACGTCCAGATCCGACGGCCCCTCCTTTTTTCTTCTGGCGTTTCTCCCGCAAGCGACTCTCCAGCGGCTCTTTTTTATTTTCTGGCAGCTTCTCCTGCCCGGCGGTTCTACCCCCTGCCGACCATCCCTTCCTGGCGGCCTTCTTTCCAGCCGGCGACTCCGACAGCCGGCCTCCAGCAACCGGCCTCCACCTTGCCGGCCCCTCCACACCGGCGGCCTCCTCCGGCTTCCAGCGCCGCCTCCCGCTGTCCTGCTCCCTCGTCGGCCTCCTCCTGCGCCCCTCTTTCGGTAGCCAGCGGGCTCCGGTTTCTCTCTGCGGCTGCCCAACTTCAAGTTTCGGCTCTCCGACACCTCCTGCGGCATCCCCGCCTCGCCGGCATCTCCCGACGACTCCCGGCAGCCGCATCTCTATACGCCGGCACGCCCATTCACTGGCGCAGCAGCTCGACCACCTAGGATTTGGGTCCGTTGGCGTCGCCAGATCCCGCAACGATTTATGTGGAGTCCCCGCCTCCCGTCGTCGGCCCCGCAAGTGCGGTTTTCCCGGTGCTAGATTGGATTTCCCGGCGTTTCATCGGCCGGCCCCACTAGTGCGGCATTCCTGGCGTTCCGTCAACCGGCCGGTCTGAGTGGTCATTTGCTGCGCCCGCAACATCATCCATCCATCATCCTGCGGGGGAGCTTTGATCGTGAGGGGGAGCAGCAACAGCTTGATATTTTATTTCGTCTTGTTTTATCATCAAGCTGGACATGTCCACCTTGAGGGGGAGTGTTAGCGTCTGTTTTGTTGCTTTCTTTTCATTATGTGTCCAAGCTAGGTACACCTAGCTTGAGGGGGAGTGTTGGAGTCTGCATCCCACATCGGACTTGAGGTCCGGTGTGGTTTTTAATATTCATTATAAATACACCCCAATGGCTCCTTTAGAGAGTACACCTTGGGGGTTCGGTCTCTCATTCTACAAAGCCAAATTTTGATTTTGTTTTTGAAATTTAATTGTTCAATTCAATTGGAATTAATTTGCAAATGGATTCAAATTTTGAAATTTAATTGTTTTATTCATTAAATGAAATCCATGAATTGATGGAAAATTAAAATTGATTTTGATTTTAAGTTTAAACTATTACTTTTAAATTTGTGAATTTTCAATTTGAAAATTTTAAATGTGTTTTTAAAACAATACATTGTAAATTAATTGAGTTTTTCAAAACCGGATTTTAAGTTTAAACTATGACTTTTAAATGTGTTTTTGTGAATTGTAGCCGAGTCCAAAAACTCGGCTACCGTCGGGTCTGCTACTGTAAGTGAGAAAAATCTATAACCGTGAGCGTCTGCTACTATCGACCTTGCTACCGTCAGAAGAACTCCATGACGCGGAAACGTCGGGAGTTGTAGCGACAAAATAACGATTCAAAGAAGAGTAAAAAGAAAAAAAAGGAACAAGAACACAAGAATTTACGTGGTTCGGGAATAATCCCTACGTCCACGGAGAAGCAGAAAATCATTATAATTCGGGAGCACAATTTACAGTGACTTTTTCAGAGTTCTCACACACCCACAACCGTAGCCCTAAATGAGCTAATGTAGAGGACAAAAAGCACTATTCCACCAACCGTCGGAAAGTCTGCGTCGCTACAGTGAAAGACGGCTGGAAGTCCGCATCGCTACAGTGAAAGGTGGCCATCCAAGTCAAAAGTGATACAGTGCTGCCGACTGGAAGTCCAAAGAGCTACAGTATTGTTGACTCTGAAGTCCGCACTGCTACAATGTCTTATCGGTGTCGGTCGGTCAGCTCTGCTACAATGTCAGAGTTGCTACAGTTCTTCGAAATTTGGGCGCGGGACCTTCGACCCACGGGTCCCCGGAGCAGGGGCGCGTTGCTCCCTGCAACCCCTAACGAGCTCACCGCAGAGCTCGACCCGCGAAAGTTGCGGGCTGGTGCGCAGCATGGGCCACAAGCATTCGGCCCAACCGGATCGGGCTACACCAATCCAACACTCAACTGCTACCGTTGACCTTGCCACCGTCCGAAGAACTCCACAGCTAGTCAAAAGTAAACTGTGTGCTACCGTGAAGCAATTTGCCACCGCTAGTAGTCTGCCACCACCATCCTGCTACAACCATGTTGCTACCGTCAGAAAAAAATGTGCCACTGTTGGTCTGCTACCGCCAGAAGAAAATCCCTGCTTCCGTTGGTCTGCTTTCGCTACCGATACTGTTATGCTACTGTTGCCCATCTGCTAGCGTACACGGTTGATGATACCGGACCACTGAGCTTGAGGAAGCAGCCGTTCTGGGTGGAGATGTCGAGGCCAAGCTGGACAAACCCATGGTTTTCGGGATTGAAAATTCTGAAACCAACCCACAAAGAGAAGAAGACCGATGCGAGCTGTGCCTGAACGAAAGAGACGACTGAGACTGAGCTCCATTGAAGTTCGACGATGAATAACCAAAGATGCTCGAAGCTCGCCGTACCAGACTCGAGCCACGTCCATCTCACCAAAGCTCCCCTGTTCTCCAACACCTGTGTTGGAGGCCGACGACCGGGATTGAATAAGAACCAAAGCCAAAGCCCTTACTGATGAAGAGAACCTGAGCCGTTGAAGTTTCGAATACCGACTGCTCTGTTGAAGGAGACTTCACCTGAGAATACCAATCGCCGAGCCAACCTTGATTCCTTGTTCTAGCCGAAGAAGATGAAGCTCCACTGTTGAAGCTCGACATCGTCGATGCTAGCCGCACCGCATGTTGATGCCGAACCAAAGTTGCTGGCGATTGAACTCGATTGAAGGAGCTCGACCCGTGCGGGGAAGCGGTTGAACCCCACCAGATCTAGACCGACCAAGAATTGAAAAACCGGAATCCAGGGATGCTGATGAAGATGACGAGTTGAAGCTTGATGCTGCATAATGTTTTGAACCCGTTTGTTGGAACTCTGAGAATTTTTTTGTGCATGATGAAACCACTGAAGCTCTACTATGATTTCGTAGATGGTGGTCAACGTTGAATTGAAGTACCTCACTGAATTCTCCGATCGCTGCTTTGTAAATTTCTCCCTGTGCAGGAATTCGAAGGCAGAGAGACCTCGACTCACCTCCAACGCATACCAACTGCTCGAGGTAATGTCGCAACCAGTTTTACCAAATGAAGGCCAAGCTTGACCGATTTTGCCTAATTGAAACCGAAAATTCATTGATGTTGGTGAGGGCATCACTACTGGTTCGAGCGCCACATGATGACGAATCAAGGGAGTGATGTCCACATGGAGATTCCTTCACACCTGAATCAACCCAACCTTACACTAAAGCTTTTCCCGTGGTTGATATGAAGACACTCATGCCGATTCACAACATTCCAGTGAAGGCCGGACACAACTCCAGCTCTGCGACTCAACACCCTAGAATCATTTGACCAACATCGAAGCTCTCTTTCCATGTGTGAAATTGTCCACTGAAGGCATGCATCAGTGTAGGCAGAACCAGATCAAAGTTCAGCCCAAGCCTACCCCAATGAAACCCGTGATGTCCGGACCCAAGTACTAGTGCAGACCCAAATACAATGACAACCATTTGCCAAATAGACCTGAAGCCATTCAGTTTATGCACCTTGAAGCCCAAGTGCAGCGACATGCCCATTTGCCACTTCTTAGCATGTGCCTCACTAAAATTACTATTGGGCAACACTCGTATTCCACTGCACCCGGGAAGCAGCGTAATCACTTGGAAAATCCTTGAGATATTCAGAGCGCGATCATGGGAAGAGAATTTTTCAGTTAGAAGATTCAAGTGATGCGAATCACAACCCTCAAAATTGCACACGTGACAACCATCCAAAGGAAGAAGCAGGTCGTGGCCCTGCTGTAAGGATCCGACCTTAAACATCACATAATCTGGTGTCTTTAGACTATAATTCACTTTCTTTGGTTTCCAAAGATCTTTTAGATTTAGAGGTTTAGAGAATTATGTTATTACTATTACATAACAAAACCATATTTTACAAGGTGGACACTTCTGATCAGTATCCATTTCTCCCACAATATAAAACCTTTAAAATAAAACATGATTTCTTTTCATGACAAATGTTCACGACTTTCAATGTTGACCTCTTCCTTTCCCTTACCAATCCTTAAGCTCTGTGAAAAACATTTTAAAACGTGGGATGGGTACAAAAAGCTCAGTAAGAGACATAAAAGAAAGACATGAAAACCCATAAAATACTTACTTTTATCACATCAATCTTTGAGTTTAAAAAAAATGTGTTAGATCTTCTCTGTTCGTTGTGTATCAACCGGGTACACACACGGTTTTACTTTGTGAAACACAATGGGGGTATTATACCCAAGCACTGGTTCACAGAACCGTTCTTCGAAAATCACTACAAGCTTGTGAGTTTAACATGCGTTGAGTGTCCACAAATCATCTTTTTCACAAAGCATGATGAGGGTGTAAACACCTATCGCATGTACGCAGTATTTCTTCTTCACAAACTGTCCTGTCTCCTCCACAAACTGCCTTGCACCGCGTGGCGTAGTGCTTCGCGGACAACCTTCCCTTCTGCGGACAAACTTCCCTTCTGCGGACAACCTTTCCTTCCATGGACCGCTTCTGCTTTGCAGATGGCTAATGCCTCTGCAAACAACTGATGCTTCGCGGCCCTTGTTTCTTTGCGGTCAATCGAACCTCGCAAACCCCTTCCACAAATTGTCTTCGCGGAATTGTCTCCTTCGCATAAATCATCCCCGCGAACTACTTTTTCGCAGAATCCTCCATCGCGAACTCTTTTATTTCGCGGAGTTCTCCCTCGTGAACTACTTCAGACTTAACCGAATTCTTCCAGCAACGATGATATTCTATAATGAAATTCGCTCTACTTAATGATATGATTAGGGGTCTTTATATAGGCAAATAGATCCGCAAAACTCGCTAATCTGAATTACCTGAAACTTCGATGCGGTACAACCTTTACCGGGTACTGTGCTATGTGGTACGCATAATGCCCTCCTTTGCGGCGACCGATGTCATGCGCAAACAAAAACCCTTTGTGACAGCCATAATCGCCGCCTCATTCCGCAAACAACACGTCTCACGCGAACTACAAGCCTCCCGCGAACTGTTTTTCCCTATGCGGTCCGCGTAGCGCGCTTCGCAGTCTGCGAGTTATGATTTGCGGACTTATTTGCAGAAAACCTTTCCTTTGCGATAAAACAAACTCCCGATTTTGTGACCCAAAAATTTGGCAAATACTGGGTAACTGCGCCACCTTAAAAATTTATTTCGACAAAACCAACCATATTGATTTGCGGTCATCTGACTTTTTCAACAAACACAAATTGATACATTGTTAAAGCTTCAACCATCTTCTATCAAAATTCACTTCATTGCGATTCAGATAACGATCAAAGATTTACTCAACACATACTCTAAGTCCACTTGCCATGCCCAACATGAGGAACAAGAGGAGCATAAATATTTCATCAATGAATCACTTTATTCCAAAACCACTCAACAAATTTCATCACGAACCTTGTCTATCGTGATATTTAACCTTTGATCGATCATCTTTAGCATCGTCAGATTTATTGTAACTTCCTTGTCTTTCAGCAACATCTTTCTTTCCTAATCAAACCTGAATACGATTGACAACACCTCTTTTTCCCCTTTCTTTTATCATGCTAGCACCACAAGTTTTATAACACACTTATGATTTGTTGGAAAATACAAAACAGCAAAGCATCACCATATTTTAGAATTATTCAACCATGACATCCAATGTAATCTAATGAATCCATAACAATTTTCCAAGCGTCACCTTAAAACTCAAAGTCTTCAAAAGATGTTTCTTGAATTATCAAGACTTGGAGGACATTATCCAAGATCCATCAACTTTGGAACTACTTCATCATATTGACCGCAATGAGATGTTTATCTCATTGATCACCATTGACAACCAATGACAATCAGTTGACAACAAATACAATCCATACACAAAGTGGGCTCTTCATATAATTCACTTATATCCATATAAATACATCCATAAAATAACTTTAAAAATATGGACATGGAAGAAAAAGAAAGTTTTAAGGGAAGCTTTAAAAGATGATTTTTAAAGGAAAGTCCCTTACTTTGAGTTCGACTTGTCACGTACGTTCTTTATTTTCCTGAATAATAAATTTAGGTTAATTATTTACTTGCTTAAGAACTTTTTTTCAAGTTTATTATTCTTTTTATTTTACCTCTTACCTTGCTATATTTATTTACTTAATCAATTAAATTCACGTTGGACGTTTTGACAATATTCAGTTTATAAGTCCAAAATGACTTAGGTATGCGGACTATGGTCAAAGTTGTCATTACTCCATCATCTCCAGAATAACAATCATGACATAATTATCACTTTTATACATCAATTATACTTTTAAATCCAACCATTAAATATGGTTATGAAAAATGAACTACGTTACAATTATGAAGATGATAGGCTGTACGTACTTATGAGTAATGTTTTCATTTTTCAATGATCATTATGGAAAGAAGGTAATTATTATTTTATTTTTTCAGAATGATCATTATATCATAAATATCATATTACTTTAAATATACTTATATATATCATCCATGTGATGTGACGATGAAAAACGAATCACATCGCTTCGTGGAGGTGGTAATTCAAACATACACACGAACAATGTTATCATTTTTCAGTGAATGAAAAGGTAAGAAGATAAATGATATATCACCTTTTTAGAATGATAAAGATCATGAATATTATATATATATATATACATATATATTAATTCTATCATTATAACCAGTCTTGAGAGACGGTGATGAAAAATGAATTACATCAGTTCGTGAGGCGGTAATCCGCCGTATGCATGAACGATGAATTCCTCTCCCATTTGATGGAGGTTTGAGATGAATATAGGTTATTCCATTAATATAATAACATCTTAGTATATGCAGGATATTGACATTATCATTTTAGCATGGTTGAAGAAGATTTGAAGAAGGTAGAAGAAGATCTAAAACAAAAACACTTGGTTAGGAGCGATACCTCTTCTTTGGACAACCTCCTTTGCTTAACATCTTAATACCACTAAGGTTGGTATTCTGTCCTAACTAAGGCCTCTAGAACGTGGGGAGAGATGTTAGGAAGAGATTTGGGCAGAGCTTGGCCAAACCAAATGGGTTTTGAAGTGTGAAGTAAAGAGAAAAAAAGATGCCCTTTTATAAGAGTGAGGACATTCTTGAAATTTCTCAAAATATTAAATTAATATAAATTAAATTTCAATTCCAAATGGCTCAAAATTGATTTATTTCGAAGATAGGATGATGATAAGTCGAAATCCTTTCTAATAAAAATTAGTCAGGTTTTGACTATGTTTTTACCCTTATCATTTAGTTTTAACCCCTAGTTAAACCCCGTTCACATTTATTGTGACAATAAAATTTTTTACTCTTTGAGGGTCAATATTACTATAAATGGACAAACGGTCCATAAATAGACTATGATTGATATTATTAATCATTTCCTAATCATTTGGCCGAATCTAAGTTTTTTAGGAATTTTATATCATTTAATAAAATATTATTTATTATAAAATATCAATAATGTCAATTTGTAGAACTATTCATTATTTTGATTTTAATAACATCAAAACAAGTAAAATTTGAACCAAATATTTTAATTCATGTCATGTTTATCTAAAAAAACCGCGGATCACATTATCTCAAATTATAATACTTATAATATTTTTAATATCATTTATTTGATTTTTCATTAATTGAATAATTGTTGCGTCACCGTTGCGTAAACATTTAAGGTCATTATTTTTTCACTAAAAATTAAAAATAAATTTCAAGATGACTTTTTAAAGTTCAATAGAGGGCTCTCAACCTGTTTAAAAAAAACACAAGGCTATATAACTGAATATTGGACGAATATGGACTAAAAATAGAGTGGTTATTTACAAAGCATTAATTAATACATTAACAATGAGTAGGGCCATTATATATTTCATAATGCGGTTAATACTATTCATTTTCGCCAATTTAACAGCTAGGTTATAACAATCACATTTGAATAATAATAATTCGTTGTTCATTTAAGCTCGGTGTTGCGTATCAAACATAGTTTTTTTTTAAAAAAATCTCGGGATATTACACGTGCACCGATTCCCAAGAAGATGCTTCGATGCCTATAAATATCATCCCATCCCCTCATTATGGAGGATCCAGACCTAGGCCTTTGGCTTGGTTTCGATTAGTGTAGAAACTTTTGTAATTCTATGCATTTTAATGTTAATTCTCATTCAGTTTGTCCATCGTGTTGTGATTCTTTTCTCCCTTCTTTCTGTGTATTTTTGTCAACCTCCGTGCAGTATCAGTGATCTCTGTAACTCCATAATCATGGAGAACTAACCCGAGGGCCAGGTCTTCAGGGGGATTACACACTTAGAATCCTTAATTCTAACGTTTCTCATTCTCATCCTTGATGCAACAGTAAAATGGACAGAGTCATATGGATGAGATTCATCTCCTTCCAATGAAATGATGCACACTCAAATTTGTCATATCAATTCTCCGTCTCTCTTGGTCTACACAGTATACCGATGAAACTATGTGGACTGAAGGATGAACAACATATGATGAAGCCGGGTGTGGAGACAGTGGACACCTCGATTGAGTGTGTTCATTACCTCTTTACTAGGGAGGAGGTGAAACTTGATGTACATGGAGAGATTTCTTCCGTGTGTATTTAGAATCACAAATTAGATAGAGAAGAGAAATCGAAGAATGATATTCACTCGATTGTTGGATGAGAATCAATGTGGATAATGAGGAACTTGTATAATCAAACCCGGATCCAACCCCATTTCACCATAACTTTGTGTGCTTGGTGCTTCATTTTCAATTCATAAAATTAAAAATTCCAAAATCCATCTCCGCGTTATTTCCAAAATTAAGAAAACAAAACAAAAATACATGAGTGCTAGGATAAGTGAAACTCCCACGCCTTACTCCTTGAGAGACGACCCTGGTTAGCCACTATGCTGTATTAGAAGTAAATAAAAATTCTGTTTGACCGCGTCCTGTGACAACCGCGCGATCACGAGTGTGCAAGGGGAGACTTGGGCCAACGACACTAAGGTAATGCGGATGGAGGGCAACATAGAGGGGGTACCATTGCTGGTTTTGGTGGACAGTGGGACGAACCATAATTTTATCTCTAAGTAGCTGATAAGACATTGCGGCGCATGTAACTGAAGCCAAGCCATTTAGCATTCGCTTGGGTGATGGGCATCGAGTAAATGTCCAAGGGACTTTGTAAATCATTAATGGTACGAATGAGAGCGGAGGAGTTTGAGGCTGATGCTTACATATTTGATACAACC
Source organism: Viscum album (assembly GCA_963277665.1). Taxonomy (NCBI): domain Eukaryota; kingdom Viridiplantae; phylum Streptophyta; class Magnoliopsida; order Santalales; family Viscaceae; genus Viscum; species Viscum album. The sequence continues at coordinate 1,818,465,537 of OY728155.1, forward strand.
GGTCCTGACCTGGTTTTGGGAGTTCCCTGGTTGGAGACCCTGGGATATGTTACTCACTGGAGAGACATGACGATGGAATTTATTTGGAAGGGGAGGACTGTGCTACTTTAGGGAGTGGGAAAAGCTTAGAATGACTTTGGAGCATTACAAGAGTACCTCAGATTTGGGAAGAGTCGGTTGTATGGGAAGCATTGAGCAACTACCGAGCGGGGAGAAGGACAGGAGAGGGAATTGAGTTCTTACCATCAAAATCAGATGCACGAAGTTCCGGGCTTGAATGGGTGGTGGGCGTTTGAAGCTCTCCTAAAGGCTCCCCACCAAGGGGAGAAATTGATCATACAATCAGGTTGAAGGGGTGGACCTTTTGAATATTAGGCCATATAAACACGCATATCACATGAAAAATGAAATTGAACGGCTAGTTCAAGAGCTGATGGAGTTGTGGTTCATCCGACACAGTTCCAATCCATATTCTAGTCCTATAATATTAGTGAAAAAGATGGATGGTGGATGACGTATGTGTGTAGACTACCGATCGGGCTTTAAACAAGTTGACGGTGTTGGACCGGTACCCAATTTCGGTGATAGAAGAGTTGATGGACTAGCTCCACAGAGCAATATACTTCACCAAGGTGGATTTGAAGTCCAGGTTCCAGATACACATGAGGGAAGAGGATGTAGGTACGACAACTTTAAAGACTCATGATGGAACGTACCAACTTTCCAAGCTGCGATGAATAAGGTTTTCCGAACTATGCTTAGGAAGGGTGTGTTGGTATTTTTTGATGATGCTCCTTTATAGCCATGACAGGGATGAACATTTGATGAAACTGTAGAAGTTATTGCAGTTAGTGAAGGAGAATGCACTATATGCAAACAGGAAAAAATGTTCTTTTGGGAGGAAGGTCGTAGAATATCTTGAACAAATCATCTCGAAAGAAAGGGGTATCGATGGATCCTTAAAACCTAGAGGCCGCGATGAAGTGGCGAATGCCCGAAAATGTGAAGGTAGTTGGGGGATTTTTGGGATTAACCGGGTACTATCGGAAGTTTGTTACTGTAATGACCCGCCAATTCTCATTGGCTTGAGAGTACAACGAGTCATTACTAGGCCTTAAGCGACATCCCCAAGACGCCAAAGGCTGGCAATAAATGCCGAAGGGTTTCAAATACAATTGGGGGACGATTTACCCTTTAAGAAAATAAACCAAAACATTCACTGACAACCACTATATGATGCATGTTATTAAAACAATCAACTCATGTATTACCAAAAGGGAACTACACTATTCCACAAGCCAATACAACCAACACAATATCAGAGTACCAAGCGGAAGACTAATAAAAAGACCCAAAGCAAGCCAAGACCCACTCCCAAGGCTCCACACCGAGCTCCATGCACCAAGCACCACCACATCTCCCAAGCATCACCACGAGCACTAGCAATAAGATGCTTTACCTTTACCTGTGTCCCGGAATACGACATCTGCAAAAGCACCAACATGCCAAAGCAGGGGTGGGTATAAAACTCAGTAGGTTTTCCCCATTGACTTCCCTACTCACGCCACTAGGATAGAAGAGTTAGCCACATTTATATAAAAATAGTTATATAAAACATTTTCTCAAAAGCAGTTCATAACTAAATATAACCAAGTTTCCAAAACCATTCATAACCAAAGGCACTCCAAGAGCAATTGAAACCAGTTTTCCAACAAGTCATTTTTCCAGAAAAATTAACCAATCAAGCTTTGGAACCATTTCACAAAATCTCTTTTTTGGTATACCCAACCATTTCACAACCCGTGAAATCAACCATGCATGCTTCGTTATGACAGTTCCATACTCATGAGCGGTTTCTCGTCGATCTACCAAGTCGTCACAAGGTAATTGTTTCCCATGTGCCATTACACCTTTGGCACCGAGCACAAGGTCATATTTCAACCAAGGCTCGTACTTAAAAGTCCCACGTGCCATTAAACGTTTGGCACCGAGCACAAGGTCTTATTTCAACCAAGCCTCGTATATGCAACATGAACACACGCCACACATTCACAACAATCATGCCAAAACCATCCTTTCAATAAAACACCTTTTATTGAAAACCATTTCCATCAAAACCAAGTGTGTTCAACCAATTCAAACCATTTCAATAAAACCGTACTTTTATTGAAAACCAAAGAATGAACCAATTTCATCAAGCCATTTCAATACCAAACCATTTCAATAAAACACCCCTTTTTATTGAAAACCCATCTTTCATCAAACCATTTATCATTCCAGAAAATCCATAATTTAAAATCAACATTTTAAATTCAAGAAGCCAAATCACTTTGCACAACAATTCACTAAGATTTCACAATTTCATCAAAACCATAAATCATCACTAACGAAGATTTATTCCATGCTTTGCACAATCAATTTCATTCAAATAACCCAATTTGAAACCAAGTCAATCAATTCTAACAAGAGGAGTCGAGAGTGAAACCTCATACCTCAAAGGTTTTGACGAAACCCTAACAAACTGAGAACGAACAAGAAGACCGGGTCGATTTTCCAAGAATCCTCCTGAGATCTCCTCTCCTAACACAACCAAGACCAAATCTCATCATATTTGGCATCCACACACTTAGATCTACCCATAACGGGTGTAGATCTAAGAAACCGAGAGAAGACGAGAAGTAGATTTAAGTACATCTAAGAAACCAAACAAGAAAGATCACATACCTCAAGAATCCGACTTTGATTCGCCAAGAGAAGCCTTCGGATCGCCTCCGGAATGATGGGAGAACCCTCCTTGACCTTAGGAGAACCAAAATCCCGAGTTAGGGCTGCTTAGAAGGAAAAACGAGCTACATAGAGGCAAAAACGCGTGAGATCCACCTTTATAGGATCTCGTTTAACTGGCCGCACAGTTAGTTCGCACGGTTTGACAAACCGTGCGCTAACCGTGCGTTAGCTACTGCCTCGACCACCCTTCTCGCACGGTTTGGTCGCACGGTCAGACAAACCGTGCGCCGACCGTGCGGAAGCTACTGCCTCCAAGACCCACTGCGCACGGTTTGGCCGCACGGTTTAGACAAACTGTGCGCCGCCCGTGCGACTTCCCCTTTGCCTCAAAACCTCATTCCAAGTTCTCCCGACTCTCCCATTCAACACCCTTAACTTTAAAACCATGAAAAACATCAAGTAAGAGTTACATACCAGAAACCGGGGGTACTACAGTAACGAACTATGAGAAGGTTGTTCGACCCTTCACTCTGACAAAAAAAGAGGGGTTCATGTGGACTAAGAACGCTCATGAAGCTTTTGAGAAGCTTAAAGAATGTGACATTTGCTCCGGTACATGGTATGCCAGATTTTTTCAAAGACGTTTGCAGTAGAGTGCAACGCTTCTGGGATAGGGATCAGAGTGGTGTTGATGTAGGATGGGCGACCACTCACATACTTCAGCACGACATAATCCGATATAAATTTAGCAAACTCCGTTTATGAAAAGGAGTTGATGGCATTAGTATTATCAATACAACATTGGAGACAATATTTGTTGGGACGACGCTTTGAGGTATATATATACTGACCATTAGAGTTCCAAATATATGTTGAGATAACTGGTGGTGTCAATGGATCAACAATGCTTGTTGGCTCAGTTTTTTGGGTACGATTTGGAAATCATTTACAACCCGGGAAGCTGAACAATGATGCCGATGCCTTGTCCAGAGCCGTTCCAGTTGGGGAGTATATGCAAATGGCAGTATCTGAACCAAGTCTGGAAGAGCCCCAAATTGTTAGGGAAGAAATATTACAAGATGGAAGTCTTTAGGCAAGTAAAGGCTTTGCACCAAGATAGTTCGTCCAGACAAGGGTATACTTATCAGAATGGATTATTGTTCTATAAAAATAGGCTGGTCCTGCCACAACAGTCCACAATAATCCTCAAGTTGCTACAACATTACCATTGTTCTCCTGTTGGAGGACACTTGGGAACTTTAAAACCTATAAGCGGCTGGCGTATGGGTTGAATTGGTCTGGAATGACACGAGATTTGCAACGCTTTGTCCAAGAGTGTGTCGTTTGCCAAAAAAGTAAATATGAAGCACTTAGTCCAGCAGGATTGATTCAACAGTCACCAATACTGGAGTTGGTATGGGAGGAAGTGTCTATGGACTTTGTGTCCGGACTCCCAAAATCGCAAGGTTACGAGGTGGTGTTAGTGGTGGTAGACCGACTCAATAAGTATGCACACTTTATTCCTCTTAAGCATCCATATAGATCAACGACTGTTGTTGATGTGTTTATGTGAGGTGGTGAGGCTTTACGGACTGCCAAGCGTTATTGTCAGCGAGAGGGATCCACTCTTTACAAGCTTATTTTGGCAGGAACTTTTCAAGCTGTAGGGGACAACAGTGAAGATGAGCTCCTCCTACCACTCACAAAGCGATGAGAAGATCGTGGTCGAGAACGGATACCTGAAAATTTACTTGCAATGTTTTTCATATGACCAACCGCGGCGTTGGGTGACATGGGTGCCCTAGGTTGAGTACAACTACAATACTTCCTATCAGCTCTTTGTAGGTTGACATGAAGCTGTTTCACTGTCTCATCCTTGTCCACCAATGTGTTAGCTACTGCCTCCACGATGGCCTCTTCTCTAACATAATGTATGATTTGCAGTGGTTCGCGCCCATATACCACTTCAAATGGTGTTTGTCCTATAGAAGGTATCATTTGAAGTGGGGGACTTAGTTTGGGTCAAACTGAGGCCCAACACTTGGAGGGGAGCTGAAGTCAGTGCTAAATTACTGTCTCGATATTATGGCCCATATACAGTGTCTGGAAAGGTGGGAGCTGTAGCCTACTGATTGAATTTTCCCAATGCAAGCATGGTGCATCCAGAGTTTCACGTATCACAATTGAAGGCTACTATTGGGAATCAATCCGTGGACAAATGGCGAGGAAGATCTGAAGATGAAGCGACTTGGGTGAATGCTGAATTACTGAAAGTTCAATTTCCTAAACGCCACCTCGAGGACAAGGTGGGTTGATAGGGATGTGGGGGAGGAAGTCCAACCAAGGCCACAACCACCCATACACTATACTTACCAGCATAGGGGGAGTAAGTAGGAAAGGCTTTGGGGAAGTAGTGGCTTACTGCCAAGGGGTGGTTTTGTAATTTGATACTCTAGTATTGTTGGGCGTGGGTTATAAAGGGAGCTTGGGTTGCTAGAAGGGGAGTTGGTTAAGCAGCCACGGGCATTTTGTTGGCCTGAGGAAAGAGAAGCTCCCAGGAGTGTCGCTGAGCAGGTGGCTGGTTCTTTTGTATTTGGTACGTGATTTTGATTTCATAAGGCAAATTCTTAGCTACCTCTTCTACATTTCTCTCATTCAGATTGAATCTCCTATGAGGTTGCATGTTGGTGTTATCAACCTATGCGTTCAATGTCACTTTCTTTGACTTTCTGGAAATGAACTTGCCCACAAAATACCATGACCATGAATTTAATTAGGCTACTCCATTCCCATCAAATGGCCCGAGATATAAACTTCCATTAAAGAACAAAAATGATAAATCTTTTTTCGCATTATTCATTAATGTAGCATCAACCGTGATGCACCCAACATTCCCTACTCTCCACAAACATACTACGTCACGGTTTTGGTTAGTGCATGACCCATGATATACATTAATAATCATTTTAAAAGGAGGATCAATACTCATGTCTTCAAATAGGAACATCCAATGACACATATAAATGTGAATTTTATACTGGCGGGCTTGTTCTCATAATCTTCTGCGCTGAAAATTATCAAGGGTATATACTATGAGATAATGTCTCAAAGTATTATGTGTCTCCACCCCCGATAGCCTGTATCATTTGCGTCCCGTCAAATGATATCATCCGGCTATAGAACACATATTTAAGAATACTGTCGTGACACTTGGTTCTCATCGTAGCGAGAATTAGCTATGACTTTTTAGTGCGATAGTTACTCTTAGGACATTATCAAATACTATGTCATGCAAAAGAATAATCATGATATGATAAGAACTTTATTAATACATTCAAAACAATGAATACAGGTAATCATAAAGTACTTAGAAGTTGGTTCTAGGTGTTGGATTGGTGTTGCCCGATCCGGTTGGACCGAATGCTTGTGGCCCGCAACTGTCGCGGGTCGAGCTCCGCGGTGAGCTCGTTGGGGGTTGCAGGGGCAACGCGCCCCTGCTCCGGGGGTCGGCCCAATTTTTTGGCACTGTAGCAATGTTGATCGACCGACACCGACAGACACTGTAGCGGTGCGGACTTCGGGGTCAACTTTGTCATTGTAGCGCTTTTGACTTCCAGCCGACAGACACTGTAGCGCTTTTGACAAAGTTGGCCGCCGATCACTGTTGCAACGCGGACTTACTATTTCGGAACAGTGAACCATCTTCTTCATATGTAGCCCATTTCGGGCTAGGGTTTACTACTGAAAAAACCCTCTGTAATTTGTGCTCCCGAATAGTGAAATATTCTGCCTCTCCCGTGGACGTAGGGATTATTCCCGAACCACGTAAATCGCTGTGTCCTTTGCTTTCTTTCTTTCGTTTTTCTCATTTCTGTCGTTGTGTCTCTCGACGATTCCGCAACACTAGGAACTCTGACATTTCGCTCCTGATGTGGGTAACTATATCCATGACGTCCTCAGTTCACTATTAGTATATATGAAAATAATTGTAGCTCACTATTGTTACGTTTTCGGCTCACTACCTTTACAATTTGAGCTCACCTCTTTAAATTTTTGACCGAATTGACTTACTGTAATGAAGAGGTGTAATTGATGCTCTGTTCCAGGTTCATTGTCGAAACACTCTCTTGCTTGATTCGGATCTTCTTGCAATTGTTGAACTTTCAGGGAGATGCCCTAGAATTCCTCCCCAAGTGCACCTTTTATACCGGCTTTTATGTTTAATCTCGACCCTTGATCTCTCTTTTACACAAATGCTCCAGTCGGCATGCAATTACTGCATCAAAACAATCCAATTATTGTGTGGAGCCCAGGCAGTAGTAGCATCATTTTGGTGATACCACCGCATCATGATAATGAAAACAGCTAAATGCATTGTCTTGTTCACGCAACACCAATCTCTTGAGTATGGGTGTTCAAAACTGAATCAAGCCAATCACACTGAAGTGAACCAAACTGAACTGATATGAACCAATAAAAATTGGCAATAAATGAGGTCTGATTTGAATTTTAAAATATGAAAACTATTTGGTCTGGTTTTATGAACTATGACTTATAATATTTTATTTTAGACATTAGGTATATTCACGTCATTTTTAATAAAAATTGCATCTTGCACTATTAAAGTTCAAAACAAATCTGTGAAGTTACTCAATCATTTGGGTTTTTTTACCTTATATTTTGTGGTAACTTCCCTTTACTTGAATTATTGATTTTATTGCATGATAATAATTTTGATGCCATTTTTCATTGTCAAACAAATATCGTTTCATTGTCGAAGTAAAAATAAAAATTTACAATATTATTTGTTATGCATGGCATATCAAAGATTACTCAACTCTATCCCAATATTATACAAAAATAATACCATTGCCAAATCATCTAAGCTTGTTCCACACCAATACAAATTGATAACAAACCGAACCAAACAGGTTCCAAATTTTTATAGACTGAATGGTTTGGTTTGGCGTAACAGTGTACCCGGCCTGCCTTTCGGTGTCGCTTTTCTCTATTTTCATGATAACTTCATATTTTGGTTGGTTAAAAAACCCATTTCTGCCCTTTGAATGCTCTCTTGCAATCAACAAAAATTAGATGGAAGCTCAAACGAAAACAGTGAGTTGTGCTCACGACACCCATGCACATTGGTTCTTAAGGTTGGTGCGGAAGCATCGGGAGTCGCAACGACATAAACGAGATACGGAAAGAAAATGCAGAAGAAAAGAAAACACACGGAACACACAAATTTACGTGGTTCGGGAATAATCCCTACGTCCACGAAGAGACGGAACTTCACTATGATTCGGGAGCACAAATTACAGAAATTTCTCACACAAATCTTAGCCTGAAAATGGACTACAAAAGGAGGAAGATGATCCACTAATCCGCACAGGAAGTCCACATCGCTACAGTGAAATACGACCACCTTAGTCAAAAGTGCTACAGTGGCTGCCGGTTGGAAGTCCAAAAAGGCTACAGTAAAGTTGACTCCAAAGTCCGCACTGCTACAGTGCCCTCCTGTCGGTGGGTCGGTCAACTTTGCTATAGTGTCAGAGATGCTACAGTGCCGAAAATTTGGGCCGAGAGCATTCAGCCCCTAGACCCCCGGAGCAGGGGCGCGTTGCCCCCTGCAACCCCCAATGAGCTCACCGCGGAGCTCGACTCGCGACAGTTGTGGGCCACAAGCATTCGGCTCAAACTGGATTGGGCTACACCAATCCAACAAAGGTTTGAGTTTTTAACAATCTGAGTCGTGAGCTTCTTTTACTCTTGGCAGCTCAGTATAGGGTTCCTGATAATCAGGTTGCTGGGCAAATGAATCACATGAAAGACTGTTTTGGCTTGATTAAAATGAGGTATTGGGTGCCAAATCTCTTGCAACTTTGCACCTGTCTTCATGCATGTCTCGCACAGTTTCAGTAAACTCTCAATCTCAACCAATTGTTGTCACCAATGACATAGCAACACCTGTGTTCAACAGTTTTCTAATTGCTGCTATAAAATATTGCTCTAGAAAAAATTATCTCAGTGTTTCAATTGCCATAGTTTTATGAATTTTTTATTATTTTTGACAATAGTTGCTTCGTTTTTATTTGCATGTCATGATATTGCTTACAATGTTGACTCTTTCTAACGTTATTGTTAATAAAATTTAAAGATTTTTGTAGTAAGATTTTTTGGTTGAGCCTCTTTTATTTGCTTGCTTCACTAGCAGCAGTTGAACACAAATGTCAGTGGACCTAAAAGTGCAGGGGTTATTGGCCATCATGGATCAATGGATGGTAAGTCGAACTAATGTAGATCATTTATTGTGATTTTAAATAAAATTAAAATGCTTAGCTTGGATGATATATATAAACTTTTGTAGAGTTCACAGCTTAGTGTTTAATCTGCATCTTTCACATAGGTTGATGTTGGAGTGTCGGTGGCCTGTAGTGGAATTTAACTATGGTGATTTTTGTTCTAAAAATGCATCCATGATTGGGTTGGCATGCTAAGCATTATTTACTAATCTATGGTCATTGACTGGGTTATCATTTTTCACCGTCTTGAAAGTAAGGGTGTTCAAAACTGAACAAACCCGATCACACCCAATCTAAAACCAAACAAAATCGATGCAGACTAATCAAAATCAATTGCTATTGATGTTCAGTTTGGTTTTAATGTGTAAAAGCCATTTGGTTTGGCACGGGTCTATGTTTTGAGGATGTGAAATCCATACCGAACTGGTTGTTTGAATTATGTTCATGCTACTTCCGGTCCAAAATATAGAAAAGGGGTTTGTTTTCATGGTCTAAAATATAAGAAAAAACAGCACATTTAATTTTTTTTTTATAAATGATCTTTATTAATCACAAGATGTGATATGATGTAATTTTTGAATTATGAATATTTTTGAGAATATATTATAATTTGTGATAAAATTAATGTCTCTTAACTTATTTTAACTAATTTTCTGAGTTCTTATAAAGTGGTTATTTGTTGTTTAGATTGTCTGAGGTAGTATATCAATGTTATTTGTTTTTAAATATGTCATATGGATCTTGTATCTGGGATATTAATAGATAGGTTCATGTTATCTAGTATATCAATGTTGTTTGTTTGTGTGTCCTGATGTTGTGCAAAAGAATAATCAAATAAATTTTTTTGATGCTCCTAAATGTATATAAATCAAATCAAATAATTTTCATTATTACAAGAAAAAAGCGATCCAATTGTATAAAAAAAGTACGTAGCATAATCCTATGTATATGAATAGATTAAAAAGAAGTAAACTTATTAATCAAAAATTACAGAACCGAGCATGTTGGTTTGGCTCGTTTTATTTTTTTTCCGAAAATCTACTAAATTAAGCTCATGAACACTCTTACTTTAAAAGTACCCATTGATATCTCACAAGTCTTATCTTTATAGGCTCAAGGATCTGCTCTATTAAATTCAATATGGCATTGTTGTGTTTTTCCTCTATCAAATCTGTTATGTTTTTCCTTGATCAAATCTGTTATGTTCCTTGAGAAGGCTGATCTCCTTGCCTGTTCCCTCTGCACTTGAAATTGGATCAGATTAAATACGTTCTGCCTATTAATTGCCCTGAGCTGGGCCACTGTATTTTACCATAAAAGGTACCCATGAAGATTGTGTTCCGTCCGTCCTTAAAATCCACTTATTTGTATCCAGTCCAATATGGGATTTTAGCATTGGGTTAAGTTAGAAACTTTACCTAAGCAATTTGTTCCAGAGTCCAGGATAGGATGGACCAGGCTCAGACCAGACATGTTGATGTCTAATTGTTTCACTTTGCCTGGCCCATTTGTAATGGAACTGACTATCTAGAAGCACCTTTGAGAAGATTAGCATGTTATATAAAATTTAATTGTTATATGTAATTTATTTTATTTTCTTGGTTTTCCAATGCTAATGTTTATTTAGGTTCATCTGCAGTTGATAGTATTTCGGACAAAGATTTCTGTAATTGGCTTGAGCACAGAATTCTTGGCGGCGCTGGAGGCACTCAGGAGGACAAAAGATGGTCATCTCAACCACATACTTCTTCTGGCCATTTGTCAGAATTGAATCATCCTCTCCACAGAGCTTCTTCATACCCTGAGCAGAAACCGCATCACCACCCACATCTCTCCAATGAACCAAGTTACCCCTTTCAACAAATGAATGTTCCTTATCGTCCAGGTGGCCCCCGGGCTCCGGTCATGTTACCAGCCCAAAATCTCTCTTCTTTCTCTGGCACCCAGACTCGGTTGCCCGGCTTGCCTCATGGATCAAATCTTGGTAGCCGGCCAACAAATCAGTGGCTCAGCCCGAATGGTGTATTTTCCAGCGATCATTCCAGTGTTTTAAACAACAGTTTTCTACAGCAGTGGCTGCCAAATCAAAATGAATTTATGCCTTCTGATATGATGCTTCAACAGCATTTGCAGCAGCAGCAGAGAGTTCATCAACTCCAGCCTTCATTTGCCCATGTACCCCGAATGCTGTCACACCAATTTAATCACCATATGATGCCGGGGATCACTGATCTAAGAGATCAGAGACCTAAATCATCTCAAAAGGGTAGGCAGAACCTGCGTTTTTCCCAGCAGGGCGCTGAGAACAGTACTCTGAGGGGTGATGGTGGTGGGTGGCCGATATTCAGATCCAAGTACATGACATCTGACGAGATTGATAATATCCTCAGGATGCAGCTTGCTGCAACGCATAGCAATGACCCTTATATAGATGATTATTACCACCAAGCCTGCCTTGCGAAGAAACCCGGGGCCAGGATGAGGCATCCTTTCTGCCCAACACATCTGAGGGAGCTGCCTCCCCAGGCCCGGGCTGATAACGAACCGCATGCTTTTCTCCAAGTCGATGCGCTTGGCCGGGTGCCTTTCTCTTCAATCCGGAGGCCTCGACCCCTTGTTGAAGTTGAGCCTTCAAGCTCGTCTGTTGGTGCCCACACCGAGCTGAGAGATTCAGAGAAACCTCTGGAACAGGAGCCCATGCTTACTGTGAGGATGATAATTGAGGATGGTCTTTGTGTGCTACTTGACGTAGATGACATAGATCGATTCATGCAGTTCAATCAGCTCCCCGATCATGGGGCAGAGCTGAGGAAGCGGCGGCTGGCTCTGCTTGAAAGGCTTGCTGCATGGCTTCAGCTGGTCGACCCGCTTGGTAAGAATGGCCATGCGGCCGGGTTGGCTCCGAGTGATGATCTTGTGTTCTTGAAGGTAGTCTCACTTTCCAAGGGCAGGAAGCTCGTTTCTATGTATCTGCAGCTCCTCATTTCTGGAGGGGAGCTCCTCCGGATAGCTTGCATGGCCATCTTTCGGCACCTGAGGTTCTTGTTTGGTGGCTTCCCACCTGATACAGAGACACCATCGAGGCTTGCGAAGGCTGTTTCATCATGTGTTCATGCAATGGATCTGGGTGCCCTGAGTGCCTGTCTTGCAGCAGTGGTGTGTTCATTGGAGCAGCCCCCGCTGCAGCCCCTCAGGGGCTCTGCTGGTGACGGAGCATCGGTTGTCTTAAGAGCTGTTCTGGAGAGGGCAACGGAGATCCTGACAGATCCTTGTGTGGCGGGCACGTCTGGAATCCCAAACCGGGCGCTGTGGGAGGCTTCGTTTGATGAGTTCTTTGGGCTTCTCACAAAGTACTGCTTTAATAAGTATGATAGTATCATGCAGTTGGTGATGGCACAGGGCTCGCGGAACACAGCTGTCGTGTCTAATGCCATGGCGGCGATAAGCAAGGAGATGCCGGTTGAGCTTTTGCATGCCAGCCTTCCTCATATGAATGAGCACCAGAGGAAGCTCTTGCTGGAGCTCGCTCAGCGGTCCATGCCCGCAGGTGGGCTTGGTGTACAAGGGGAGAAGAATAATGGATTGTGAGACCCAGCTGGTTTTTCAGTGGAAGCTCAGGTCAATATGATTGGCCATCTTCCAGAATGGTAAGGGAATTTTGGCTATAGCCTTGGATTAGGTGGTGTTTTTGAAGAGTTTAGGGTGTGTACAGGCTTCCAATGAGAGGTGGGTTCCCATGTTCCTTTTTATTATACCTCAGGAAGATGGGAAGTGCCCTTTCTTCTTCCTGAACTTGTTCTGTTGCAGCTGCCGCTATGGTTTAGTTCAGAGCCTGCCTGGGTTTGTTTCTTCTTTTGGAGGAAACAATGGTCAGATTGAATGGAATGCTGTTGCTGCTGCTCTCATGAACCATTGTAATGTTCTTTCTCGTTGCCATCGTTTCCCCCCTTTCTTTTCTCTCTTCATGTGCCATCTTTTGAGCGATTTGGTTGGCAGATTTGACAGTTTGGAGCATGTTTGTTCATACCGACTTGTTTAATTTAGCGAGGGTTTAAGTTGATGTGTAGAAGAAAAGTCCTCTTACTGATAGATGTAAGAACTTCAATTTCGCACCTTGTGCCATGTCCGTTCAACATTTTCTCCCCTCCCATTTAATTTTTTGGTTCCTTGTATATGTATTCTAGAATTAGAAATCATCAAAATTTCAGTTCTTGGATCGATGATAAGAAATTGATGTGTGATTCCATGTCTGCATTCAATTGGTCAGATTTTGATGACTTAGCGGCTGATGGTATCATCACACTGACATTATCTTCGTTAACTGCCAAGCATCATAACAACTCCAAAACCCATAATATGAATATCCGATGAACACTACAACCACCACACTGTACCTGATATAGTATTATAATCGACAATACTATTCATCAAGATGGGCCTTAGGACTTTTGGACCACTGCATAACAAAGGGGTTTTTGGGCCAATAAATTGTAATATGGTTCTAGTGGGTGCTTGTCAATCTGTGTGGGGAGAGAAAACTTGACCCATAAAGGTGTATTGGGGGGTGTGTATTTGCAGTTTGTAACCCCCTCTTATTGCAGATTACTAAAAAAAACTCTTTTATCCCTTAACACCATCACTAGATCGATCATGTGGATCATAGTAGCAAAAGTACAATGCATGATGTCTGAGTCGGACTGAGTATAATATACTCGGATAATGGAGTATGATAATGCATTCACTTTTAGCAATTATTATGAATTCTAACATATCACGGGACAAGGGGTACATCTATTGGAGTTTGTCATCGATTCACATACATGTATACGTATAACACCATGAAAAATTTCCTATGAATTGACTCAGACTTCAGTCACCACAAGTCTCACTTAATGTCATGCCTCTACACCACATCCACATGTATCATCACATATATCATATTTATATCTATCATAACCACATCTGCCACAACATATATTTTATCTATATTTGCCACAACAACATAAGGGAGGGGGGATGACATAATAATTCAGTCATCCAATATCCCATATGCTATTTGAATTTTGGGTTGCACTTCTTTAAAATTGAGTGTCGGTCCCGCATTGAAATGGTAGATGCCCACATTGAAATGGTAGATGCCCACTAATGCATACAATAAATTCACACAAAAAATCCCAATCTCAAACAATAACTAAAACCGTGACTTCCCTCGTTGTCATCAAACATCATCTCAGGGTCATCACCTAGCCTATGCTAGTCCCATGATAATAAAATCATGATCCACACATCTAGATCTTAAGACATCTCATGCCGACGAGTTCAAATGGATCTCGAGATATCTATAAAATAAGCATACTACCATCCACCTAGGATCTTCAACCACTGGGAGGAACTCATCACATCTGTATCCATAATACCACGTATGTATCCATAACACCACATCCACCATCATCCTCTAAAATATAAACACGTATATGAAAATACATTACTCATCGAACCCCCACTTACTAAGTCCAGAGAAACAACATTAGAGTTAATGAGTAAACCCTCTAGAATTGGGTATACTAGCCCTTTAGGATTTTGAAATCAAAGGGCCCTCCAGAAATGGAAGAATAAAAGTAGAGAATGAATCCTCTTGAAATAACCGTTTGCAACCCTTCAGACTCCCATCATCTATGCATGTCACCATCTAGAACATCATCCACACAAACCCTACAAAACTCCTTTTGCAAGATACACTCCAAAGCTCAACCATATGAGGAACAATAATGGCTAAAAAAGAAAGTGATGAATAACATGTGGGGAGAAAAGAATGCATTTCAAATCACACCATTCAGACTAGGGAAGGGGGACCTTCCCGGCTGTTGAGTAAGAGAAAACTAATGTGAGACTCCAAAGGAAGAAAGGAAGAAGATCATCCTTGAAAAAATGCACACCTCTTCGGATCAATGTCTCTATGATGATAAATGCATCACCAAGGACCTTGAGCAGCAGCTGCATGTAACAAAAGATCATATTGGCAGGTGCGTTAGACCCCCCCTGAGAATGAGGATGTGGTTGTTCCACAGGATGACAAACTTGATAACCATGCCAAAGAAGAGGATTCAACTCAACAACATAATTTAGACCTGCCCAGGAGTATGATTTTTGAGAATGTTTTTGATGATGATCACAATACTTCTCTAGATACAAAGGTAGGTGGATGCAATAATAATGATAGTTTTATAACTCCTATGCATAAACAGAATGCCGATTCTTTTGCTTATAATGCAAAAACTATTAGACCAACCAGAAAATATCAAAGAGGAGTTCTGGAGACAAAAAAGAAGGGGGGTTCCAACCCCAAACACATGTTTAAATGAATATCCTTTTTTGGAACTATCAGGGTGTGGAAAACTCTGACACTCGACTCTTTAAAGGACTGATTCATATTCATAAACCTAACTTTTTTGATAATACTTAGCCTAAAATTAATTACTCCCATTCTTTTGCTGGTTTAGAACATAAAGGTTATGCTTTTATTGGTGCTACTTTTACTAACTCTTCTATTGAATCTATTTGGGTTTTTTCCCATTCATCCCTGAATAATGTTTGTGTTTTTAACATCGAAAATCAGATGTTCACTTGTGAGGTTATACCCCATAACTCTCACATGTTTTTCTCCTTCATATATGCTAAAAATAGATACCAAGATAGAAGACATATTTGGCATAATCTAGATAATATTAGCAACAAAATACATGACCCTTGGATTATTATTAGAAAGTTTAATGCTATCCTCTGTCCTAGTGAGAAAATGGGCCCAACTCATTCTGCGATTTCTTCATGAGAGTTTAAATCTTGTATTGAAAACAATAACCTGATTGAAATTAATTTAGTTGGGGTCAAATATACTTGGTATAAAAGGCATTACAATAGAATGTGGCTAGTAAGCTTGATAAAGCCTTCTCTAATGAGAAAACTCTTGATAAATGGGATACTGTGTCCAACACCACCCTTTCAAAGGTACATTCTAATCACCATTTGATCTTGGTTAGCCTTTGTATTAGAAGTTCCAGGCCTGCTATCCCTTTCAGATTTAATAATGCCTGGGCCTCTCTCCCTGAATGTGATGACATTGTTAAGGAGGTTTGAAATTTTGTAAATTGTTGAAATGATGCATTTTCTTGTATCATGAAGTTGAAACTTTTGAAGAATAAGCTCAAGGGTTAGTGTAAAACCACCTCAAGCCAAATTGACAATGACATTGCATCTCTGGAAGCCAACATTAATCAGTTGCAAGATGCCTCTACAAACTCTGACTTTACTTCTGATTTTCAGCAAGAAATAGAGCTAACTACTAAGTTAAATTCCCTAATTTCTACTAAGGATAAAATTCAAAAAGAGAATTTTAGAGTAAAATGGTTAAAAATGGAGATAGAAACACAAAATTTTGCAATTCTCTTCAAAGGTCCAGAAAAGCGTGTAGGCCTCTTATCTTTCTTAAGGATAATGACAATATTATTGATAATGAGGAGAGACTTTCTGAACATATTGTTTCCCATTTTAGTAATATTTTCAATGAACCTGATCTAAATAAAGATTTAATTCCTGATATTATTCCTTCCATTGTTAGCAATGATGACAAAAACTTCCTTATATGTGCCCCCCTTGATATTGAAATCAGAGATGCAATTTTTAGTTTGAAACATGTTAGTGCTTCGGGACCTGATGGTTTTACTAACTCTTTATTTTAGTACTATTGGGACGCTGTTCATTTAGATGTGTGTAAACTAATTAAATCATTCCTCTCTAATGGAACCCATCCCCATGGCATTAATGCCAAATTCCTCTCTTTAATACCTAAAATTGAGAATGCCTTCAAGATTCACCTTTCAGACCTATTGCACTTATCAACACAATATACAAGATCATTACCAAACTTCTCACCAATAGACTTGCCACAATTGCTAATAAAGTTATCTCTTGGAACCAGTTTGGTTTTGTGAAAGGTAGAAATATTCAGGATTGCATTTGTTTGGCCTATGAATGTACTAATCTTCTAAAGAAATCAAATAGAGGAGGTAGCATTGCTCTTAAGCTTGATATCAGTATGGATTATGATACTATTGATTAGAGCTTTATTTATAAGGTACTTCTGTGAGATTTGGTTTCAATGGTCTTTTTATTAACAGAATTAAAACACTTTTTAACTCTGCCCACATCTCAGTTGGGTTATTTTAAATGCTTAAAAGGAGTTAGAAAGGGTGACCCCCTATCTACTATCCTTTTCTCTATTGTTGAGGATTACTTAAGCATGCTTCTCACACACTTGGCAGATCAAGGTAAAATTAATCCCATTATTGCTTCATGAAATCTTGCTGTCCCTTCAAATCTCCTTTATGTAGATGATATTATTCTCTTTTTACAAGGGAAAAATATCCATAATCTCAAGGAGGTCCTCTCCCATTATGAAAGTGTATCAGGTCAATCCATAAACTAGAATAAATCTTCTATTTTATTTGAGAAAAGGTTTCCAGTTGTAAGAAAAATCCGTATCATGAATGATTTGAACATAAAATAAGGGATATTTCCTTTCAACTATCTTGCTATCCCTCTTTATTGGGGAAGGCCTAGAAGTAGTTACTTTTCCAAAATAGTTGATCAAATTAAGAATCATCTCTCTTATTGGAAAGGAAAATCTCTTTCTATGGTTGGGAGAATTTTCCTTGTTAAATCCACCATTGTACCTAAAATGGTTTATTCCTTGATGGTTTATTAATGGCTTATTGGTCTTCTTAAAAACATCAATGTCGCCGTCAAAAATTTTGTTTGGAGTGGAAGTATTCTTGAAACAAAATTAATTAATGTTCCTTAGAATAACTGTTGTAAGCCTCTTACTAATGGTGGCCTTGGAATCAAGAATCTAAAAATATTTAATGATGCTCTTCAGGCCAGATTTACTTGGAATCTCTTGAATAATAACCACACAGCTCTTAACTTTCTTAGAGCTAGGATTATTGACAGATTGAAGAAAGGCAGTTTGAACTACTTGGACTCCTCCATCTGGCCAGCCATCAAATATTTCTTTTCCAACATTATAGATCACTCTATATGGACTGTTAATAGGGAATCCTCTCTCAAATTCTTGATGGACAATTAGACTGGATTTCCCCTTCTTTCTACCATCGATTCCATGTATTTATCCATTGATACTCACATTTATATAAAATACTTTTTTGAATTCTCCCAAACCGGATATGCCTAATGTTATTAACAACTTGGTCAACAATTATTTTTTTGCTCCTAATTTTTTTTGATATGGGAACCTACTTCTAATGGTATTCTTAATTCAATTTTTTTATATACATAAATTTAATGATACAAATGATGATTTTACTTGGTTGAAATGTTTTAACAAACCTCAGATTCGGTCTTCCCGTTTTACTATATTTTGGAGGATTGCTCACAATCGAATGCCTACTAATACTTTTTTGCAATCTTTTGGTATACAATTATGTTATACATGTTGACTATGTAATCAACATAGAGAAGACACTAACCATATCTTCTTATGCTATGCTACTGTTGCTTCATTATGGAAATATATATTTGATATTTTTGAAATTAGATGGTTGGAGGATGTCTCCATTCAGATGCAACTCTAGTGTTGTACAACAGTTGATACCTCCCCTCAAATTAGAAACCTTCTCATGGATACTGTGGCTAAATTGGTACATCTAATATGGTATGAAAGAAATTAATTTATTCATAACAATTCTATTTTCAACCTTCATGCAGTAAAGGTGAAGATTTAAACCACCACAAGGGACGCTTGTTCGCCACAACATGAGACTTGTAGTAACTCCATATGGGATTTTACTATTCTGTGTCGTTTGGGTGTTGCTGGAAAATACAGCCAGCCTAAAGGAACCCTTAAAGTTTTTTGGCAAGCTTTACTTCCATGATGGATCAAAGTCAATGTTGATAGTGCCTCAAAAGGCAACCTAGGCCCTTTAGGTTATGGATTCATCTACAAAGATCATAATAGACAAATCCTTGGATGTTTTTATGGAGCATGTGGCATTGCAACCTCGTTGGAAGCTGAAATGTTTAGTGCCATCTCTATAGTTTTATTTGCTAGACAAAAAGGATGGACCAACATATGGCTTGGAAGAGACTCTACCATGATTGTATAGGAAGTTTGGAATGCCATCACTCATCTTGAATGGCCACTCATAACTAGATGGATGGACTACCTGAACTCACTATCAGATATAAACTATACCATCACCCATGCTTTTCGAGAGGCGAACTCAGTGGCAGATGGTCTTTCCAACAAGGGAGTCAACACCAACATCACATGGTTGGATGAACTTCCTCTATAGTTAATTCGTTTTTATGAAAAATATTGTAATAAAATTTCCTCATTTAGACTCTTGTAACTCTTTATTTATTCTAATAAACATGCCTTCAGTCTTTTTGACCAAGGAATAACTTTAAAAAAACCCCTCCAAAACATCAACCGATATGAACAAGGTAGAGAAACCTACTGGAATTCATTCTTAGAATATTCCATGAGGATTCAAAAACATTTTTAGGGATAAAACCATTGTAACGAAGAAAAAAACTCAACTCTAGAAGAAATAATATTTTGAAACCTCAAGGATAAGTTTGAAACTTAAAAGTTTAGATCTCCAAGGAAACACTCACGTAATCCATGAGAAAATGTCGGAACATGATGTTCCAAAAAAACTATGGAGTGAAACAATTTAGAGCAAAAACAAAATGAAGAAATCATTTCACTAAAGGAAAAAAAGTTCTTATGGCAATTTTTTTCTTAATTGGTAAAATTTTAACCACCATTAACTCATTTAGTGGAAATTTTATAAACCGCTATATTTTTCAGTATCAAAAATCAATTAATAGTGTTTTGGATTAATTTTTTGGGAGGTTTACTATAGCGACTCATACTTTTCATACATAAATAAACCATCTTATTAGCAGAAATATTCATTACATAACAATACGATCCACACTGGAACCGTAAAGTTTTAGTGTCTTTGGAAACTTGGATACATAAACAACCAGTACATAAAAGATCTAAATCATTTCCCATTATTTTCTTCACAACTAGCACCTTTCTTAGACATATCATACTTAAAATATTTCTTCATAACCTGAGGAAGAGAAACATAAAAAAGGTGACCTCAGATACTCAGTAAGGTTAAACATAAGAGATATCAATTAATGATCATAAGTGAACATAAGATAAACATAAAGGTATAAGACCATGATCAAAACTTACAATAATCATACTCAATTGGTCAAATATCTATAATCATGAATCATGAAATAAAGTTTTTTAATCAAAATACACAAGACATTAAAGTGAGAAATCATCAATAATTAATCATGAGCCATGAGAATATAACAAATAGATAAGACATAAGTTTGTGGAATACACATAAGCATAGAAAATAATTTCCCTAGTCAAAGATTAGTTCCAATACTATCATATTAGATTTGGTTCACTCCTCATTCCATCATTTCCTTGGTCAAGGTTCACTCTTAAGACTATCTTATTAGACAAAGTCCCTTACTAAACTAATTTCACTCCCCATTCCAGTCCTTATTATCTCATGAGATATCCATCTTTACTCAATGCATTGGAGGAATATATAATTATGGGAAAAACCATAACATAATGAAAATCATACATATATGTGCCCCAAGATCATAAAACATTATCATATCATAACCCGTGGAAAGGAAACAAATTTCATAAACATTTCATCATAGCATAACCCATGGAAAATAAATGAGTTTCATAAACATCTCATTATCATAATTATAAACCATCTAGAGAAATAATAATGGTGGTATCATTGGATCAGATCCCTAGTAAATCATAAGTAAAATCAAAGGATGTTATCATTAATGAAAAATTTCTTTAAAATATGACTGAAATATTTGTTGGGGAAAATACCCTTTCATTTTGAAATCACTTATTTAAAATCTAAAAATTTATAAAATATTATAAAAACAATTTTATTTGAAAATTGAAAAAAACCAAGGAATATTATAAATGAAGCTTCAAATCATTGAATGGTCA